>CM023358.1:51362020-51421305 GCA_013282895.1 Eriosoma lanigerum
TATTTTCATGATTAAATAAGTATGAATATTATGAATAAATTCTAATACAATTTAGAGGTGGCTTATTTGAAACGTTCAATTATTTCGATAAATGTGTGAGTTCTTAGTTTTTATGCAATTAAATATATAATTGAATTCATATCCTTGTCAGACACCCTGTATACCCTAGTTGGATTCACTAACAGAATATAAACGGAATGACACAAATTTAAAAATTTGGATTGGCGAATTGATTTGTTACGTCAAGTTGGCCAGCTCCGCCCACCGTATAAATCCCTTATAAAAGCCCATACCGGTTGATTCAGTTCTCGCATTCGACTACTACTTTTTTTTTATTAGAGACCGAAAGAACGTAGTAGCAGCCCGCGCGGTCCAAAATTCACATCATTTAGACAAATATTATATAATTTTATTTTTTCAACAATAAATAAACACATCCGTACGGGCGGCAATGAACAATTTACAAACGCACGTTACAGCATTGCTGTTGACACTTACGATTTTCTTAACTCACGCCCTGCGTCACGGTAAGTGGATCATTCTTTTCAAAATTATTTGTGGAAACATAATTTTACAAATTGGAATTCTTTGTATTTCGGATATTTATCGTTACCGAATCATGAATCCTAATAAAATTGTTTGTCTGTAATAATATTGATATCTGTAAGAGACCTAGGAAAAACTTGTATTTCTGAAAAAATAGTTTGTTTTATTACAGTTATATAAATGTTCGACTATGTGATCTAACTATCTAAGTGCAAATATTTTAATATTTATTACATTAGTTTACATTTTTTATACATATTTAATATTACAATCGACTTTTACTTTAAAATGTTAAATGTGTAATATAGATTTTTTTCCCTATTATTTCATAACATTTTATACAAATTTATGTATGGAAAAAACAGTTTTCTTAGTTATTTCCGATCATTTTTATCTCTAAAGTATCTAGAGCTAATAAGTAATATATTTTTTCTATTGAAATATCGTTTAATATCGTAATATAGATTTAATTCCAATTAAAATACTATTATTATTTTACCATTTCCTTAACTTAACTTACTTTTTACGAATTACTTTACTTTAAGATATATAAAAATATGAATTAATCTAGATCTTGGAATCATACATACTTTATTAACTCTATAAAATTTATTTTGAATTCTTAAAATTCGACAAACAAATTTGAGCTAAGGATTTTTTGTGACAGTTCAATTTTCTGAAATTTACAACAGATCTAAATGTTAGATTATGCGGTATTATACACAAAACTAAAAGAAAGATACCATAGTAGAATTCTTTAACTTTAAAATTAATTAGGGTTTTTACAATTTTTTGAAATGTTTTATAAAATATCCTAAAACATTAAAAATAAACAATTGACGTACTTGTAAGTTGTAAGTATAAGACATAAATATTTATTTGAAATAAGATATTTTCAAATAATTTTCTTCTGAGGGTGAAACTAAAAAAGAAAAATAGTGAAATTATTTTCACACCCATTTTGAACATTATTGATTTTAATTATTTTGTCGTGATCAAAAATAAAAGTACTAAACGATTTTAAAAATTTATTAAATTATAGTTTTAATACAATATATGTATAATAGATATTTTTAACTATTTTTAATTATAATAAATCAGAACATGAAATATTTATAATATTTTTATTATAAATATTTGTTATTCTATTCAAAAATTTAAAATTTTTGGTTATTAAAAATTCTGAAGGGAATTTAATATAAACTCAAATTCAACTAGTACCTACATTTGTTAAAACCCGATATTTGTATAGTCTACACGTTGGGTGAAATTCTTTATTTTCATAACATTAGGTGTAACATATATATATTACAAACATTTTTAACAAAATAATAAGAAATATGTTTTTAATTTTTCTATCAAATAATTAATTTTTTAAATATAATACATGTAGAATAATTTTAATAATAGCTAAACTTTTATGATAATATATGACTGTGTTTAATGTTTATATTATATACTTAAAAAGGGTTTTGTATTATAAAGTACGCATTATGTCATCAAATTTTCCATCTTATTTTTGATAAATTCATAGACATTATTTACTTATTTTTTCATTTAAATATACCTATTAGTATTTTACTCTATTTTTAATTTATTTTTTTTAATGCATAAGTGATAAGTACATGCATATTTCAATACAT
This sequence comes from Eriosoma lanigerum, assembly GCA_013282895.1. Lineage (NCBI taxonomy): Eukaryota > Metazoa > Arthropoda > Insecta > Hemiptera > Aphididae > Eriosoma > Eriosoma lanigerum. The sequence goes on from CM023358.1 coordinate 51,364,210, forward strand.
GTTTTAAAGTGCAATAGTCATTGCACATTTTGTACATTAAAAATAAATAAAGTTTTCATATCTTTATCTTTAAATTTTTATATTGAATATATTTCAAATTTAACCAAAATTATTAGCTGAATATCACTATTAGATATTTCAATATCATAAATAGGTACTATTGTGTTTATACTTATGTAACATATATTTAAATGCATTAAATTAGTTGCGTATTTAGGGATTTTTCCCTTTGAAAATATTATTATAGTTTGATCATAGAATTGGTTTAATTTTCACCCCTTTACAATTTTACATTAACATTTTATATTTATATTTTTGTCAATAATATATCATGTTTTACTCTTTTATAATTTGATATGAGCCACATATTTCTAAAAAAAAAAAAATGGATGATGTTTTAACTCCTAGGACACCCCTCTAAAAACGCCACTATATGCAATATTGAATAAGTATGTCAAGTGGGTAGATTTTCTTGTTTTATTTTATATATCATAATTAGTTTATCATTTGAGAATCTTATTATTAAAAACTCGTTAGTAAATTTTTAAATCATTATTATTCGCGAGAAAATATTTTAATTTTGCATTAAAACATTTACATTTCATCGTCTAATTAATCAGTTATATTATATATATATATATATTTAATTTTATATGTTATAATGTAATATATGTGTTTTATTAAATTTTTATAAATTTAATATAAGCTAATATATATTTAGATATTTTTATAGACTTATAATACCTACACTATATCTATATTATAGATGAAGATAAATTATGCACATATTTCAGTGAGAATAATAGATAATGTATTTTAGTTATATGGACATATGGTTGTGTGTTTGTTGTTGCACGGTTTTTTTATAACGTCTAAACATATAAAAAAGTTTAGGAAAAATGTTGATTTGAAATGATTTTCTGTTCATCGAAAAAAAAAAACAAGGAAATTTGATAAAAAACAAAAACATGGAATTTTAAATAATATTACCATTAGATATTTCAATATTTGAATTCCAATATTCACTTTAGATATTATATAAATCATAATTTTTTATATTATAATTATTTGCTTTTTTTTTGTTTAGTCATTTTAAAGTCAATGATGAACATAAAATATAAGTCAATTGTACTTGAAAGAGAAATATGTATTTTCTTTGTATAGAAAATACATACTTTGTAAAAAAATGGTATTACTTTTTTAGTTATTCTGAGTATACACATTGTTTTATTAAAATATAATTTTATTAAAAATAAAGAATAAAATATAATTAGGTGTACCTGAGTACTATGAATAATTGCATAATAATATTTATAATTTTATAGTATATATATTATATTATAACCTATGTAGTCTATACCTATTAATTTATTTAAAAATATTTAAAACTAAAAATAAATATTATTAAATTATATATTGTTGCATATTGTAGTAAATATACATTTTTGTTTGAAAAGAATAATATTTAAAAAAGTCAATTGTTAAAAATGTATGTTATAAAAATTATAATATAATTTAGAAATAATTTATTGGATTGAAAATCGCTTATAACGGAGCGTATCTATAATATTTTAATAGTTATATACAGAAAACGCAAATTTATTATTTTTTCTATAACTTAATAATAATACCTTCATTGGTGGTTATTATTATATCGATCAGAAAAACATCAAACAATAATTACAATATACCTAATAGATTTTTTAAAAAAATTTCAATTAAAACCGTAAACAGGAAGTGAATGCGAGTAAAAACGTGATAGAATATAATATGCGAATATTATGCTACCTCTATTGTACAATATATTAAGCCATTATTCGGATATCATACCTTTTTAATAATAATGATTTTTCATTCGGTTAAGTAATTTTTTCTATTATCATATGTATATACTATGCAAAACATATTTAATTTGAAGTTATAGTTTATACCACCTGTTGTTAAAATATTTATTCTATCTAATATTATAAATACTGGACTAGTTATTAACGACATTTTTTTAAAATAATTTAATGTAGATTAGTAAAAAAAGAATGTTAATACAATATAGCTAATAACATTTTATTTATTAACTTTATTCAATTTTGAAATTATAGTGTATTAATTGTATTGTAGACTTGTAGTAAAGTTATTTTTTTTTACTTATTATTTGGATTGAAATTAAGACGTATCAAAATAAAATAAAATATAGATTTCATAGAAATAATTTTTAGTTTTTTATATTTATAACAATATGTAAACATAATAATGTATGTTATAAAATATAATATAAAAGAAAAACAACTAATAATTAATACTAAACTTTAATTTGTTTTTAATAGATTATACAATATTATTTTAACCCATATAAAACTAGTATTGAAGTGATTTAATATGTACTTAAAGTGTACAAAATTTATATTGTTAAAAAAATCAGTGTTATTTAATTTATATAAATCTGAGGAAATAATTATCAATTTTTATACTTTTATATTTATACTTTTTATATTTTTATTTAAAATATTAAAGACAAAAAATAGTGTTCAAAACCAAATTAAACACAATTTTTTATCAACTACTGCCTGTATAATGTACAAATATGTATATAATATTATAATATAATTATTATGAGTAATTTATGACCTAACACAATATTTTGAACGAGACGAAATTTATATAACCATTTAAGTTAGACAAAAATCAGCTGGAATTTGTTCCCTCAACATTTTTTAAAATCATAATTTATGTATATTAATTGGAATTTTTCAAAAGACTTACTTATATTTGTTTCGTCTAATCTAATAAAATTTATAAAATTGTATAAAATTGATTTAAATTCAATAAAAAGGTCATATTTTTTGTGACTAATAATAACAAAACAAATATTCGTTTCCGCAAGTTTCATTTTCAAATAAATAAGAAAATAATATATACGAAGTTGATATTTTCTTTAGTATTGAAATAATATAATGTTATACCTACATAATTATATAATATATAATTAATAACATTCTATCAATTCATATTATCCAATTAATAGTTTCTTTAATAATTAACCAGATACTTTTTAGTTTATTGTTGGTTACTTCTAAATGACAACATATTATTAGAAAACTTTAACAGGAAATTAAAAATTGAAACTAAAGGAAGTTCTTTATTTCTCTTTAAGCCAAACTGTCGTCGGTGTTGTTACACTGCTTTATTATTTCTTTGAAAAAATTCGTCTTTCAACAAAGACTCTTTGGATTACCTAAGTGCTATACTACTTGTTGTATATATTGTTGGTCTTTGGCATTTTATATGATTGTTTTCATTTAATTACGCACTAATAGTATTTCACTACCAATGTAAAATACATAATATATATCAAGGGCGTATTTTAGGGGGGGGCGATGTGGATTTTTTTTTAAATTCATTGTATAATTAATAATAAATATAATTATTAAAATTTTATACATATAATACATATGATACATACAATGATCTTAATTTATAACTTATTAATAAAAATAAACATGACTTTTTTTATCGAATCATTTATATTTTACACTGACAATCAATTTTTTTCAAAAAATTGCCCCCCTCTAAAATTAGTACCAGACACCCCCCTGATATATATGTAGTTAATTAGGTAATATATGATATATACTATGAGATACATTTAAAAATTGAATAGGCGGTATTCGTGAGTTCGTGGTTAAATATATTGAAAGTGAAAACCTGGTTTGATTTAAAAATTTTTAAATATAACAGATAAAAATAATCGTTCAGATACTGGTGGTGGAAGTTGCTTTCATGTCCCTTCTGTCTTCGGAAGTTTGTAGAGGATGTTGGTGAAAGTTGTTCGAAAAAACAATTGTGAGCGATCCTCGGTACTTATCTATTACATATATATTAATTTAATATAATAAAATAATTAGTAGGTAGCTTTGATAAAATCGAATAATAATAAATTCGTTTATATTAAAAACGAACCTTGTATTATTTATATAATGATAATACGATAAATGTATTAACTACTATTAAACTAATATAAACTTAATATTATTAAAAAAAAAAAAAAAAATCGTTACTACTAAATACTGATTTTCGAGACATTTTATATGTAATTTAAGACAATATATTCTAAAATTTGTATTAACTTATCATAATATTGAAAATTGAATATATTTTACATTATAAATTTATAATGAATAATATAATTCGACCACATCTCTTATTCAATCGAAAATTCACTTAAAATTCACTTAAAGCATTATAATTATATTTAGTAATTTCAAAAAATGTGACCAACAATTTTCGAAATATTGTATACTCAGTTAAGATAACTTTATTAGGAATATTACCTAGTCTGGTATACCCTGCAGTGTATGTAGTTTATTATTTTGAACGATAACCTTTCAGTCCTAAAAAAAAATATTTTCTAATTCCAATTATTTTACACACACATTATTATCGTTATATTTATACGATTTATGGCGACGTGTTTAGAATGTAAGGTCCAAAATAGCACTCATTTATTACATATTATATATAAGTATACACTATACAGTATATATATACACCCGTCAAAACTTTGATGTAATAATTTATAAAGGAGTAACAACAGGCTAACGTGAAATAATTATAACACATTTTTGAGAACGAATTAATTACGATAAATACAATGAATAATATATTTATAAAATATAATATATAAGTCGTCAATTTTATTAGTTTATAGGTTATTTGAAACTATATAATAAATACTATGACTAGAATGATGTAAAACAAAAATTCATAGAAAATATCATATTAAAAATTCCTCAAAATTCAATTTTTTTTTAAATTCACTTATAAATGACACAAATATGGTTTTAGGTTTAAATGAATTATTAATCAAATATAATCAATATGTAACATACATTATACCTAATCTAAGTATATTAATGGATGTTTTAATTGACCTGAATCTTGGGACTAATATGTTGACAGTATAGATTTTATTATTGGTTTGATCATGTTGAATTATTCAATATTATAATAATAGTCATGAGTCAAATCAAAATATTTCTCGGAATCTATATAATACGTAAGTCTTAAAAATCATCCTAAATATCTTAAATTATAAAATACGAAAATAATGTTCATAGAAATGGAAAAATGCCATTAACAAATAAAATACCATAAATACTAATTATCTCAATAAATGGAAAATAAAATTCTATATTATACTCATTTCTCAATAATATATTTATGTAATAGACTCTTAACGCTATATAGAATTTTTGACCTTATATTATAATATATTGAGTAATTATTAAAATTAACATTTATTATAACTACATCGTAAAATCATTGATATACTTAAAATTATTAAATATAAAATATAAATAAAAAATATATAAAATGAATACAATAAATCTTTAACGATGATTATATAATCTACCCGGCAAACGAGGACGTCTAACAATAAGATCAACAGTACTGGCTGTCTTGTCTTGATTCTCAGCATAAGCTAACTTAACCTCTCCGTCTTTTCAAAGTTTTGAACGATAAGAATCCATTGATTTATTGGAACATATTTGTACATTTTTAAAAAAAATATGTTTTAGTTTATTATTTTTGGACCTGATTTGTTAAAAACTCGTCTTATTGATATGGCCATAGTGGACACGTAAATATGAACAATACAAAAATAAAATAATATGTATAATAACGAGAAAAAAATTAATTCTAATAAATTATATATTATTATTATAGATATGTAAATATAAAATTAACATTATTATTATTAATTTTTATATACGAAAAAACCACACAAAATGTATAGAAACTACTCAGTCGTAGGTAAAATACTTTTTTAAAATATAATAGAATATGTAATTGAATAGTTCATGAAATTAGTATTCCAATTATTATTAGAATACTTTATTTTTATTAAATTTCATTAACAAAAATATGAAATAGTTATTATTATTATAATGTGTTATATTGTAGATATTAAATCTTTTTTTATAACTCATTAATATTAAAAACATATTGGAACAATAAAATTTAATTATTAAAATATTAACTGTAATATTACACTTTAATGTGTAATATAATATTATAGTGTGATAAAATATATTTAATTCATAAAATAATAAAATAACATTGTGTTCATTAGCATGAACTTTGATATATTTATATATATGAAAAATGATTATTAATCATTTTAAACAACAATATTATACCTAAATAGCACTATTATCACTTATCTAATACAATACGCTGTTTACATGTTTATGATACACATACGTAGGTACATCAGTCATAAATTACAATGGACAGTTATTTCCAGAAAAATTGAATTTAACGACATATTTTTATACATTAAATTTTAAAATGTTGGTTGCGTTTTAAAAAATATTCAAAATTTTCAATTAAATACTTTCGTAAATAATTACCTACAATTTAAAAAGTATTCTAATACTACCCAAGTCAGAAATTACTGCGGCTCTCTATAATATTATTTATCAAAATATCAATTATTTATTAAATATTATATAATTATACAACATTATTTTAAAATGGTTTTATTTAAGTCAAATTTATAATAATACTATTATTATATATAGGTAATGTTTAGCCTTTTTTTGTAATTATTACTTTAATCTAAATTTTCGTATTATAATATTATCATATTATATTATAATGATGATGTAATATCATATGTATATATAATATATACTTAAATTATTATATTTAATATAATATATTTTCGGTGTACACAAATATACAATTGAAGTTGAACGGAAATGTATTACGAAAAAATATATCATTATGGTATTATATAAATTTATATACGAGTTTTGTTTAATTCCTTTTCTTAAAGTTTGACAGCGATTTCAATAAAATGTAATTTAATTTTTGTTGTCTCTTGTCGTTCTTATATCTACAACGTGTATATACATCTGATAAATGATTTGTCTATTTGCTAAACCCTTTATCGTATGTTTTCATCGAATTCGATCAACAATAATGTGATAAAAATATAATCAAATATAATTATGAAGTATATCATTTTTTATACATATATCCGCGGAAAAATAGTATCATAAGACACATTGTCAGATTTTCTAATATTAAATTCATTAATATAAATTAGGTTATTAATGTAATAACTATATTTTGTTAATTTTTTCAGTCAGCTATCAACAATCATATTAAAGTATAATGATACAGTATTGCAGTTTTTGACAAATAACTTGTTCATTTATTAGTTGAGTTAAATATAGTCATATTTTCAAATATGTATATTGAAACTTTATATAAATGTGGTTAATATAATTACTATCCGTGAAAATATTTTTATTTTTTTTATCCTGACTGTAGGTACCATTATTATTAATTAGATTAATACGGTTTAAATATTTCAATAATTGGTAGCAATTTCTACAAATTTCTGAATTTTAAAAATGTTATTAAAATAGTTTGTTGAAATCACAAAATAGAAAATTTCTTATAGACACTATTTTCAAATAGCATTTCGTATATGAATATACTTTTTTACGTAACTACCTTAATTAAATATAATTAGAATAATGTATAATTATATTTTTTTCTGTTGCACTTGGTATGCGTTACAGGTCACATACAATATACTTGCAAATTATATTAAAAATAACGTGTTTCTTGGTTAAAAATAATCCTTTTTAAAAAAAATTATTTTATTAAAAAACTTGTAAAATAATAAATTAATTCTATTGTTTCAGTAAAATAAAATCATTTAGATTAGAATTAACGTTGTTATAAAACGGAACTTTTCCTTTAACAGAACCACATATTATGATAATATAATATAATTTGGTGACCTGCGCATGTCAATTTGTTTTTAAATTTTATTTAAATTCGAGCCCAGAACGCGTATTTCATTTCTTATTGTGTAGTTTTAGTTTAATATTTGAACAATTAATTGTGTATTAGATTAGCCATTAGGTATATAAGTAATTAGGATTTTGGGAAATAGCGTTTAGCTTTTTACTTTTCTTTGTGATATATACATAATATATTATTATTATTATGTTACAAAAATAACAGATATATAACAATTAAAAATAATAAGAGGCAAAATTTAGAGGCACATTTTCGGTAAATCGATCAAATTCTATTGTGACATAACGAATATAAATCTAAAACAAAATCCCTTGAAAATATACTTACTTGTAGTTTACTTTTCATTAATTTTATAATTTAAACAACTATTTAAAGTTTTAAATTTTAAACCAACATTTAGTATACATTGTTGTTTGTTAATGTAAATGTACCAGTCAATGTATTGATTGCCCACCAAATTTTGGCAATGCTTAAATTTTTCTGCAAATTAATATTATAAAAATTATAATGTTAACATTATATTACAATTCCTGGTCAATGTAAATCTTTACTGTGAAAATATGAAATAAAATATTATTAGGCAAGATAATAGGATTATATGTATAAAATATAGATAATATATATATATATTTTTTATTAAATTAATTTGTCTATATTATAGTGTCAAATATTTAATAATATTCTAAGTAACTTTCAAAAAAAATATTGTTGATTGATATTGTCTGTTTGTATAGTAGAATAATTATATTATACTAAATATTACCTACGTTTTAAGAGTTAAAGATTTCTTAATTAACCATTGAAATCGGTTATTGTTCACAATTTCACATTGCCCAATTATATACATTGACCGTAACATAACTCTATACAGGGTGGCCGATGTTCCAGATATATTTATTTGTATTCTATATATATTAGATTATTTACTAACTGTACGAGTATCTCCAAAAAAACTAAAAATTTGAATGTTTATTTTTTTTTAAATATGAGTTAGGAAATAGCCTATAATAAAACCTTTATGACTTTTTTTTTAAAAAAAAGACTCATAAAAAAGTTATGTGAAATTTTAAATTAGCCATTTTAAAGAGTATATTTAAATAATAATTTTGATGTGTCGACCTCCTAATTTAATCAAGATATCCATTTTTAGGAATTTTAAAATTTGAAGATAGTCATTTTAAAGAGTATGTTTGTATAAGAATTTTGAAGAAATTATATTTCTGGCGTCAATATTTGTAATATTTAAATACTTTAAATATTAATATCATGGTATGCAAAATGTGTTGTTCATCATTTACTTATTATGATAAGTATTGAATAATGAATATTGATAATATGAATTTGACATTCGATGATATAATATATTAGATAATTACAAAAAAAGACATCAGAAATATAACTTTATGAATAATTGAATGAAAATGACCACATTGATTAAGTTAGAAATTCGACTCATCAAAATGTTCAAAAAAATATAATCTTTAAACTAGTTACCTTCAAATTTTACACAACTTGAAAAATATTTTACTTGATAAATAAATAGTTATTTATCTTACTAGACGTTTAAAATATTAAAACTATTACCCATAAAATATCTTTATTTTTACAGAGATATTACAATTAGTAAATAGATTTAAGATACTCTGTACAGTTATTAAGAAATTAGAAAAAATATAATAAAAATCTTAAATTTAAAATTTTATTGACTTCTGTTTAAAATACATTCATAGTAGGTTGGTACCGAGTACTATTATTATTATTTAAATGTAGTTATTTATAAATATTATTTCCACTATATACATATTTAGTTAATTTTTTCTTTTAATATTTATCTTTAAACACTGTTATTGTATGTATATTATATTATGAGTATGTTCGTGATTATATTCTTTACAGATTCAGAATACAATGACGAGTTGAAAAGGGACAATAACCGAAACCGAAGAGAATCGGTTGTCGGATTAATACCATTTCCCAGAGTCGGAAGATCGGGTATTGCAGATTCTGCGAGAATGGACAATTTTTGTACGTACCGATTCAGTTCATAAATCAAAAACACTAACTAGAGAACATTATTCATTTTTTTAATAATTTTTAAATCAAATAACTAATATTTTATGAATAATGCAAAATAATTTATTGTGTGTGCCATTAAGTAATTAATTAAGACTATAATATATGTGAACTAAAAAACGTAGGGCTTTACTGGCTACCTTAGGTTAAAAATACAAAAACATGTGTAGATAATAATATTTGACATATAATATTTGGCCGAATCGAAGAAATGACCTAAATTTACCCAATTCCTTAAATTATATACGTACCTATAAAAAATGATTTTGAAAAAAAATTAGATATACAACTTTAAAAAGATACAGTACAATACAATGTTTGGAATATTATAACTTACTAAAATATCGTGAAATTCAAATCACTCTGTATCTTTTTTTTTTAGATGAAACTCAAAGAGGGCTCAGGAGTCACAAAAGAGAAGGGCTCATTCCGTTTCCTAGAATTGGCAGGAGGAGCGATTCAAAGAATTCAATTTGGTTTGGACCTAGATTAGGACGATCGGTTATGGTGCCGCCAGAAAACTATGACACGACGTATTTCGATGATGCTGCAGGTAAATTTCTGAAGTTACATATTCACAAGTCACATCAATATAATATCGATTTTTTACTATTTGAATAATAATAAGTATATTGCCTAAGTAGGGAAATTGAGGTACAGATTTCTATAAAATTGTATATTTCTTATTGTGGATCATACGCTACATGGCGTAGCTAAGTGAGCACAAAATATATTCATGTAGGTGCAATGTGATTTAATATACGATTTTTTAGAGCATATTTTTTCAATCTTGCATATTTTTAACATTTTACGGAGAGTATTATAGAATATTTTACAATTTTAACGTCGTATTTTATCTTAATATTACATATTGCATTATTTTTTAACTTTACATGAATTTTAGTAATCATTTGAAGTAAAATTCCCCAAAAATATTAAGAGTTATAGTTTGTGAAATTTTGTTTTTAAATTTCATTTTATTTTTATACTATATTTTTAGTAATTATTATTATTATATTAAAATAAAATGAAAAACGTTTCTGTTGGTTAGACTGTTAACATTAAATTAATATATATATATATATATATATATATATATATATATTTTTAATATGGTTTTTAAAGCCAAATATGCCTGAATGTAAAAGCATATTTTTAAAAGCTTATTTTGTTATTTTTAGTGCCTATAAATCTGTGCTATAATAATATTACTAAAAAATAACGTTATAAAAATGATCATATTATAGGCGTGTATAATTGTAATTTATATTGTGAATTCATATATGTTTAAATTTAAAATATTATATGTTCCAGATACACCAATAATCCTAAAAAGATTAATTGAAATGAATAGCAAAAACTTTAGCGACGAAGAAGACAATCTAATGTAACATGCGTTGTGTTGTGAACTTTTCAATTCGTTTTACTTATATTAAAATTATTTCGTAATATATAATAGTATTTATGAATATGATTGAAAATAGTGAAATGTAAAACATAATTTCATACAGTCTTATAATTTTAAAAACAATTCGGTAGTCTCGATATTATAGATATAATTAATATATAATTGTTTAGAATATAATTAAATTAATAAACGACTATTGCTATTCCGTATTATTCTTATTTGTTTATTATAATTTTAGGGAAAACAAAACACTATATTATTGTGTATATCCACCAATTTCATTACATTTTACACAGTAAAAAGAATATTATTATATATCACATTATCACCGAGCAAATAAAGGGTCCAATAGTGATAATAATAATGATAAATGATTTTAAATTAACAATTAGTTTATATTTAGAAGTGTAAGAAGTAAGATTATTATCAAAAATGATTCAAATTACTCGGATCAAATAATTCGAATTTCTATAATTACAAAAACAAATTAAGCGTTGCATTATACAACTATTAACATTGTTTTTAAAATTGTTAATTATTATCAATTATATAAAAAAACCACCTTAACATTTCAATAGACAAATAGAACACAGAAACAATTGTACTCACTACAATTGTAAGTTGAAAATCTTTTGGGAACGTAAACAGGGTACTTACTTATTGAAAAAATGCATTCGACTTATAAGTATAGATAATTTTAGATATATTCAAGTTTAAATAAAACTTTTACACTTTTACACTTATATTCGAAAAGAAAAGAAATAATATTTATCCATTCGTCGATTTTTTAGTTATTAATAATGATATTCTCTGAAATTTTTTTTTTAAATATTTATTTTGAAATCGATTTGGTCATATTATTTTCGTTAGATACAATGACATTGTTATGGTTTAAGCTGAAATTTCCTGTACTAAACTGTTAAAATTGTAATTATTAAATAGGGTTCTAAACAACATGAACTGTATAATTATGATTAGTTTATTATATTACAATTCTGATTATTCCAGTTTCAAATTTAATTCAAGAATAATACAAGTATAAAAAAATAAAATTATCTCTTTGATTTGTATAATAATATTGAATATGGTTTTTTGATACTATTATATTTAGCTCTCTAGCTGTCACTGATACTACTAAGATGAGTAATATAATAATAAACAAACCTTCCGAGTGAGTAGCATCCGTTTGAACTAATTTCATGAGGCTTATAACGTCTATAAAATAGTATTCGGTTGTCGATTGATATATTTTAGTTGTAGATATTTACGAGTATTACTTTGATGCTTGATAGTAGTAAGGTAGAATTGTAATTTTGGGATGTGTAAGCAAAAGAAATGGCAGAGAAGTCAATTAAACTAACTACAATTATCATCAGACGGCGTTCTGTGTATACAATATAGGTGCATATTACGTATACGAGATTCTAAGATGAAGTTAAAAAGCATATTATATTATTATCATATTAATTATAGTGCTTTTAACACAACAATAATTAATTAGGCATAGAACTTTTCCCTGATAGTTCTAAAATTTATATAGAAATCCAATTACAGATAAAGTTAAGTTATTTACGATAATTATTTTTCGAGTTCGTAATCAGTGCCGGCGCAAGGGGCGAGGCGAGAGGGGCACGTGTCCCGGGCACCGCGGCTAGCTAAGAAATATCACGTTATATTATTAAAAAATAATATTGAAAAACCTCATGTAAAGTCGTAAATCAAGAGTATATAATTGTACTATTTGCGTATTATTGTATATTAAAGTTGCACAATATTATTGTTAAAATAAAAACCAAAAAATACCTAGTAAATAAGTTATAAATAGATCGAACTATTTAATATCACGATAATGAAAACTTATTGTTATAGAATTTCTTCTCCCAAGAAAAAACTTTTGAGAAATTCAAAAAATGAACTACAATAAAAAAAAATAAAAATAAAGTACCTACCAATTAGATGCAAATTTCTTCTTTTATGTCTTCTGACATAAAAAAAATAATAATTGTAAAACTAATACATTCTTTGCTTCACTCAGAATCTAAAAAATAGACACAAATTTATAAGGTAACCATCTTTTAAAATTTTCTAATTTTCAAACAAAAAAAAAGTCAAATTATTGACTATTGATAAAATATATCATGATAGTTAATGCAGTTATTATTTTATTTATTTTAAATATTATAATTTATATACCATAGTATATATATACCAGTAACCAGTATATATTATGTATCTATTCATATTCATATTTTTTAGTACTTTATGTTTTATGATTTTAACATCATTATTTTAAGACCAGGATTCAGAAACATTGCAAAATATAAATGATAAATTATTGAAAATTACATGATCTTATTTATTTGATTTATTACTTATTTAAGTTCAAAAATAGTTGATCAGTTCAAAAATAAATTAACTATTTTTATATTTTCTATAATATAAGTAATATGTTTATTTGAATATAAAAATAAAATGATCATATTTTAGATTCTGAGCTAATCGAAAAATGTATTGGTTTACAATGAATTTTTTTTTCTTTAAAATGAAAATTTGGTACGACGTGTTTAATGACATACTTTTGATTAACCATATGTAAAAAATATCGAATATCGTAACTCAACTTTTTTATACGCCTTCAAACTTTAACATTTTATATTGATGTTTAATTTGTATATGTTAAAAAGCTTAAAGACATTTTTTCGGGAAGAAATAATGGTCCGAATATCACGAATAAGGTATACTTTCGGTAGAAAATTACATCTAATTGGTAGTTTATTTATCTCAATTTTCGAATTTCTCATAAGATTTCCTTGAGAGAAAAAAAAATACTAAAAAGTGGCGGAAAAACGTCATAATTTACAGAAATTTTGATGAATTTGATTTTAGGTTCTTCATGATAACTAATGCAATTTTGAATGTAGGTACTTTAAAATTTTAAGAGTTTTCTCATAGATATAGTTTTTCACACGTGGTAAACTTATGAAACGACCTATCAGTATATATTATATTATATTGAGTTTCGATCAGAATTGATCAGAATTTTCTAATGCAATATCATTGTATTTAAATCTTAATTATAATAAACCACTAATTTCTCTGAGGACCAAAGGGACGAAGGAAGAACATCCAAAATCGACTTTTCCACTTTTTAAAAATATAAATATTATACATTGTTTGTATTAGCATCGATTATATAATTAATATATTGTTATAGAATAGTCTAACTCTATTCTATAATCAATGTTATTAGCTATTAATATAATAAATAATAATGGTGTAATAATAATCATATTATATTAAGTTCATTCATTTTATAATAATTTATTTGAATTAATATAATTTTGTATAGATAATATTAACAATATAATTATTTTCTGTATCTGTGATTTTAATATTACATATTTTCATAATTTATGTTTACGCAATAATATTTTACATTTTAGATTTGACACTCTACAATGAGGGTGCATCTCCTGGGGGAGGAAAAAAAGAAACCTTAAATAAAATAATTACACCTCAGTTCACATTATTGGTAAATTTTGCACATTGCAGCCTCAAGCTGGTTAAATAATTTCAAATGGATGATATTATTAGCATAAAAAAAATAAACTTATTATTATTCGACCGAAAATCATAATGCGTTAATAACCTAACCATATATTATAATTTATAATTTATCAATATTAATATTTTTAATGTAGTACTGTTTTCCCATAATTATTCTATTTATTAAAATTTATTAAATAAAAGGGTAAATATCAATATAATAAATTAATATTAATGTGTATTTGTAATTTGTGTCGTATTATAATTTTTAAATTATTCAACAAGTTTTCCATCAGCAACAAATTAATTTGTTAACTGACATGGGTTCCTTAAGTTCCAGTTAAAATATTTATTTTTTATTTTAGACTGTGGACACTTCAAAATCTATATTATAATTATAAATTATGTGTATAAATTATAACTATTGCCAATAAATTTTACTTTTTTATCACCTAAATTAAAAATTACCCTATTTATTATAATAACCCTAGTTATTTATTAGATCACATTACTTATCTTTATCAACTAACAATTAATTTTGAACCGCTCATCAACTGATGCAATAATAAAAACAAAAAATTCGGTATCAATTGAATTTTCCAATTGCAAAAAAAATGTATATTTTATAACACAATATAACGTAATATGATATAATATAATTATTACAATTGGAAATAAATTGTATTTTGAACATTATAAAAAATTGTACATAAAGATAAAAATGCAAAAATAATAATATTTCGCTCCTCCTTCCTTAATTTTTTATGATGATACAGGGTGTAAAATGTCTACATGCCTTTCATCCGGTATCCCATTTAAATATGTGGCCTAAGCATAAACCTGTTGTCTCCATAACGTCCAGGTACTTAAAACGCCATTTTACATTTACAACGGTTTTGCATTAGGTTTTAGATTACCTCCATCGATTTGATGGTCTTTAACGTCATTTAAATATTAAATACATCTGACACTATGTAATGTTTTAAGACACGTTTATTTTATAATTTTTTTATAACAAATACTCCTTATGCTAAACCTCTAATATTAATATAATTATCTTTACACAAACATACCTACCTATTATAAATTCATCTATGTATAATTGTTATAGAAAATAGGCTTAAGGAACCAGTTAAAAAGTTATGCGAAAAGATAATTGGAAAAAATAAAAATAACGAAAAATTTCTTAAATTAAATCTGTATTAAAAAAAATTTATTGAAAAGTCAGAAGTGGTCATCAATGCTGAAAGACATTTTTAAACAATACGAAAATCCAACATCGGCAAGCACTAAAGCCCGAAACATTATCGTGAGTGTTGAATTTTTTCGAAATAAAAATTTAACAGGGAATTAATTTTTATTGCTCTTTTTAACACCTATGTTAGTTGGCAGGGAAATGGGTACAATAACACAATCAGAAAAATCCCCGTTCTCTGTTACATCACTGTTTTATGTAATCTGTGATCACACCTTGCGCACTCAGCCATGTGCGTCGCTGGTGGTCGACATATCGTTGAAGAAATCCGTCTGTTGATCGTCAAACGGGCGGAATTCGTTGTGTCCAATTTCAACACATCATCTACGGCTGGTGTCCAAGGGGAAGGGGCAGTGGGGTGCTCAGCTTTTTTGATAGGGGTGGATATAAATTGTCGAACAACCAGAAATACGTGGGGGGCATTGCCCCACACACCCTCCTACGAACCTAATATTTTACATTTATCCATTACAAATTTAAATCAATATGTAAAAATATAAATAATTATTTTCATTTACACATTTTCTCATTTACGTATAATAATTATATATAATTTAATATTTACATATTACATATATTTTATTTTAAATTATAATATCCAATTTTCGTGGTTTCTTGGCTATTTCATCCAAGAATTCTTCGCGTGTTATAATTATATTTCTAAGGATCGTCAACATAGATAAACCATTTAATCGTTCAAAAATGTATACAAATATAATTAACAAAAAAAGTTGGAAGGTCGATTGTGGACGTTCCTCCTTCTTTTAGTATTAAACTCATATATATTTGTAATAAACTAATAACTAATATTAATAATTATAGTGAATATATTAAACAGTACTTAATCAATGTATAGTATGTACGTATATGGTATTTATTATAGTTTGTTTTTATTGTCAAACGATATTGGAAAATTATTGGAATTTTATATTTAACTATTCTACATGCACACCCATCCCTTATAAGCTTGTTGTCTACAGGCATTATTTTAAGCTATCATCAGCACGCCACTAATTATAACACTATAAGTTATTTAATAATTTGCCTACTTCTATTTTTCGAAGTCATCTGTAAAAAAAAATTGTTAAATATTTTGTGGTAAGAATGAAAAAATACTTTCTCATAATTATAGGTACCTTTACGTTACAAGATTGCTAATAAAAAGGGGATTAATTCATAATATCTTTTTTATATAGGTGGAGACTAACATAAAATAAAATAAATCACAATTTTAATACAATATAGTAGGTATTGCTTTAATAATAATAAATTATCTTAAGTTTGATAAAATAACATGTAGGTACAACACAATATATTGTTAGTATCTATTAAAAATTTGTAAGTACTGCACTATTATGATTATTATTTTTTTTTAATTATATGATTTAATATATCAATATTATAAATATACAATATTATTGTATTTTGAATTTTCGTTTTAATAAAATTTATTAAAATCATTGAAAAAAATCTAGTATATAATAAATAAATATTGTTAAAAATGATATTTTTGGCTTATTTTAAATGCATAATTTCGGTTTTTTAAGTGCATAATAAATTATATTTGTATATTTTATGGTTTTGTGTAGTTTCAAAACTTACTTATTCTATGGTAGTTCTCTTTTCTCTATCCTAATTCCTATTATACATATATATATATATATTAACGGACAACATTATTACATTTAAGACAATTATTTTAATTCATACATTTATGAATATAATAAAGAATAAGCCTTTAGGTGCTTTCAGTAGTGTAACTACATGATTGCCTAGAAGATCCAAATGGGAACACTTAATTTTGATATTTCGTTTAAAAATAAATAAGCTGAATCGAAGAATTTGAACAGACAATTTTTGAAATTTATTTTATGTTTTATAAACAAGTACTTGGAAAGTTGCAAGCAAACAAGGTTTTTAGCTATAGCCGCTATAGGTACATACTATACTAACTTAAATCTCCAATAGATGTCAGATGACGGTAGTATTGATAATGGCCAAGAGGGGTTTTACACCGCTCACTGATTATATATAATTATAAAATTATCGTGGACGGAAAAAAAAATCTCGTGTCTGTGATACCACATGAAGTGATATATTCTGTAATCACTATAATTTGTCTAAGCACAACTGAAACGCGCACGTTGTCATAATTCAATTAACATTTTTCAATTTTCCATTGACGGCTAATGAGTACTTGGAATTTTACAATTTATAAACTTTATAGTACAATTTATAGTATTTGAAAACATTTTGCTTCACCAGATATCATAATATTAGTTATTTTCACGATTTGGCTATTGAATAATATGGTAGAATTGATTGATTAATAATTTTAGTTGGTTTTCGTCGTTGTTTACAAGTATTTCATTTTATTTTCATATTGTTTTAGACCGAAAACCGTAAAGGTACCGTCAAGGTAGAATATCTACGACAGATTGAAAAAAACATTCAACAACAATGGGATAAACAGAAAATTTATGAAGTTGACGCACCGTTACAATCCAAGACCAAGAATGCTGATAGTAAATATTTTGTTACGTTTCCATTTCCATATATGAATGGCAGACTACACTTAGGTCATACTTTTTCTATTTCGAAATGCGAGGTAAAAACATACAAAATGCTAATTGAAGAACAAAACACCACTATTCAACAATATACATTTTACATTTATAGTTTGCAGTCAGATATCAACGTTTGAAAGGCAAACAAGTTTTGTTTCCGTTTGGATTCCATTGCACGGGTATGCCTATTAAAGCGTGTGCAGATAAATTGAAATGGGAGATCAAAACATTTGGCTGTCCACCAGTGTTTCCAGATTCGGATAATGAAGAAATAGAAGATGAAGTGAATACCGAAATTATTAAAGACAAGAGCAAAGGAAAAAAAGTTGTTATTATAAATTATTAAGTATAAATAAGATGCACATTTTACTAATAGAAATTAATGTTTAGAGTAAAGCTGCAGCAAAAGGAAGCAAGGCAAAGTATCAATGGCAAATCATGGAGAGTTTAGGTTTTGAAGACTATGAACAAATACGCAGTTTTGAAGATCCTTTAACTTGGTTAAATTATTTTCCACCATTAGCTGTTAATGATCTTAAAAGTATTGGTATTCATGTGAGTATATTAAATTTAATTTTTGAGCATTTTTCTAATTGATAATATAAATATTAAGGTTGATTGGCGTAGAACGTTTATAACTACGAATGAGAATCCATTTTTTGATAGCTTTGTTCGCTGGCAATTCTTACGCCTTCAAGATAATAATAAAATCAAATATGGAAAACGGTATACTGTATTTTCACCAAAAGATAATCAACCGTGTATGGATCATGACAGAGCCAAAGGTGAAGGAGTTGGTCCTCAAGAATATACTTTAATTTTAATGAGAGTTCTTCAACCCTATCCTGCAAAACTCAAGTTCAACAAGAAGTATTTAAATATTATTAATTTTTTTGTTTCATATAAAAGTGCTTCTCAAATATATTTGTTTTTTCTTACATTAGAATATAATTTGCTGATACCATACTAAACTCGTAAAAACGAAATGTTTTTTTTATATTTGAGATTCATTGCTATATGAATATAATATATATATAAAATGATGATGTACCTATTCATTACAAAAAATCTATATTTAGGTCTTTGAAAAATAAACCAATATTTTTGATAGCTGCTACTTTACGGCCAGAGACAATGTATGGTCAGACTAACTGCTGGGTGCATCCTGATTTAGATTATGTTGCTTTTCAAATAAGCAATGGTAATATTCTTATTAGTAGTGAAAGAGCTGCTCGGAATATGTCATATCAAGGGTTTACAGCCAAAAATGGAGAATTTGAAATTCTCACTAAACTAAAAGGAAAAGTAATTAAAAACAAATACAAAATATATTTATTTTTTCTATACATATAATCTTATTTGTTTGTGTTTTAGGATATTCTAGGTACAAAGTTAAATGCACCACTTAGTTTTAATGATACAATTTACACCTTACCAATGCTATCAATTAAGGCTGATAAAGGTACAGGAGTTGTAACTAGTGTTCCATCCGATTCACCTGATGATTATGCTGCTCTCAATGATCTAAAAAAAAAGCCTGCATTCAGAGAAAAATATAATATTAGTGATGAAATGGTTCTTCCTTTTGAACCTGTGCGTAAAATATTTTGGAATTTAAATTTTATACTTGTCTTTACCTTTTTTATTTAGTAAAAATTAAAAATGAATAATATTGTTCAGTTATCTCTAATGTTAATCATGTAAGTAGTAACAATTACAAAACTTGTTTTGTTTCAATAGATACCTATTATTGAAATACCTGATTATGGAAATTTATGTGCGGTAGCAGTGTGTAATGAATTAAAAATACAGAGTCAAAATGATAAAGAAAAATTACAACTAGCTAAAGAGAAAGTATATTTAAAAGCATTCTATGAAGGGGTAAGTTTCTTTTTGATCTTTGGAATAGTTAATTTTAGTTTTAAAGTAAAAATTTTAAAAGCATTAAAGACATCCAACCTTTTTTTTTTAGATTCTCATTGTTGGTGAATTTAAAGGTCAAAAAGTACAAGATATAAAAAAAGACTTACAAAAAAAGCTTATAGACGCTAACCAAGCCGTTATTTATTATGAACCAGAAAAAACTATAATTTCTCGGTAAGTTTTACAATTTTTTTTTACAATTTGTTTTATTTTAAAATAATTTTATATAGGTCTGGTGATGAGTGTGTTATTGCTCTATGTGATCAGTGGTATTTAGATTATGGTGAATCTGAGTGGAAAGCAGCTGCTGAGTTGGCATTAAAGAACATGAACACATATCATGACGAGGTGAGAAAAAACTTTGCTTCATGCTTAAAATGGTTACACGAGTATGCTTGTTCTAGAACATACGGTTTAGGTAATTTTTTTCTATTTAATTTTGTATCTAAAATTTGATTGTAATATAATTTTAATATTTAAACAATTAAGGAACAAAATTGCCATGGGATGAATATTGGTTAATTGAGTCTTTATCAGATTCTACTATATACATGGCATATTATACTATTGCTCATTTTTTACAAGAAGGAACATTCAAAGGCGAAAATGGAAATCGTTTTAATATCAAGTGAGTTAATATTAACATATTAATTAATATTATAATAATATTTTTTGTGTTAAAGACTAAGAAATTAAATGTGATGGTTTGGTACTTATTAAATCAATTCTTATTTAAAAGTTTAATATTGAGCTGTCAAAAGAAATTCAAAGAATAAAGATAAAATATTTTTTATTTTAGGCCAGAAGACTTGACTCCAGATGTCTGGGATTATATATTTTTGGATAATAAGAGTTATCCAAAACAATGCAAAATTAAGAAAAATACTTTAGATGTTATGAAACGTGAATTTGAATATTGGTATCCAGTAGACTTGCGTTGTTCTGGCAAAGATTTAATTCAAAATCATTTGACATTTTTCATTTATAACCACTGTGCTATATGGGCAAAACGGCCAGATCTTTGGCCTAAAAGTATAAGAGCAAATGGACATTTATTATTAAACTCTGCTAAAGTAAAATTATATTGTAATATTTAGATATATAATATTATACTTGAAATATTTACTTTAATGTATGCATAGATGTCTAAATCTGACGGCAATTTTATGACATTAGAAGAAGCAGTTAGTAAATTTAGTGCGGATGGTATGAGATTTTGTCTAGCAGATGCTGGAGATTCAATTGAAGATGCAAATTTTGTAGAAAATATGGCTGATGCTGGTAATTAAATAATTTAATATTAAACTTTTATTTTTATTCTAATAATATTAAAACATTTTTCTAGGTATTTTAAGACTTTATACTTTTATTGAATGGGTTAAAGACATTTTAGCTTCAGAGACTACTCTTCGAAATGGATCAACAGATTCATTTACAGATACTGTATTTATGAGGTAATTTTTAGTTTTTTTTTTTTTAATATTAATTAATAATTATTAATATATATTTAGGATTGTTTTTTAATAAAATTGTATTTTCCAGTGAAATTAATCTTAAAATTCAACAAACTGGAGAATTTTACGAAAAACTTTTATTCAAAGAAGCTTTAAGAACTGGCTTCTTTGAATTACAAGCTGCTCGCGATAGGTATCGTGAACTTTGTGGTAATCCAGAACTTGGAGGAGAATGCATGCACAAAGATTTGGTATTACATTTTATTAGGGTTCAAACTATTCTGTTGGCTCCAATATGTCCACATGTTGCTGAGCATGTTTATCAAATATTGGGCAATGTAAGATATTTAGAATATTTAATTTAGTTTCCTTTGTATCATTCATAAATAATTTAATTCTTTAGACGGATAGTGTAGTTAGAGCATGTTGGCCTCAAGCCGATAGAGTCGATTATAATCTACTTAAAAGGGGTGAATATTTAATGGAAACAGCTCATTCATTTAGACTCCAACAAAAAAATATATTAAATATGGGTGCGAAAAAAAAACAAGCTGTAGCTAAAGAGATTGAAAAACCAACAAAAGCTGTGGCGTGGGTAGCCAAATCATTTCCTCCATGGCAAACAACAATATTAGAGACAATGAAGCTGCTATATACAGTATGTATTTAATCATATACATTATTATTAGGGCTAGGAAAATGAAGTACTAAAAACCTACAATAAAGGAATTGAAAAATTGCCAATAATGCCACAAAGAAAAGCATTAAAATCAGGAAAATGCTACTAAAAAAGATAAACATTTTTAAGTTTAGCTGAAAAATATTTTTAATATCAAAAAATAATTTATTAAACACATTTTTATATGTTCACATCAATTAATTCTGAGAACAGTTAAACAGCTTATTGCGTCTGAAGTCTAGACAGTCAACGTATTACGTAACCACTACTCTCCACTCGGTAATCACTTTAACAAAATCTAAGAATCTATTTTCAGAATATTTTCCGATAAGGCGATAATAGTTCACAACGAAATCATGAAATATATATAATATTTAATAATACATTTACAATAAATTAATAAATAATAATTTAAACAAATATGTACGTAAATGTTCTAAAAATGTTTAATATGTGTATAGTTAACAAAAACTAATAAAAAAGCGAATAAACTGACAAAAACTATTAAAAAAGCATTTATTTACGAATAACCTGAGAAAATGCAAAAAAAGCAAAAAAAAAAAATTGCATATTTAACTCTGTGAAGAACAAATCAAATTATGTTTTTGATTAGCTATGTCCTGGAGTACTATGAAAGAAAATACAAATGCTACAAAATCCTAGCCCTTATTATTATATTAAGTTTCTAAACAATTTTTTTTTACAAACATCTATTTATTTATTTTATTATATGATTGTTAATAAATATTAAATAAACATTTAATTATTCGGTTATCCGCCATATTATAGTGTTGAATTATATAAAATTCAAAAATGCATTATGTTTTGTGCTTGTTATTGTTAATCATACTTATTTATATTATTTGTAAATGAGCAACACAATTATTTTAATTTTATTAGACATATATTTTTGTATATAGGGAAATAATAATTGTTTACCTGACAATAAAATTATTTCATCTTCTTTGGGGAAAATAGAATCTTTAAAAAAATATATGAAACGATCAATGCCATTTGCACAAATGGTAAAAGAAAAGTTAGTCAAGATTGGTGATTCTGCTTTTAACATTAAATTAGATTTTGATGAAAAGCAAGTTCTTGAAGTAAACAAATCTTATTTAGAAAATACGTTGGATGTGAGTATTTATAATTTTCTTATACAATTTAATTTTTCATTTCATATAATAAATTAAATGC
Organism: Eriosoma lanigerum; assembly: GCA_013282895.1. Lineage (NCBI taxonomy): Eukaryota > Metazoa > Arthropoda > Insecta > Hemiptera > Aphididae > Eriosoma > Eriosoma lanigerum. The sequence goes on from CM023358.1 coordinate 51,388,148, forward strand.
ATACATTGCAATTTATTCGTGTAGTTGGAGCATTTTGAAATAAAATACTCCGATAGTAGCGAAGCGCCTGAAAATATTCGAAACGAATGCTGCCCAGGCCAACCCTACATAACATTTTTGCCACCTGATGCATCATTACAGTTATTTATTGTTAATCCTCAACCGCAAAAACCATATTTCCAAAGAGAGCTCCCTGTGTATGATGGAGATACTGTTGAAAAATTAATTAAGAGACTAAAGAAAACAGATCTAAAACTAGGTAATGCAAATTTTGTAATTAAATATTTTTAAAAACATTAAATTTATTATTAATATTCATTAGCATCTAGTAAAATCAGTTTATGGCGGTATCAAGATCCTGTTTTGGGACCAAGATCAATTCCAAATTATTTACAACCAACTGAGAACAGTATTGTGATGACATCAGAAATAAAATTTTCGATTAATCTCGAAAAAAACGTTATTGAATACAATGAGAGTTTACAAACATTAAAACAACCACTTGGGAATACAATAATTTATATTGTTCAATAGTTACATACATGTTGTTCAACATTTTTGATGTTTTCCTCGACAGTTTAAGTATAAACTAAATTTTTTGTTTTATTAATTTTCACTATTCATAATTAATAGTATTTTCTTTTTATACAAAAATATATATACATATAGTATATTATATATATATACATTATGAATATTTCAAGTTTAAAATTAAATACGATAATAATAATATAATTATTTCTCTTAAAATTGTTATTAATTTTATTGAACAGTCAATCAAATGTATTTATATAACATTGAAATATTTCAAGATATATATTAATTTTTGTATCATTCTAGAAGAAAATGTTGTTTATTTAATAAATTTGATAATTGAAAATTACATTAGATAATTTTAGATTTTGAGCGAAGCGAGGAACGAATTGGTTTTACAAATATTTTTTTTTTTTTGATGTATAAAAATATTTTTTTGGGTAGAAATAATGGTTCGATTACCTTGAATAGGGTATGCTTTTTGTAGCAAATTACGTCCAGTAAGTACTTTATTTAGCTTATTTTTTAAATTTTTCTAAAGTTTTTCCTTGGTAGATTTTTTTAAACTTTAAATGCATAAAAACTATGTAGAGCAGGGTTGTCCAAACTTTTTAGTAAAGATCTACTATGAATATATATTTACTTTTAATATCGATTTCATAGAATAAAAAAAGTTTTAATTATGAGTATTCATAATTTAGTACTTATATATTTATAAATAAATTTGAACTATAGAAGATCAACTTTGACATTACCTGCAATCGACTGACTCCTGCTGTAGAGTAAGGTTTTATATTTAATTTTAAAGGTTTTAAAAATAAATATATATTAATCTTAAATATTTATAAAATATAATATTACTGAGTATGTTAAATTTGTTGCATGTAGGAAATACTATAATTTGGAATAAAGTTTATAAAAGGAAAAATAATATTTATAATTAACTGAAAGTATAGTGGAGAAATTGCAAATTAATTTTTAGTACTAAAATGTATGAACAAATAAAAAATGAAAATAAAATGTTATATTTTTAACAAAATAATTTACAGAATTCCATTAAGATAATAATAGTATATTAGAAAAAATTATTCATATGCGTCAATATTGGTAACTTTTCGAGTAATAATTAAAACATAATAATAATAACCCCTCAAGAGATGTCCAAAAATTGTACAAGATATGAATAACATACAAAACCGCCCATAAAATGTTTTAATTTAATAATAATATGCCATGTGTAACATTGAATACAAAATTAAAAAAAAAAAAAAGCTAACCAATATCTAATGAACAAAAGAAACATATGTAATATGTATAACAACTTATATCTACGAGGCTACAACATAGTATATTACATAACAAATACAAAATTATTTTATAGGCGTTTATTTTACTTTAACAGAACTTAAATTATTAAAACTTCATTTCAGTTCCATAAATGTGAAGATAATATATGTTTTTATTCTTGTTTAGTTGGATTTCCCACTTTGTAATGACCTTACTAGGATTTTTTTTGTTTAGTACATTAATGCAATATAAATAATAAGTCATAATATTTCTACACATTTGCTTAAAGTAATAATAATAATAATAATAAAACAATAAAAAGAAGTTGTGAAAAAAATAAAGTTACAACGTACAAAACTATCACATTTCGTTTCAACTTAATAATAAGAAGACCTCATATACATAATTATTATAATTTTTTTATAATCAGTAATTTGGTCAACTTACAATTTAAATTTCACTATAAATAAAGGAAAAAAATTTTAGACGACTTTACCAACGAATAAGTAATTTTGTATAAGTATTATTTTTGAGATAATAGTCGATTATAGTAAACAAGCTTGAACTTTTTCTATCCATTCTTGTGCAGTTATCATATCACTGGCAGAAAAATTGTAAGTTCGTCTATTTGTGCGCAACTAATTACACAAACAAATTATTATTGATTTAAAAACAAAACTTATTTGATCAATATATGAACCATAAACCAAATAATAAATTACTTACATCAAAGAAAGATTTATCATCAGTTTTTTTTGGTGCACCAGGTGTTGCATTAGCTTGAGACACGGACATTACTTCAGCAAGATCTATATTTAACAATTTTATCACTCAATTAGTATATTTGATTATTAATAAATAATTATGATTTAAATATATATTTATTTTAACATAATTATACTTTGAAAACATACTATTCAAATCTGAATAATGAAAACAATTAAATCAAATGTATAGATTGTGTAAAATTTGTAATAAAAAAAAAGATATGTCTTAAAATAATAAAATAACTGACATACCACTAAAAAATTAAATATGTAATAAATTACAGTTTTTTTTTTTTTCAAAGTAATGATATAATGATATTGCAAATATTTTTGTTCATGTTAGTCTTCAAAATAACTGATAAATAAATTTTTCTTGTCATATATAAGTCAATTTATAAAAACAATACAAAAAAAATAATGCTATATTATATTGATCAAATTTATGAACAATTTAACTGTATGTAATTAAAAATATACACATTTTCATTTTCATATAATAATAAAAATAATAATAATAATAAGTTTATACCTATATATCCTTTACAATGAGAATCATCCATAGAATCATAATATCTCAATTGATGTTTTATTGAATCCAAAACAAACCATCGTTGTTTCCAAGCTTTCAAAAGAGCACCTCGTTTGTATAAATAACCTTCATGTGTTCTGTTTTCAGCGACATTAGATGAGAACTGGTCATAGTGCTGTTGATGGATCCTATTCATATCTAGAAAATAACAGTCTAAATAATTACCGCAAATAATAATAAAATATAGATTGATTATATTTTTGGGCTCACTTGAATTCGCTGAAGCTGTTTCACCACAATTTCTGTTGGTGTTTTGATTAGTTAGCGTTCTGTCTGCAACAGCTTTGTATTTAGTACAACTTTTTGGTACATTTTCTGAGCATTTTTCATGACAACTATACCCACAATCGCAACATCTCATGCCAGTCTAAAAATATTTAACGAAAATTGAAACTATACTACAACTAGTTGATTTTTTTTTTATATATTTAATTTGATAAAATATAATGTTTTATAAATAAATTACAGAGTGTACTCTGTTAAGTTAAGAAACACACTTAGCAGTGACCAGTGTAGCGGATATAAAGGCCTTCCCACACCGAATATGTTGATGTACGTCAATTTCGATGGACTGTTATTGCACCAAAAGTACATAGGTTAGGTGACATACAAAATATGTTACATATCACAGTCAGCTAAAACTTAAATTTTAATATATGAGTACTATGAGTACTTATCTTTCAATTTCATTTGCTTCGAGAGTCAAATATATAGCTAATAAATATATATGCTTATTTACATTATATTTTATTAATTGACAATCAAATTTGTAATTTATTGTATATAATAATAGTAGTATTTTCATACACTTTATATATACAATTTATAGTTATTAACAAATTATTAACCAATATTTATTATAGTTTTTGATACTATAACATATTAAAAATTGTAATTTAGTGTAAAGATAAATTTATTTTAATATTTTTAAATGACAATAAACGATTGAATTCAACATACCTACCAAATTTAACTAATAGCAATTTTATATTGTATTGAGTTGTTCGTTAATTTAACGTGTTGTATTTAGTGTGCGGAGTCATATTTAACACGAAGAATTCAAAAGACAAATGCTAATGTATTAAATGTGATAAGGCCTTTATAATAATCATTAAACCAATAAATCAACTTCTTGGGTAGATGCATTGCAGGTAATAGTAACAATGCATTTTAAATTATTTGTTCTCATCACTTCTACCTACAATAGATTGATATTGTGTTAACAATAGACTGACAGTGCTTATTATGTGAGCTGTATGACCACACATTTACACCTACACAAACACGTCAGTTACTGAGTGTGTTTCTTAATTTGTAAAGTTTATTAGTATGATTTATGCAATTAAAAAAAAATTAAAATTATCAATATGTTGATAACAATAAAAGGTTTGAGAACTTTGTTATTGTTATTATGACCTATTGTTATACAGGAAATTAAAAATAATAATAGCTAAATAATGTACCAAACCTAATAAAATGTTTATATTTATTTAAATTATTTTTATAAAAAAGATTTAATCTGGGTAATTTATATTATATACAACTTATTTTCAAATCAAGATACGTTGGTATATAGTATTTAGTATTTACTATTTAGTAGTATGTACTAAATACATCAAAAGGGAAAAATGAAAAAAAAAATTAGTGATTAAATGTGAAATTAATTATTTTAACACTATTAGATTTACATACGTGAACAATGTGAATATCTAAAACTAAACAAATACGAATAATAATACACATACCAATAGAACAATATTCCATTGTATCACAATCCTAGAACATGTGTCTTCTTCTTTTCTCCTAACTATTTAGGATTGAACATTCTAAACTTCATTCTTCAATTTCTACTCAACTTAATCCCCCAAATTCACACAAATCAACTTTATATCATTCTAAATAATATCCAACCCACTTTACTTTAATGCATATCTTTTCTATAAACATTTTTTTTACCAATACCTCTGCTACTTTCCTCCATAAAATCTTAGAACATGTATAAAAATATTTATACCTTTTGCAATTTGTAATGAATTGATTTACATAAATAATTTTATAACACAAAAATCAAATTAAGATAATAATATTCATAGTTCAATACCTTTACTGGACCCCAAAGAAGACTAGAACAAAAATCACAATAGGTAGGTGTGGTAAAGTTATATTTTTCAAAGCGGTGCGGATGAGAATGAGGTGGATTTGTGTCTGCATTTGTGGACGTTGTGTTACTTGCTTTGCCACGCATAATAATCTCTAACGTGGATCGTTTGTGCAATAATCTCCCATGATACCTTACCAATTGAGTACTAAATGAAGCGTTTCTCTAAAAAAAAAAAAAATACAAAAATTATTTTAAATTGATGGTAAGGCATACCCAATTGTACCTTTAAAGAATCCACTGTAACAGGAATTTCTAATTTTTCCCAAAGAACTTTCCATTTTTGTGGTAAAAGGCCCAGTTCAGTTTCCAATTTATGAATTTCGTCCAATAGATGTTTAAACGCATCAGGAATATAACGTTCTACTATATTATACCTAATAAATAATGAAGTAATAGGATAGATTTTAATTAATATTGTTAATATTATTTTAAAATAGGATAGATTTTTATAGATAAATTAGTGGAATAAAATATAAATTTGTAATTGTACCCGGTTGTAACAACTTTACGCAGAGTCTTATTTGATATACCATCAGCTGCTTCTGCTTCTTCTTCTTGCTGCATATCCATTTGAATAATTTCTAAATCATAACTTGGTCCGTGTGCCAGTTCTTCATTCAAATAAAACTGCCACACGTTTAAATTGGGTAATGATGATTGAGGTCTAAGTACCTAAATGGTAAATTGTAAGAAAATAATATTAATAACAATTAATAATATTTAATGTTTTCTGTTTTAAAAGTATCATTGCCACATAAGTACCGGTTGTTCAACATTCGGCATATACATAAAGTTGAAAAATATTGATGTACGAGCATTGTGTTTTTCAATATAATCGAATACAGATTGTCCCAAATTTGGGACATAATGGGATGAGATGTTGTTACCGGCTAAACGACCTCCTAAAATATCATTTAATTATTACAATTAGGCAAATTATTTTTATAAGTTAACAAAATATTTAAATTGAAAAATAATAATACCAGGATAAACTATGTCATCATCTGAGCCAGTATCAACACTTTTGTGATGTGATGTTAGTGATCCTCGTTTGTCTTCAATAGCAGCAACTCCACACTCAACTCTTTCTAATTCACAGTCTAATAAAAATGTTCGAAATCTACATGAGACTGAATGATATGCCAAAAATCTCAAATAATAATCATTAAATTCAAATGCCAATGGAAACTGGCTATGAATTTGATGAACAATATCAAGAAATTGTAAAAAAGTTGGTGCAAATCCAGAAGCTTGAGATGCTGTGGCTAAATTACTGCGATGGCTAAAACGATGACCAAATGCAAGCCATTCCTTTTCAATTAATACTCGAAAACCTTCAATTGTACGATAATATGGGTCCATGCATAACTGCGCTATTGAAGATAATTGACATGTTATATCCCATCCTTCCTCTAAGCATAGCATAACAGAAGAACCTTGGACATCAATCAGATCTACAATAGCTCCAGATAACTGCATAATATTTCGTAATTGTTGTAACCAATCTGAATTTTCAATCATTCTAAATCAGTAAATACAAATATGTTTTTTAAAGTATCACAACAACTTTTCAATTAAAATTGTTTAAAACTATTTAGTTTACGTGTAGATTTTCATATGTAAATATTACAAATAATTATTGTTTTATTTTATTTCTTTTTATTTCATAATCAATTTTCATTAACTATTATTAATTTATATTGAAATAATAATAATATTATTTTGATATTTTAAGAAAAAATATTATAAATTATCCCTTACTTGTAAAAAGAATGTTCGGGTTCATTACTAGTGGAACTGGGTACACAAGCTCGCATAAGTTTTTTAAATGAAGTCTTACTATGGCGAATATCAGCATACTCAATGGGAATAAAATCAATTTTCATGATAGAATCACCTTTCATGCCCTTTAAAAACATTTTAAATAAAAACAGTTGTTAGAAAAATGGTACACATTAACTTAGTTGATTAACTTCATTACTTTCATTTGAGTTTTATCACCAAGTATGTACAAAGCAGCTCTATGAAATTCCTGAGGGCCTTCTGAAGTTGAATCTGGATCATCCATAGACAAACGTCCATATTGTTGATTTTGAAACATTGGTGAATAACTGTTATTAGATGAAGTACTAATATTACGACGCTCTTTTAAGGAGCCCCAACGTCCAAATTGTTTATTACCACCACTAGATCTTGTTTGACCCCTATATTATAATGTATATATTTAATTTTATAAAATATATTAATTATTAAGTACTTATTTCTTTACTATTAATAAAATAATAAACATACTCATATTTCAGTTAGTTTTTCTTTTTTATATATTAATGAAGACATTTTTACAAAGAGATTTTATTATTTTTATCTATGCTCTATTCGAGTTAAGAAACACGCTTGGCGGTAGTAGTCAGGATATGCCTACTGTCTTCCCACTGAGTCAATTACCTATATGCTACCAAGACAAGCGAGCATTTCACATCAGCGGGTATTATAATAACTGTGTTTCCCAGGTGGGTTGTAGATGCTAGTAGGAACAATGCATATAAAATTATTTATTCATATCGTTTATCGACAATATACTAAGGCACTTTTATCAACAGTGGACCGGAATTTGTGTTCTTAGTAGAATACGAATTATCCACGCCTATACACCTAAGTTGTATCTCAACTTGAACAGAGTATAAATTTTAAATATTTAATGTAATATAATACCTGCGTGACATATCTGGTGACATTATATCATCATCTGCAGCTAATAAAAGTGAATTAATACTAAGGTTACTATCTGATAAACCCCATGCGGCACCACTATGACGTAAAGATGACAAAGGGGTTGAAGCAACTATAGCTAATAAGTATCTTTCTTGTTCTACAGAATTACTTTCTGAATTCATTGTACCTAGAAATTATTGCACATAATAATTATTAATTATAATAATGAATACATTATCAAAGTTTCCATTTAAAATAATTATATATATATTAATGTACCTGCAGATGATGGGTGTGTTGATTTTATCATTCCAATTAAATTTTTGCCATGATATCCTGCACCACGTAATAATAGTGCTGATGTTTGTTGATGACGCCAGGTAATTATAGGAACTCTACTATGACGATAATTTCGATAAAACCTTCGGATGCTATCATCTGAAATAATTGATGGAACTACCCAAAGTGCAGGGTAACTAAAATTGTAAAAAACCAATCAAATTTTTAAAATATACATTCTTGCATATACATAACATAATATGACATATATAATACATACATATTATATTATATATATATATATCTTAAATAAGTATATATATATAAAAGTTATATATATGTTATAATATTATTTATTTTAAATAAAACATACCTGCGACACATTAAATATGCTGAGTTAAGTGTAGTAATTTTAAATTGTTCTTTATTATTCTTTTGACCAATATTAGTAGAACTACTATTTTTCGGAGCAAGACCTAATCGAATCCAATCTCTTACATAACTTCTCTCTGTTACTCGTTCCAATGTTTTAGGATCAGAAACATTTGAAATGATGCTAGGAGTATTGATATCTAATTCATTCACTAAATAAAATCAAAAATTTTAAATAATATGTGAAGATGATGTACTGAAAAACATTAAAAACATTTTATATTATACCAGATAGGTCATCAAGATTGTTGAAAGGAGGAAGGCTCATACGACCAGGAGTGGTCATATATTTGTTAGTCTTGTTTATCGAACTATTTGAAATATTAGGTAAAACATATTTGTGACGTTTAGAAGAGCTTTTTTGTTTAAACCCAGCCTTACGAGCAGTCTTCATTAATGTTTTTTTTGCAAATCCCCTATTAAAAAAAATAATAGGTTTAAAAATTATAATTTAAAAAACTAAAATAAAGACTCACTTAAGAGTAGCATTTTTTTCTTTATCATTTGTCATGGGCATTTCATAAATTGGAATCTGCCCTGTAAATGCAAAGTGATTAAACACATTTGGAGGATGTCGTACTTTATGAATAAATTTTCGGAAACATTCAATATCCTCAGCATTCACTTCTTCGTCAAATGCAACTTTAATTAACTACAATATAAAGTTTTTTTATAATTTATTTTTAACACAAAATTTTGAAAATAATTTCTTACTTGGAATGTACAAGATCTAAACTGATGACCTTCTTGTAACCATTGATCAAGATGTGCTAAATATTGAACTGTAATACGTTTTTCTTTGGTTAACGATGTTACAGGAAATGATCTTACTACAATTTGTTCACAAGCAAAAGGATCTAAAGGAGTTCCTTTAAATACAATACGATAATTTGTAATAAAAATGGCCCCTTCTGCTGGCAATAAAGGTGGTCCACCAACTAGTCCACCTAAACCTTCTTCTCTTCCATCTGGTAATAAATATACTCTTAAACCATCCATTAATGGTTCTTCTCCTGGTAGCATATTTGGTGTCAATATTTTTGGCTAAAGATTAAAAACATTTTAGAGTGAAAAATATAATGCATTTGTAATAACATTAAAAAAAAAATGTATTATTTTATAAATACTTTTTGTATGGGAGGTAATCGTTTAGATTCTCTATTTACACCATCTAATGTTTCAATATGTATATGAACTACGCCAGGAATCATTTGGTGTAAAGATCGAATATGTTCCTCACTAACTTCTCCTTCGGTACAAACTTTATCAACAAAACGACTAACCATTTTAATGACTTTATTACCAATTTCATTAGGCTCTGGTTCAACAAAACCACTTTCTATATCTGATTCACAAACACTACCAGATCTATCAACAGCACTAAAAGAATATACAATTTAGCTTTAAACAAATAATTAGAGCAAACAAAAAAATTACCTATTAGTTACACTATTAGATGTTCTTTCATCATCTATATTTCTATTAGTTGACTGATGATTTGATGAGCTTTTAACAGTATTACCACAAACATCTAATGGAATAAGTAAATATACCATTCGATTAGCATAATGAATAGCTTGACTGTATAATGTTGATTCTTCACTTGATATATATTCCTTTAGTTTATCTAAATAAAAATATAATCCAATAATACTAGCATAAAAGCATTCACTAAAAATTACGTATTTGCGTGTAATATAAATTTACCAGAATTATTTGATGGGTATAACCTCATTTGTTCAGCTGCAATTTCTAAAGCAGATAGTTCTTGTGAACGACTAAATCTGTCATTTATAATATTATCTTTAATCTAAAAAAAATAATTAATGAGTTATAAATTATACTATGCATAATTAGAATGTTCTATTGTATTTGTTTTCCTTAATAATCTGTTTTATATTTTTAAAAATAATTTAAATACAGAAGACTACTTAGTTTTTTATTATACATATTGATTTTAAAACATGCAGTTAAAATAAAAATAGGAATGTTAATGTTATTATTTTCATATTTGAAAAATGTTATTTAATAGTAACTTGATCATTTTTAATTTTCACTAGTTATTTATGTAATTATGGAAGATAGTAGAAAATTACCTATGACATTTTAACTAAGATTTTAAAAATTTAAAAACTTGAATATCTATTGGTATTTTTAATAAAAATTAAGCTTACCAACTAGATATTCTTAGTCTTTTAAGATAACAAAAATATAATGTTTTATTTTATTATAAATTTGAATTTAAATATAGCAAATAGTTTTAAATAAATGTTCTTTATTTATATATAAGTAATTTTTTAAAAAAATGTATTTAAAAATAAATAACAGGTAAAAAGTGATTGAGAAGGACAAACTTGTTTGACACTAGGATAATCAGAATATTTTAAAAATTAAAAAGTACACATTAAAAAAATTTAATATCTACCATTTATGTTATATATAATGTTGATCACTTTGTATATGTGTTTCTTTTTAAATATAACACAAAATATTTCTTTTAATGGCATTGGATTGAAATGAGATTTTTAAAGGATCTAGGACATACTGAAATACACATTTAATATCTTATTAACATTTTTATACATTTACTGTGTATGTGTAAGTGTATATATAGCTTACATTTTTATTTAAAAAGTGCATTTATTTTAATACCAAATTTTTTAAAGTATTTTTGACCTAACTTTTCTAACTTTTATGAGTTGAAGTTTAATTTTAATTATTGAATTTTTTATGTTTTCAATGGAAAAATTAAAATTTTTATATGTCAAATTGCATGGAAATTTAAAAAATATTGAATATTAAATTAATTTTTTATTTTAAAATTTTATCTCGTGGTTATTTTGAGAATTTTGGCGATAGAGCCATGTTTAAAAATTAAAAAAGGTTGGTCAATCCATCTGGTATTGGAAAATTGTAGTGCAATATAATTAATTAATTTAATAAAAGTAAATTTTATTATGCATTTATACATACACTGAGTGGATTAAAAATTTACAAAATATCTAAAAATATGTATTTTAGTACATCTTAGCTCCTTCTGAAAACCACATATCAATCAAATATTTTAAGTTATATATAATAAGAATAAAATACAAAAAAAATAATTTTCTAAAAAATCTATTCTGGTTAATTACATGATTTTCGCGTGGACTAGATAAATTCATTGAAGATGACCTTTTGTGATTTGAAAGATTATTGTCAGAATATAAAGATTTTATGTCCCGTTGTACATCTAAATAGTAAGCAGACTCCCAAAATAGTTGATTTTTCCAAACAGCATGATCCTAAAATAAATATAATTTATTATAGTTGTTTGATCTAATTTAGTATGTAGTAAGTACTAGTCTTGAGAATTATAAAATTAAATTATTCTTCATAATTTGTTTTGTAATTTATATTAACCATTTTTATTAAAGTTCATATAAAATATAGCATATAAGTATAACATTGTATAAGTGTTATACATATAAATATATAACAATGTATGAATAATAAAATAAAAAAATTAAAATATAATTACTTGAATACACGTATAGGCAAATTGTATTACTCCAGTACACAATTTCCGACAAAAAGCAGTAGCTAATGGTAAGAGAGCAGCTGCTACACCGAATTCGTCCATAGCCGATCCGTCCTAATATTCAAATTTTTAAATTAATTTTAAGCTTGTTTTGTATATAGGTAATAAATTATCATAAATTATTTGAATTTGGAATTTTAATTTTTTGTATTAATTTATGTTATTTTAATGGGCTATATTAAACATTATTGGTGATATGGAACTTTATATTCTTCTAATTAGAATTCATATATTAATATAAATTATTATATTCCTTATGGTAGAGCAAAATAATAAACATCTAGAAAAATTGGTTAGAAATCCAAATACTCTTTTATAGGCTTTTCATAACTTGAATTCATTCTAGTTCACACTAATTAATCTCTTATTTACTTAAAACTATTATTAATTATCCCTATTCTACTAAATGATACCAACAAATTTACTAAAATATAAATAGTTACAAAGTTTTACTACAATTTAAATTTATAATATTCTCTAAACCTATATTTTTAGTTCAGTAATATATTTTTCTTCAATTTTACTACTTCAAATCAATTTAGGTTTACCTAATATTAATATTTAAAAAATATTACTTGTGTCATTTTATACACCTAATGTACAATTGAAAATGTACAAATGTAATGATTACGTACAAATTATAGGTTTATAATAAAATAAAAGTAATTTTATACCTGCAAAGCACAGTTCATCAGCCGCACAACTAGATCAAATTGTTGATGCTCTAGCATAGCTTTATTTCCTTGAACATGTTGTGCAAGTTCTGTGCATAAAGCTAATCTTGCAGCCCGACATTTTAATGCTCTTAGCACTGCTGGGAATGTTTTACGTGCATCCGAAATTTTAATTTCAAATATACAATTTACACAGTTTCGTAATACCTGAAATTTGAACATATACTTTTATGTATCCAATTATCTAAACATAAATAAATAAAGAAACATACTTCTAATCGTCTAGCTGAATTACTGACAGTTGTTCTCAGATCATTAGAATTTGATATTGGAGGTCCCATAGGTACTATACGTGGTGGTGTTGGCTTTATTGATGAAAGTCTAAAATAATATTTAATATTTAATAATAATAATAATAAGTAATAACTTACAAAATGTAATTAAACAAATGTTGGTTACTTGGAGTTTAAATTATTTTTAATTAAACCATCATCAATAATTGCCTGAACACGATTGGGTTCAAGTTTTGGAAATGGGGGTTGATGAATTCTAGTAAATGCACCTTCCGGAGGTTTTAAAATTTTTTGAACATATGGTTGCGGATTAGGATTTTCATTTAAGTATAATGCTTGAGCCAATTCCTAAAACAATTATAATAATTATTAGTTAATAAATATAAACTAAAAATGTATAACATTTTTAATAATTTAACTTATAATTTTTCTATTAATTGATTTATATTCATCAAGTTATTATTATTATTATTGATCATTATTATACATTATCTATTCATATATTAAAACATAAAAAACATGATTTATAAGAACTGTCAATTTGTTTTTTCTCAATAATTCACAAAAATTTACTTATCAATCATTTCCTAAGTATAAAGTTAATAGATCAAAATAACAGTTAGTCAAATTAACAAAAAAAGAAAATCATAGAAAAATGTCCAACTTTTATATTAGGTCTAAACCTAAGACTAAATTTTAAGAAAGTGTTAAAATGTTAAATGTATTTATAGTGTGAATGTGATAATGAAAAGAAAATATAAATAAATCATACTTGAATATGTGTAAGAATTAAACGACCATCATCTAATGCTTCACTTCTAAGTAGTTCGTTCATATTACAATATAACTCATCCCATTGATCACAAGAACGCCAAGCGGGCCCTCTTTCCGTAACAAAACCATTAAAAAACATACAGTCTAACACTCTAGTTGTAAATTCATCATCCATTAAACATCTCTCTCCTAAAAATGCAGCCTAGAAATGTATATACATTTTATTCAATAATTCTAAATATATTCTTAAATTTGATATAACGTTTATATACTTTATGAAATGTGATAACTGGTTTTGGATGTATTCTAATAATTGTCAAACAAGATCGATAACCTTGAAGTAGTTGAGCAAAGGTTCTCATAAAAACAGCTCTCACTTCTTTATCAATAAGTGTAGGAGGTGGTGGTTGGACAGTATTAGACATTGGAGGAAAGGCATGATCAGCACAACATAATTCTGGCTGTAACACTAAACTTAAACAATCTTGAGTATGTGTTAGTAGTGGTTCAGGTAGTAAAGGTAGACTTATACCATCGGGTACAAGAATACTACCCCCATCCAAATCAGCTACTATAACATCCATCTGTATAACATAATTAAAATTTAAAATATACTCTTTAGATATTAGGTAAGTTTTTACTTGTTCAGAAACATCAGTTTTAAGTGAAGCATGTACACCCATTAAAAATGGAGTTGGTGTAGATAAAACTTCAACCAAACCAGCAGGTAATAATGGTATATATACATGGCTATATTTAAATGGATACATAAGAGATATAAGAGCAGAACAACCTTCTGTAAGTCTGCTATAGCTTCTAGAAGTCATCAAAACTTTGTGTTCAGTCATAATTGCACAGAATAATACAACAACATTGTGAATTCCTAAACAAAAGCAAATTTTAATAACATATAGTACATAAGAATACTAGAATGTGCTATAAATAAGATATTAAGTTACCAAGTTCTTGAAATAATAAGTAAACTGTATTTTTGGTTACTGGTAATGTTTGAGATAATGGAGGTTGTAATGCTTGTCTATCTCCTGCACCTATACTAAAACGTACTTGAGGCCCTCCTGGTTGTGGAACTTGAACACAGCCCAACATATTTCCTACTAATGTTTCTATAGGAGTTTCTACATTTTCCACATAAACAGTATAAATAATACCTAGACAATTCTGGAAAATATTTGATACATGTATTGTAAATACAATATGTAAATATTATTGTTAATATATATATATATATATATATATATAAATATTATTTATTACTCGGAATGTTTCTATGTAATCTAATCTTGAAACCAAAACTAGACATTTTGGTGCATACATAATACTATGATGTTGCCTTTGATTTGAGTGATTGTTTCTTGAAAGTGTAATGTTTTCCACAACACCATCCTCTTCCTATATAATATAAATAGGTACATATATTATTTATTTTTCAAAAACATGAATAAAAAAATGACTTAATCGTCATAATTATAATACAAATATATAATGTAATGTCACACAACACATAATTTATGTAATTATGATTAAGCAAATAAATTGTATTCAATAATTTGTCATATTTTAATTAATAATTGTTTTTAATCTTTATTTAAATAGTATATTTCATAAACAAAAATAATGTACTTTTAATTATCATTATGTATTTTAATTCTAATACAATACAATCTGTATATAAATTTAAAATGATAAAAATGTATAAATTATATTATTTAGCATTTACTGAATATAGTTTAAATGAACTGAAGTTAATAATATTACTTTTTAATTACATTAAAATATATTTTTTACAAAACAACCACAGATTGGTATTACAATAATATATTTAAACATAATTATTAAAAATAATGTACAAGTACAAATACATTTGTAATTACCTCATCAACAGGTTTACTTGGTGTAATTGATACTGTTTCATTAAAACACAGACAAGCGCAATAATGCCGTTCAGCCTCTACATCGGTAAGAACAAAAACAAAAAATCTGGGTTCTTGTCGCTCAGATGACAAAGACCATCCATGTGGTTGGCAAAACTATAATATAATAAAGTCAATGTATATTTAGATAGAGACAAATGTTTTATAAACACAAAATAAATTAATTTCTAAAACATGATGCTTAAATTCATCATAAAGTTAATACATTTTGTATAAATATAATTGGCAAATTTTAATTAATTATTTAAGATTATACATACACATAGAAATATTCTATACTTCAAATTAAAAACTTAAAGAAACTATTTTACTAAGACTAAATTTATAAAATAATAATAATTCTAATAAAATTTAATTGCACAAAAAATATAATTTATTTAAAATTAAGAAATTAAAACTGTATGAGTAAAAATGTACATTGTAAGTTCAAAAATTGGAAATTAACAGGTAAATATTATAGATAATAGATATATTTTCAAATAAATATAAATAATAATTACCCATTCTATTCCATCAATGAATGGAGTGTCTTTCCAATCTTTTTCTGGAAACCGCTGAATAATAATTCCTTTACTGGTCCCACTTCCTAAGGAGCAAACAACATTTTAAAACAATAATATAATAGCAGTTGAATACATCATATTAATTAATTAATTATTAAATTTCTATTCAAAACAATTTCGTGTATGATTAAAAACTCGGTTGAATAGTTAGTATAATTATTTTTTTTTGCGCATTACATCATAAAATACATAAATTATTTCATATTATTTATAATCGTTAAAATTAATTAAACGTTTCACATAGGATTTCCTTACGTTCCTTTTCATGATCATATCCAACGACCACGAAATAGTCGGCCAACCGAGACATTTCCGTCGGATATTGAGTAAAAAATTACACACCAAAAAGGAACATCGATTAATTATATACTAATAATAATATTAGTTAACAATCACATAATAATAAATAAATTCCTGTTAGTCCAAATAGATAATAAAAATAAATTGATAGATTTTCGCTTTTAAATATAAATATAATTGGTACATCTTATTAATTTATCATTATTAATTTTTTTCTGGGATTCTGTCATACAAAATGATACGCGTAGTGGGAACTCCCAGATAAGATAAAGATGGCGACTCAACGTTAAAGACAATGAGCGGCCTAGCGGACAAATCAAATAACTTCTGTATCATCAAAAGTTTATTATCAATCGAATGCAATAATAACAAAATAATATATGTAATCTCAAAAATTAATAACATTTAATACGTTTTTGTGTGACCTAAATTTGGTTTTCCGAAATAATTTAATTGGGTATATAAGGATACATCAGGTACGTGAACATGGACGTAGACAATGACCCGCTGGACCAGAACCTTTTACGTCAGTTCAATTGTCTGTGTACGACGGATAAAGAAAATTTGGTCAAAGGTCTGCGAGAGCTGATCGGTGACCAACTTACAGAGTCTGCCGCAGTTTTCTTCTTAGAAATGAACGACTGGTAGGGCATTTCTGAATAATAATTTAAACTGAGAAAATATTCTTATGTATAATTTTGATTTTTGCATGTAAATAGGAACATGCACAGGGCTGTTGGTACTTATTTTGATGTTAACTCTGAAGGTGCACTCCCGTCCATGTCTCTAGTTCGAGATGAAAATAGTGAAAATGTTTTACAATTACCACCAAATTTACGGTAAAACTTATATTTTCATATTATAAGTGATATACTGAATATTACGTTACATTAATAATTTATAATTACATTATCTTTGTTATTGTTAATTTTTCAACAATAATCTGAATTATTTTCACTGTAGATTCACAAAATGTTGGGAAATTAAGAACAATGGTCGAATTGCATGGCCACCTGGTTGCACTCTTCAGTTTACTGGAGGAGACTTTATTTCTGTCTATACTTCATTGCAGACTACTACACTTGAACCTGGGTGTACCATGACGCTAAGTACTGATTTTGTAACACCTTCTAAACCTGGATCATACCAATCTAAATGGCGTATGATGTTGCCAACAGGAACCTATTTTGGAGGTAAAAATAAATAGCTTACCTTTAAAAATTACGTTTATTTAATTTTTATTTTGTAACTCATATATTGTAACTTATTATTAAATACTATTAATAATAAAATATAAAAAACTAATGAATACATTTGACACATAAATAAATGTTAAATAGAAAATATTCTATCGAAATCTATTGTGATGTATATATTTTAAACAATCAATCTTCTTTTTCTTCTTCCCCTTACTACCCAACTATGTGGAGTTAGCCACCCTAGTCCTACACCTTCATAAATTTTGATCATCTACATCTTGGTCATTCACACCAGCCATCTTCATATCTGTCTCAATTCCATCTATCCCCCTCCTACCATCCACATTTATTTCCATAAAAACTATCACTGCCACTGAATAATCCCTTTTTATTTTAAACAATCAATCATTGACTTTAATAATTTTACAATTCAATTTTATAAATAATTTCACAGAATTTTATTTGACAATTAATAATCTTGAACATTTGGTCATCAATTTAGTTACTTAGTTTCCAAAATTTAATTTGAATGTAAATTAATAACCATTTATAGTAATTAAGTTATTTATTAAATATAGATACTATTTGGACTTTGGTCCAGGTAGAAGATAATGATTCATTTCAAAATGAATTATCAAGACAATTGGTCCAAAGCATTAATTTGGATTCTCCAATGGAAAATCAACCCAATGGCTTAAATCCATTCTCACCACAACAAAACCAACCATCAAATCAAGTAAGTAGCAAAAGAAAAAAAACTATAATTTTAAAATAATAAAATTCTTCAAATTCGTAATAAATTAAGCTTTCTGTGGTACACTAGTAATAATAAAGAAATAAAAGTTCCTTATTTTTTATTAAGTTAACTTTGATTTATTTTTAAGGACACTGATCAATCTCAAACCAATATGGAAAGTGATATATTGTGATTATCAAACTTGATGATTTATGACTCAAACTCGTTTCATTTTGTTGAACATTGGATTTGATATTTTTAATTTTGTTACAAACGTTTCTTTAATAAAAAAAAAAAAAACTAGTTTTAAATATACCTTTATTATACAGTTAAATTAAAAGGTTAAAAATGTCTTAAGTGTGAAGTTTAATGGTTAAGAAATTCATTATTTTTTTTTTTTTTTTTTTTTTGGTTTTGTCTTTTAATTTAAATTATTTGCATATTTTAATTTAAACTACGTCATAATAATATGGTGTCTGTTATATAAATTGTACAGTTTATATTTTATTGTTTTATTACGATAATATATATTTTTTGTTACATAACTAAATAATTAGTTCTGTTCTTAAAACTAGTTTTAGCCATTTAAAAAAAAACGTTAACAATTTTTGATTTAAAAAATATATATACATATATAATATATAAACCTTGCATTAACTAAACATAAATTATTTTATTTTTCTTGCAAAAAAAATCATTATATTAGTATTGCTCAAAAGTTTAAAATATTTTAATAGTTAAATTTTTGGATGTGATACATGAATATTTAATTTATATTAATAAGTATATTATTGATACAATATAATATATAATTAATATTATGTTTTTCTAAACTATTATGTGTATATATATAAAAAAAAAAAATGTATGCTTAAAATATATACAATATAAATTATAAACTATTTTATTAAGAAATGTTTTGTTTTTTTTTATACAGCCATTTCCATTGATAATTTAGGGTACGGATTATAACCATTTAATAAAAAGTCATCGTATTTAAAATCATCTATACTTTTAACTTCTCTAGTAATGCTTAATGTGGGAAATGGTCTAGGTTTCCTTTGAAGTTGAACATTTAATGCATCAATATGATTTAAATAAACGTGACTATCACCCAAAGTATGAATGAATTCACCAGGCTATATTGAAAAAGAAAAAAAAAACAATTTAATTTAAAAAAACCATAAAGAAAAAAATAGTACTTAAAAATGTAAGTAAGTTTATAACTTAAAAAATATTATAAATACTTACTTTTAAACCAGTAACATGTGCTATCATGTATGTAAGTAATGCATAACTAGCAATATTAAAAGGTACTCCAAGACCCATGTCAGCTGATCTTTGGTACATTTGACACGATAGATATCCGTCAGCAACAAAAAACTGTACCATACAATGACATGGTGGTAGAGCCATTTTAGGTATGTCACATGGATTATACGCAACCATGAGCATTCTTCTATCATTAGGGTTGGTTTTTATTGTATCAATGATATTTTGAAGTTGATCAATACCTTTTCCTGAGTAATCTGTATGTACATCAATATACTCAGCACCATAATGTCGCCATTGAAATCCATACACTGGCCCCAAATCACCTACATACATAATTTTATTTTAATTTCAGTTATCACAACAATGATCGGCAATCCATGGTTTGTTTTAAAATTAAACATTTTTTATTTGCTATTTAATTTTTCCACTACTTTATTCTTATAGTTATAAATCAAACTAACATGTGAGAAATAAACTATACTGCAATTAAAGTATACTGATGTACAACCTTATTTAATTTCAAAACCGTTATTCAAAAAACTTTTGTTAAGTATAAATTTACCTTCATCCCGATTGATAAGTCCGATTGAATCTAAATATGAACGTGTACTATTAGCATCCCAAATTTTTACATCTTTTTTAGACAATTCTTTTGAATTGGTTGAACCTTTAATGAACCACAATAATTCCTCAACGACACCACGCCAGAACACACGTTTTGTTGTTAACAACGGAAAAATGTCTAATTAAAATTTGAAAATGTAAATCCAACTTATTAATTATAATTATAAATACCTTTCCATTATTTACCATCTTTCAAATTATACCGCATTTGAACACCAAATAACGAAAGTGTACCAACTTTGGTTCTGTCCATTTTTTTATGACCGTTTTCTAGTATTTTTTTTATATGATCCAAGTACTGTTGTTCGTCATTGTTCTCCACATTTTCTTTAACTTTGTCGTCATTCTACAAAACACAAATTCAAAATTAAATTTAAATAAATAATATTCATCATATACAATTTACCATTGTTAATATTAAAAATATATGTTTATATATTTATATATTATTAATTGAACCGACTCACAGAATGATAATAACAATAAAAATATATAAAATTTAAAATGTTTGATTAGAATCAAAATATCAAATATTTTTAACTTTAACGTCGTTTATGGTTTATAATACCTATTTGTTATTGGATATAATATGATTTATGACCAATTTACAATACAAACCAATAGACAACTTTTAAAAAAAAGTAATTAAAATAGTAAAGTAACGAACCTAATTTGTAATTACCTAACCTATAAATAATTACTATATGAAAATAGATTAGATAAAGGTTAGCTCAGCTATAGTTGTGTAATTAACCTAACCTAAATTAGCTTATTTTTATAATCATGCGTGGTAAAAAAAACTATGTATGTTAGGATGCATTTAGGCAATTTACAAGGTGCTATAAAATTTATATGCATTTATAACCATATAATACATACATTATAATTTAAAATTAAAATATATATTTTTTGACTATATTATGGAACTATAAACTAACTATAGTGGTTAAGTCAGTAGATTGTAGATACTGACTATCTGAATATCAATAACTAAATTTTGTTGCTTATTTTTTGTGAATTCACATTCTCATTTTAATAATATATTTATTGCAAGTTACTGTTAATAATATATATATATATATTCATTATTAATATAATAAAATATGTTAATCTAGTACTTAATCTTTACTTATCATGTAAAACTAATTTTGTGATTGTACTTATTGCAATAAATTATTCACTACCTACATTATGTAATTCCTGGACAAATTGCATTAAATAACATATTACCTCTAAAATTCTGTTTATTGTAATTATATATATATTTAATGTAAATAGTATAAATTATATAATATATATATTTATATATATATATAAATAATTTGTGGTTGACCAATCATTAGCCAAGTATTCATGTAATTCTCAGGCCAACTTTTAAGGGGATATTTTTGTAGGGACCTTCTCATTCTTTCAAAGGTAGTTCAATTAAACTACCTAAAGTATATGTTTGGCGCTAATGTAGTTGACTAAAAGTAAAATCATATTACACAACACTACAACAATTGACTTCTTTTTTGCCTTACCTCCAGACTATGTGGGGTTTGGTTACCCTAGTGCTACATCTACATTGATTATATGTATAGATTTTGACCTAAATCTAGTCTATTCACACCAGCTATCTTTATATTACTCTCAATTCCATCTATCCACCTCCCCTTTGGTTTTTTCTCCCCCTTCTAACTTCTACATTCATTTCCATAACAACTCTCATGTCTCACTGCTTTTGAATCTTTCCTCGTTAATAACAATTGACTTTAATTATAATTTAATATATTTTATATTACAAATAATGTATTATACACAGCAAACAAATATACAATAATTACTAATTAGTAATTTTAGTAATTTTAAGTAAACAAAGAATTAAAAATGTAATACAGAGGTCGTTGAAGCACATGACAATTGTGTACCATATAAATTTTCATTATCTGTATCACTGTTTATGCATGGTGGAAGATGTAATTTCTAAACAAAAACAAATACAATTTTTCATTAATATTTATTATTTACTGTTTATAAACTTAAAATGATTCAGTCAAAAATAAAAATTATTTATTATAATTTATTATTTGATTGGATACAAATATTATTATTATATTATTATTTAATATTTACAAATATAACAGTTAACTAAAGCCAGGCAAATTTTTAAAAGAGTAGAATAGATTTAAGTTATTATGCACATAATAAAGTATTAACTTTATATAAAAATGCAATAAAAATAATTCAAGAATAATATAATAAATTGATGATTCAACATTTAGTTATAGAGTAGAAAACTTAAAAGGTTAGTTTTTTGCTATTCAAATGTACAATCCTTAACAATTAATTTAAAATATGATACATTTTTAAAAAAATATTAATAACAATACCTCAACACATAATTTTTTTCTTGTGAGTTTAGTAGCCCAATCTACAGATAGTGGTTCATATAAAAATGTATTAAATGAAGCTAATTTACCAACAATAAGCTTCCCATTATAATCAGCACAAGAACTTAATTCCATTGGTTTGAAAATTAGTACTGTATCTACAAAATGTTCTGTTCGACATTTAATAACCTTAAAATAATACAAATATTTCAATAATACAATATTGGTAATATTAATATCCCTTACTTCATTAATTATTTGAGAACGTGTTGTTATAAGACAAGTAGCATAAGAAGAACGTAAAAGAATTCGAAGCTTGTACAAAAATGTAACAACATTTATATCAATAGAATCCCAAATTGGTGAAAATAAGTTGTTTATTGTTATTCTTAATACACGCCTTTGTTCAACAGGAATTTTAGTACTAAATCCATCCAAATTTATAATTTTATTTATATGTGCCAACAGCTCTGAATAACTAGTATCTGAGTAATAAATAAACAAAAATATAAATATTTATAAAATATATATATATTATTACTTATTAAATATTACAGCTTAAAATTAAGAAATAAACTATTTTAAATATTTACTCTACATACCTAATAAATTTTTATTATCTTATATTTTATATAAATTATCACCAAGTGGAATACCTTACACATTCAGTATTACAAATTATTAACAAAATCTATAGGTACTTTAATAATATTTTACTTTTTATTTTATAAATCAGTTTATATTTTATATTTAAATAATTAAATAATAAAATATTAAATATGAAATACCCTGCAATTCTTGAGTCGGCCAATACCTAATATTATGTAATTCATTAATAGGAATTTTTGTAGACATATCAAATGTATGGCCAAAAGATATTGATGTATGATTAGGTTTTGAGTCATAAATTGGATTTTGATTGTAACGCCAAGCTATTTTAAAATCCTCAACATTACCAATTGGCTGAAAATATTCTTCTGAAGTTGATTTAGGTAAATCAGAAGCCTAAAACAATTAATTAATTTTTAAATATTAGAAATAAATGTTATTTTATTAATTTAACTTATGTTAATTAAACTAAAACTTTTTGGGGGGCTTAAAGAAAGTCTATTTCCCATAGTTATAGCATTTATCAGATATTCCAAAAAAACAATCTAGTTTATTATTATGTTCCTCTTTATTTATTTTAATTATAATTTATTTTAATAGTAGATACAATGTAAATTTATAAATTAAATAATAAATTATTGATTTGAAAATCATTTTTCATATATCATAGTCACATATTCACATAGATCATAATAAATAAGTAAAATAACTTACAATAGTTTCAGGTTTCTTTTCAACATCAGCTACTAAAATATAATGATCATTAACAACCCCTTCAGCTATAAAATGTTTTGTAATCAACTCAGCATTTCGACCATAGTTTTCTTCTTCTACAATTAAATTTCAATGAAACATTGTAATGAAAAACAATTAAAATATACAACTATTTATTTATTTATGTTATGTTAACGTACCCACAAGAGTAATTGTTCCAATTGGAATACCTCCATCTAAAAATAATGATAAGTTTAAAGTCAATATAGTAAGTAAAAAAAATAGAATATTATTGGTTTACCTAGAACAGCATCTAAAGATACAATTCCTGTAGAAATTAAAATTTGATTTTTAGTCACCGACGTTCTTGTACCTTTTAGTTTTAAACTTTTTCTTTGGCTAATAGTGTGTGACTGTAAGTTGAATGACATTTTAAAATAAACGATCTTTAACAAAATGTTTGTATCAAACTTAATCAGAACAAAAATATAATCTTTTAAATTAAATAAGTATTATAAAATATCAAATAATAGTCAATAGTTTAATACAGACTACAGAGCAGACAGAAAAATGATTTACTATGGCGTTGGACTTTGGAGAATTGGACAACATCCTCAAAAAACATGAAAATTTAAAACGCGTGTGTTTAAAGTTCACGTTGTCTTTTTAATTCTATGAATTGGTTGATTAAATTTATGTGATAAGAAATGTGTATATTAGAATGTATTTTGGCCGATTTCGAGGGGTGCATATCATGTATAATATGCATTTATTTCTTATAATCTTTAAATTCCTACTTCTGGTACTGTCAGTTACCTGTACATTTACTTAAAAAAAAAACGATTGACCTGGAATAATCATATTTGAACTAAAAGACATTCTAAATGACTATAAATGCTCCAAAGCGAATGCCTTTAAACTTTTATCTAGAAATAAATGTACCAGTTTACAAACCAAATTATTAATCCATAAAATACTTTTAAAACCCATATAAACGTACGAATTGCAACTCTAGGGTAATAATTTTTAATAGAAATAAAATATCTATTTTATCGCTATTGATGTACACAATAGTCAGTATTTAACCATTAATCACTTATAGTCTTATAGGTACATCTTATGTAGTACTATCTAATATATAAGATATAGAAGAGTAGTATCTATAGTACTAGCACAGACTAAATGAAAATGGTTTTTATTTTCGTAGTCTGTGGTACTATAGTAGGCATATTAGAGTAATATTTATCGGTACTAATACATAAAATGATATACTACTCCTTGAAATTATATTAATGCATCTAAATATACATAGTTTCTTATCACAAAATATTGGACAGAGGACTGCTAACTTTAGTCAAATTTCACACACGTGCTAACACGTCTGATACACGATAGTCTGAACCGTAGATCAGTATAATAAGGTCTGAACCCTGACTATTGTTGGCAATTTCAATACTATGTTTAGACTTAAAAGTATTAAAACTATCCATTGCATAGTTACTTAATTTTTAATCATAGTGAACACTATATACTGTGTAAATTAATCGTGATGGTGTACAAAAAACGTAAAATAAAAATTTTTAGGTCGAAAAAAAAGAAGGAGTCCATCGACACTGTGATTGGAAAACTCAAAGAATCATACGAACAGGTAATATTTCTGTGAATTTCTAAATTTGTTATTATAAAATTCATCACAAATTATAATTTTAAATAAGTTATATTACTAGGTAGGTTTTTAAATCAATAAAGTGTATATTGCATATCATTTATGGCTGTAGTCGTTCAGTACACATTTATTTTATCAAAATAGAAGAAATGAATGGATATTTCAAAATATTTTTATCCTGATTTTTATTGATTTCAACAGTATTACTTTATGAAAGATCTATAGATACTTTTAATTTCAACCAATTCTGTGTAAAATTTAAAAGATTGGTACAAACGAATGGAACAAAGAATGTAACAAACCATATATGAAATTACAAAACATTATATTTATTATTATTATTATTAAGTAGGGGTAATATATAAATATTA
This sequence comes from Eriosoma lanigerum, assembly GCA_013282895.1. Classification (NCBI taxonomy): domain Eukaryota; kingdom Metazoa; phylum Arthropoda; class Insecta; order Hemiptera; family Aphididae; genus Eriosoma; species Eriosoma lanigerum. The sequence goes on from CM023358.1 coordinate 51,414,611, forward strand.
AAAATTTGAATAGAAGATTTTATTTTAAAAATTTCCAACAAATAATTCATGTGTTGGTGAATAAGTTTAATAATGATTTAATGTAAATAATTTATTACTAAATTTCACTTTTGTTAACTTTTAGATTGATCCAAATGCAATTGATAAGTTTGAACATTTTCCCTTATCAGCTCCAACACTAAAAGGATTAAAAGAAAACAAATTCTTTGCGCCTACTGAAATACAACGTGAGAGTATTGGCTATAGCTTACGTGGTGAGGATATATTGGGTGCAGCTAAAACTGGCAGTGGAAAAACATTAGCCTTCCTAATACCTGTTAGTATTTTAAAATTATTAACTATGATAATTTTTAATATTTTCTTCTTCATTGTTTAATTTATTTGTTAGGTATTGGAAATATTATATTGTAATAAATGGACTCGTACAGAAGGGTTAGCAGCATTAATAATAACTCCGACAAGAGAATTAGCATATCAAATTTTTGAAACATTACGTAAGATTGGGATTCATCATGATTTTTCAGCTGGTTTAATTATTGGTTAGTGCATTATACTTATATATAATTATATAGCTGAGTTTCAAAAGAAAAGACTCCTAGTAGAAGCCAGTTTTCTTTCAAATCACTTTATAAGCTACTGTAACAATAAGTATAAAAGAAATCATTATGCGATTGTCATTCGATCTGCGTAAAAATAGAGTTTTCTCTTTTGGAACATGGTACATATAAAACATTTTATTTTTATTTAGATATTTTGCAATAAATATACAAATATATTTTAGGTGGCAAAGATTTAAAATTTGAACGGAAACGTTTAGATCAATGTAATATAATGATTTGTACACCTGGTCGTTTACTTCAACATATGGATGAAAACCCACTATTTGATTGCTCTAATATGTTGGTACTTGTATTAGATGAAGCTGATCGATGTCTTGATATGGGATTTGAACAAACCATGAACAACATTATAGATAATTTGCCTCCCGAAAGACAAACTATTCTTTTTTCAGCTACTCAGACCAAGTAAGTTTTTATTAATAAATAATTAATCTAATATATATATATATATATATATATATATAAATCTATTTTATACCAAACCTAAACATATACTGTAAATTAATTTTTTATATTAAACTTCAGATCTGTAAAAGATTTGGCAAGACTCAGTTTGAGCAATCCTCATTTTATTTCAGTCCATGAAGATTCTGAACATAGCACACCTGCAGGTTTGGTGCAAAGTTACATGGTTTGCGAATTACATGATAAAATGAGTTTATTATGGTCGTTTATAAAAAATCATTTACATCATAAAGTACTAGTGTTTATGTCAAGCTGTAAACAAGTCAGTACCATTATTTAAGTTATATGTTATGTATGACTTATAAAAACAAACTACTGTTGATATTAAAGGTAAAATATTTTTATGAAATATTATGTAAACTTCGACCAGGAACTAGTTTATTAGCATTATATGGTACTATGCATCAAACAAAACGTATGGCTGTATACGAGTCTTTTAGTAGAAAACAACGTTCAGTTCTTTTTGCTACTGATATTGCTGCTCGAGGACTTGGTAATATTCAGACTTAATTTTACATGTATTGTGTTGTAAATATATTTTAATTATAAACATAATGTAATTCAATTAATATAATACAAATTACCCACAAATATTGAAAATAATTAGTTATAGTTAGAATATAGTTATAATTTAATTTTATCCTAACTATTTTCTGGTTTACAAAAGTAAAAAGTCTAAAACTATTAGTTATAAAGAAAAAAGATGTACTTATTAAAACATGTGAGCTAAACAAGTCTTAAAAAAAGTGGGAATATAGGATGTTCCTCCTTCATCCTTTCGGTCCTCGGAGAAAAGTTTTCAAGCCCCTATAATCAAAACTCAATTAGTTATCACGAAATAGAAAAATAAAAATTACGGAAAGCATAATTTTGTCAATTATTTGGTAGTTTATATCTCTTAAGGAAAAACTTTTGAGAAATTCGAAAAAAGAGCTAATTAAGTACCAACTAGATGCAATTTACTACAGAAAGCATATCCTACATCTGGTAATCGGACCATTATTTCTACCATAAAAAATGTTTTCATACATAAAAAAAAAATCTTTGTAAAATTAATACATTCATCTATCCGCTCAGAATGTAAAATCTTTAAAATATGTATAATTATGCACAATATAATTACTATTTAATTATAATAAGTAATAATTATTATAATTTAGATTTTCCTACCGTAAATTGGGTTGTTCAATTAGATTGTCCCGAAAATGCAAATGAGTATATTCATCGTGCTGGTAGGACAGCCAGATTTCAAAAAGCAGGAGAATCTTTGTTAGTTCTTTTACCATCAGAACAGGCTATTTTGGAAGAATTACAAAATAAGAAAATACCAATACAAGAAATAAAGTAATAATTGAAAAATAATTAATATATAATAAATAATAAATTCATTTTAAATTATCTTATAGAGTTAATCCAAATAAATTGACTTCAGTGCAAAGAACCTTAGAAGCAACATTGGCAAAAGATCATGTGTTAAAAGAATCAGCTCAACGAGCTTTTGTCTCATACGTCAAATCTGTATTCCTAATGAAAAACAAAAGTGTATTTGATGTTTCAGCATTAGATACCGATTTATTTGCAAGGTGCATACTGCATTATGTATATTACAGAAATAAATTTTATTATTTTAATTTAATTTTAAACTTTTTGTAACTAAAATGTATGATTACTATGTATGAGAGTATGATTATTCTTGACATGTTTAAAATGTAATTTTCCAAAATAGAATTGATATAACATAAGAAGTTATTAAATATTATGTTTGTAGATCATTAGGTTTAGCAGTTCCGCCACGAATAAGATTTTTACAAAAATGGAAAAAATCTAAAGATGCTAAAAAAAAAGAGAAGGAAATATTTAGTCAGAATATGGTTGAAGATTTAAATGAAAAATTAAACAAATCATCTGATTCTGAAGTTTCTGAAGATGAACCAGAGCCAGATCAGTCATCTTTTAAAGATTTATATGATTTTCATAATGGTATTTTTTATAAAATTTTTGATTGTAATGGTTAGGTTATACATTTATATATATATTTATTAATTTTATAAGATTATAACAGTGATGAAGAAAAATATGACCTACTTACTGTAAAGCGAAAAGATCATAATATACAAGAAGTTGATGATTTGGAAGATGGAGAAGAATTACCAAATGGTAGTTTTAATAAAAAGAAGAAAAAACCTTTAACTAAAGCTGCAGTAGCAAAAAAAATGATTAAAAAACAAATTAAACCAAATTTTAAAACTGTTTTTGATGAAACTGGAGAAGTAAGAATTATATAAAATTACAGATTACAAAATTATTTATTTATTTGTTGTTGTAGGCTGTATTGGATAAGGCTAAAACAAAAGTCTCACTTTTAGCTAGAGAATATGAAAATAATGATAATGGTGGTATTGATATAGAAGAAGCCAAGCAAATGTTACGTGAGGAGGATGTGTATGATAAACAATTGTTTCGTGAAAAGGTTAAAGCTAAACATAGAGAAGAAAAGAGGAGAGCCAAAGAGGAAGCTAAAAGAGCTGAAATGGAAAATGCAAGTTCAAGTGATGAAGCATCTGTTGATTTGTCTTGGCTACCTGATCCTGACAAGGTATACAAAAAATGTGAGAATAGAGATTCAGGAGATGATTATGATCCCAACTATGATTCTCAATCTAGTTCTAATTCTGAAGAATCTGATGTCGAAGATGAATCATCAAAAAATATTCATAAGTAAATTGTTAAATAATTTTTAGTTTTTTTTTTTTAATTATGTATTATTTTTAATTATTTAAATTTTTTTAAATTAGACCATCGAAGAGGAAATTATTGACTAATAAAACCAATAATAAAAAACGTAGGAAAATTGAAGAAGATTTAGATGATCCTATAGACACAGGATTGAGTCTTATAGAAGACGAAGAATTAGCACTTAAAATGTTAGAAGTATAAGTTATTGGAATAAAATAACATTATCATTCCTTTTATTAACTTAAACAAATACTTATTATTATTAGTGTGATGTCTCTAAAAATAATAAAATAATTTAATATTTTAAAGTGTAGCAGAATTATTTTATATTTGAATGAAATATGTCAATTATATAATTATTATTACAATTAAAAATTATAAAACTGAGTAAAATAGTAAAATACCAAATGCAATTAGTGCAAAGAATTCATAAATTCATTAATTTTAGATTGAATGGTATTGTTCAAATTAGTTAGATTAGTCTTAGTATTTTCTAAGTACTCGTCGTAGATAACTGCAATGAAGGCATTAAAATTTATTTTAAGGATGGGCAGCAATAATTTTGGAAGGCCATAAGTCAAAATCTAAAAAAACTCAAGGAAATGATACTAAACAGATTTGTGCAATAAGGCTTTTAAAATAAACTATTTTTAAGATAATAAAATATAATTATATTTATACACTTACAGATAAATAATAATATATTTAAAAAAAAAAAAAAAAACAATGGGGATTTCAATTTTGTGGGTATTGATCACCATCTAATTGAGATGCTTCCCAACATAAAATCAACTATAAATATACATAAAAAAATGTCACATGTTGAAAGGAAATATTACATGTTCACTATAATACATTGAATATAAAATGTTCTTAAAAATCTTAGTAAAGCAGCGTAAATTTAAGGTTAAATGTTCAAATTTGAAAAAATAAAAATATTCGTACTTTTGTTAAAATTTTTCCAATAATGTTATTAAATTGAAAATTATTATTTCGTGCATTTATTAAAAATTTAGAAAAGAGCTTAAATTAAAAGTTAAATATTCATATATGAAACAAAAAGAAAATTATTTTCTTATGCAATATAACACATTGATTAAAAATATTCCTACTTTTATTAAAATTTTTATAAAAATTTTAGTAAAGCATCATAAATTTAAGGTTAAATATTCATATATGGAACAAAAAAAAATTTTTTCTTTCAAAATAACACATGAATTCAGTACTTTCGTACTCTTATTAAAATTTTTTAAAAAAAGTTATTAAAACAGCTTAAATTTAAGGTAAAATATACAAATTTGAAACAAGAAAAAATTTTTTTTTTTTTACAATGACACATAGATTCAAAATATTTGTACTTTAATTAAAATATTTTCAAAAAAGTTATTAAAACCGCATAATATTAAGGTTAAATATTTATATATGAAACAAAAAAATTTTTTTTTTTATGCAAAATGACACATTAATTCAAAATATTCGTACTTTTATTATAATTTTTATAAAAATTTTAGTAAAGCAACATAAATTTAAGGTCAAATATTCATATAAGGAACAAAAAAAATTTTTTTCATTCAAAATAACACATGAATTCAGTGCTTTCGTACTATTATTAAAATTTTTTTAAAAATAGCATAAATTTAAGGTTAAATATACAAATTATAAACAAAAACAAATTTTTTTTTCATTAAACTTGACACATTGATTCAAAATTTTTTCAAAAATATACGTAAAACAGCATAAAGTTAAGATTATATGTTCAAATATGAATAAATAAAAATTTTTTTTTTTATTTAAAATGGCAAATTGATTCAATATTTTCATGCATTTATTAAAATTTTTTCAAAAATGTTATTAAAACCGCATACTATTAAGGTTAAATATTTATATATGGAAAAAAAGAAATTTTTTTTATATGCATAATGACACTTTGATTCAAAATTTTTGTACTTTATTCAAATTTTTTCAAAAATGTTATTAAAATAGCGTTATTGAAGATTAAATATTCAAATTTAGAACAAAAAAAAAAAATGTTTTTCTTACGCAAAAAGAACTTTTTTTTTCATGCAAAATGATGCATTAATTCAAAATATTCCTATTATTAAAATTTTTTCAATAATGTTATTAAAACCGCATAATATTAAGGTTAAATATTCATAAATGAAACGTAAAAAAAAATTTTTTCTTATTCAAAATGACACATTGATTCAAAATATATTCGTACTTTTATTAAAAATTTTTTAAAACTTTAAGTAAAGCAGCAAAAATTTAAGGTGAAATGTTCGAATTTGAAACAAAAAATTTTTTTTTTTATTTTACAATGACACATTGATTCAAAATATTCGTACTTTAATGACAATTTTTTCAAAAATGTTATTAGAACAGCATAAATGTATGGTTAAATATACAAATTTGGAACAAATAAAAAAAATTTAAGACAGAACAATGTTAAAATTATACGTTGAAGGTAAAATTTATATGTTCACAGTCACTTTATATGTCGAATTTACGAATTTTTTTATAATTAACTTAAATTTTTTAAAAGTTTTAGATTTTGCATTATTATGTATACCTATACAGAACATATTTATTTTCATTTCTTTGCAATTATTTTTTTTTTATATATTATCAAACAGTATGGGGGGTGGTTCGGTTTCATGGAAACTTCTAAAAAAAATTTGAACCTCCACCCTCTTTAAAAATTGCTAAATTCACCTCTGGACATGACATATTATTTATGCGTATGAAAAATGTAATTTTTTGACACAAATCAAGTCGTCTTGAACGTCCTTCATTAATATACCGTTTAGACTTTTCTCCATATCATTCACACACGACGGCGATGCATCAAACACTACGCGTAACTTAGTAGTCACG
>CM023358.1:51464152-51483940 GCA_013282895.1 Eriosoma lanigerum
TGTTTCTTCTACATTTGTAATCGGTTCGTCAGTAGAATTAATTGACACGTCTTTGAATATATCCACGTTAAGAAATTCTGCTTCGTCATATTCGCAATTATTACATGTTGATGTACATTGCATTAAACTATACAAACATAAATGACCGAAGCAACACCGAAAAGTCCTAGCTGTAGGATTCCTGTTGTAACTATATAAACAATCATATAATGGAACAATATTATTGTTAGTATATTAGGTATATTTCTAACTACATAATTGTATATTTTTTTTATATGAAACAATGACTAATGTACTAAATTAAATTAAATATACTTGTTATTTACGTATAATAACACTTTGTAAATTATCATTAATTTTAATTATGTTAATTTAATAATTAAATATATTAAAATAAATAATAATAATTTATATTATATTTTATTTATGAATATTAAGCATAAAATAATAATAATGTTTTACTTAATAGGTATTTAATTATAAATTTGTAAAATTATAAAATTAATATTTTTATTAACTATATTTGTTACGTACCCATTTTTTTGACGCATTATTGAAAATAAATTTTCCAAGGCATTTTGCGTTAATCGATTGGTTAGTCTAATATTTTTAATCTACTAGTCTTAGTAGGTGGCGAAAGGTTGTAAAATTGTACCAGCAAATTTGGAAATACTGGAGCAGAGATTACTTAAACTAACTACAAGAACGTAAAAAATGGAAATCTACAAAGGGAGCCTTAATAAAGGTAGACACCGTGGTCATGATTCAAGAAGAGAATTTACCTCCATTGCAGTGGCGTTTAGCAAGGGTCAAGGAACTACATGAGAGACATGACGGCGTTGTTCGGATTGCTACGGTCCGCGGAGAAAACTGGGAATCGAAAAGAGTAGTAAGCAAACTTTTTCCTTTACCATTTGAAGGAAATTAATAATTATTCATTTTTATATTCATTTATTTATTTATTTATATTATTAAATTATTTATACCATGAAAAAAAAAAAATGTGTAATTTGTATTTATATTTGTATGAGAATATTATATTTAATTTATATTCTTATTATTATTATTATAATTTGCGTAAATTTATACTGTTTAATTTAATTGTATATAATTGTTATTATTATGTCATTTGTAATATAATCTATTTGAAACAAATTGTTTCAAGGCGGCCGGTATGTTGAGGCTTAGCTAGTTATCGATTATTCGATTACTATTGTAATAAATTATAAAGATAAATTGTAATTTGTGACAGCTGACCGCGAAGGCAGTTGATAAATGTTTTAGTTGCTATTCTTACGCCAATGTGAGAACATGTAGACAAAATTAAGCATTTTTCAATAATAAACACAATTTTCATTTATACAGTCCACTGAAGTCCAATTTAACATTCAAAACCAAATTTTACTCAATTTGGAGCGGCTTTATATTTTTCGTTAGTTTGTTATTTTTTTGAAGATCAAAATTTTGTAATTATTTTAACGCAATATAATATATATTTTTTTTTTTATATAAAAGAATAAAATTAAAAAACAAAATTATATAAACTGTCATAATATTAAATATTATCTATGAGATCGTCATATTAATTATTAACCACGAATCGTGGTCTATGGCTTTAAATAATTATTTATTAAATTATATTGCATCTATTATCTATATTATATTATTTATTACCTGAAATGAACATTCATTAATAACAATAATATTGTGATTAGTGATAACAACAATATTATAACGTGGTGATGGTCTAATCGACTGTGAATATATAGACCCTAAAATGTTAATCTTATGATTATATCTATTATCTTAAAACGTAAATAAATTTTAAGAACTTAAAGAGAAATAGCGTTTACGTAGAAATAGGAAAAAAGTTAAATTTTTTGTTCAAAAACTATATGAAAATGTAAGATATTATCAAGTAAATACATCAAATTTATTGAATCCTTTTCCTAATGATTTGGAAAAAAAAAACTTTATTGATGAAGTGCTACAATTCCAAGAGTTAAAAACGTCAATATTTAATGATAAGACTATGGATTATCCTCGATACAAACTTAAATATTTAAGATCTAAGAACATAAAACAAACATTTCCTATTATTGAAACTTTGTTATAAAAGTATATTTGGAATATAGAACCATGTCTTGTACAAATTGTAGCAACGAACGCCCTTTCTCTGCGGAATTAAAACGAGTAAAAACTCAATTGAGATCATATTTATTCCAAGATAGGCTAGATAATCTAATATTATTAATAATTGAACATAAAATAACTAAAACATTATTGTATGGATGATATCATTGATGAGTTTGCGAGAGATCCTAGAAAAAATTCAATGTAATCAAGTGTAACCTATAATGAATCAATTTATATAAATATAAAATAAAATAAACATTTTTTAATAAGATAATTAATAACTTTAAATGAGGCCTCAAATAAAATGTTTATTTTGTGTTAATTTTAGTTAGTCTTCTTTGTCATATCATTGGAAATTGTAATTCCAAAGTCTTTGAAATATAGCTTTACATCGTGATTAAAGTATCGTTCAATAACTCAATATATAATTATTTACGTTAGTTATGACCAATTAACTTTGGAAATATTAATATTTAATATGTTTTTTCTTCAAAAAATATAATTGTACCTATTATAGTCTCGAAGTAATTTGTTAATAAATGATAATATATACTTAGACGCGTTTAATAGTTATCATTACTTCAGTTATATGTCCAATGCCTCGGAGAAAACATTAGACATCGATGTACACAATATTGGTTATAATACGATTAACGACAAAAACTTATGCCATAATATTATATTGTCAAACATATTTCAAAAAATGAATTTGGTTTACTGTTTATTTGCAATATTTCTATCTAAAGATAGTATAGATATTTAAACTGCAATTTTGGACTATATTCTACTATATTGTATAACCTTTAATAATACTTGAATATCCATTCTCTCTTTGTTTATGCGTATGTAAGACAGATTATCTAACCTTAAGTAAGCTTAATTTAAAATTGGGGCGAAACCAAACGTCGTGTAATACAATTTTACCTGAACATTTTCAACCGAAAATTCTAGTTACAATTTTGTTAAAATATATTTTTTTTCCGAGAAAATCCTATTTTTCATCTATTTTTGTCTCACTAAATATATAAAACAATAATCAATATATATATTATTATAAGTGGAACAAAAAAGTAAGAAAATCTAAATAACAAATATTTGTTAAAATGACTGACGAAAGGTGCTCTTTCAAATCCCTTCGGTCCCTCGGAAAAATTAATGTATAAATTTAAATTATTTTAAATTCTGAGAGGAGCGAGGAATGTATTGATTTTATAAAGATCTTTTTTTTATGTATGAAAACATGTTTTCGGGTAGAAAACTATACTAGATTACCATAAATAGGATACCCTTTTCGTATCAAATTTCATCTAGTTGGTACTTCATTTAGCTCATTTTTTGAATTTCCCAAAAGTTTTTCTTTAAGAGAAGAAAAACTACCAAAAAATGGCTGAAAATCAATTACGGTTTCCATTATTTTAAATTTTTTTATTTCCTAATAACTAATTGAGTTTTGATCGTAGGGACTTGAAATTTACTTTGAATATTTATATAAGTAATTTACACTCGTGGAAAATTTTGGAATGGATTATTAGTAGTATAATATATTGTAATATATTGAGTTTCGCTCAGAATCATGTTTTCTATATCATTGTATTCAAATCTTAATAATTATAATAATAACCACAAATTTTTACGAGGACCGAAGGGACGAAGGAGGAACTTCTTAAATTGACCTTCCCGCATTTTATTTTTTATATAATTTTACATTTTCAATTGGTTTAAATTAACTTTAGTTTAAATCGTGCAGAACTGAACGATCAATCCGAAAGCACACCAAAATAAATAAATTTTACTTTGCGTTTTTTACTTCTGATTACGCATACAAACAGCTATTTAATTATCATTTTTTCTTTACTACCCACCATTAAAATAGTATCGTTAAATATTTTATAATTAATCAAAATAATTACTAGGTACCTGTATATTTAAAAGGGTTTCAAAAACAATCATGTATATTTTTACCTAATATCCATGACTTATCATATCTTATATGGATATACCTACATAGCAATATGAGTAGATTGGCATGTGAATGTCTTAAGAAAAATTAGGTAATACATATCGAAAACCCAAAAGTTTGGAACCAATGCACTATAAAAATGCATCCATTTTAATTTATTATAATATGCTTTATAGCTTCCTGAATTAACAATATAATATGTATGTATTAACTATTATCTACCTATTACATAATCACGGTATTGATAGAAAGATATTTTTAACAATAATAATTTGTTACTTCGAGACAATTAATATTAATATTAGTTGGGCGACGACATTATAAGAAGCTATTATAAGCTATTATAAGACATTATATTCGCTTAGAAGTTCACTACGTCTTAACCAACATTTGAAATCTGCGTAAAGGTTAAGGATAAAAATATTAGACAATTAAAGTCGTATTATAACGAAATATTAATTTTTAATTTATTTATATTTTAAAATGTAGTTATTGTAATTGTAATTCAATTTTATTCCGATTATTATTCATTTATTTTTTCTGTTTAATGAATTAGCTAAGTTTTTGTAAATTAATATTTGTATTTATTTGATTAAAAACCTAATATAATTGTTCATTCGTTATAGATAAAAGTGAATTTTATATTTTTGTTTGTTATCGATTGATGATGCTCCGTTGCTGTTTCGCATACGTTTTTCTTCAGTCGTTAACTACAAGTATTATAACTGTACCGCGCATAAACGACTCCACAGTTATTATAAAAAATTACATTTAATTACAGTCCACTTAAATCTTTCTATTTTGTATTTAAGCATAGTAGTTACCGTTACAATAATATTACATTAAATATTACCATTGTTATTTAATTATAGAATTATGAACATTAATTATTAAAAACTGTTGTTTTAGTTTTTTAAAAAAAATGGACACAGGTAATACATTTGAACGTACTCAAAATCCAAGAGCTAATGCAAATATCTTCGAAATCGTCACATTTAGGTAAAACGTAATTAAAATTATTTATATAGTTTCAGTAAACTTTAGGTATACCTAGGTTTGATAACCAAATTATTTGATATATAAATTCTTAATTCATGCGAATTTTTAAAAAACAAAGTAATGATATTCAAATAGATTTATGAAATAACAAAAAGATTAACAATAACTAATCATTTAAAATGTATTTAATTTTATATGCTTTTCTTTGCTTCGTTTAGTTGGATGTCAAAACTCTTCAAAACAGGTCGTAAAAGAGACTTAGGAGTAAATGATTTGTACGCAGTTTTAAACGAGCACAGGTCTTCGTCATTAGGCAATGATTTAGAAAAGTAAAATAATTTAAAGTAGAATTATATCAATATTGTTTTTCTATATTTTTCATTTTGTCTTCTAATATTCCCTGTTTAAGAAAATGGAAAATAGAGGTAGCTAATTCTTCAAAAACAAATAAAAGTCCAAGTTTATTAAAAGTTATATTACAATTATTTGGTTATAAAATGATGTTTTGCGGATTTCAACTATTTCTGAGTGAAATTGTAATGAAGTAAGTATTTTTTGTTATTTATTGAAATAATATCACTAAATGTTAGTTCGAATGTATTTTATGATATATTTTGTAATAAGATGCATACTCGTATAGATTATGTATAATTTATATATGATTATTTAAATTGTTTTGTCATTTTCGTATATATATCCTCACATAGAAATGTATAGATAATATAGCTTTTTATAAATAAATATTTGAATAATTATGTTTAAAACTAAAACACTTCTACTACAATTTCACGTTCAATACGTTCAAGAGCATATTTCTTTCTTAATCGATTTAAATATTTAATTACAATATTAATATTGTAATTAATAAAGTGATATTCTTAAATTAAATCATGTACTTAAGTAGTTTTTTAGTTATAATAATAATCATATACTAATAGTTTTTAATTATCTTTATGAACATGCTGGTTAACACGTGTTAGAAATAAAGATAACTGCTTGATAAAATATACACTTAATTCTTCTATGCAATAATATTATATACATACCTATGATAAATATATTTTATTACTTTTATATACTCGTATTTGTTAAACACTAATTATTCTATTTGTATTTTATAAACTTTTTGCAATTCAATAATTTCATCTACTACAAGTACATTATGATACAAAATTGAAAAATATACATTTTTATTAGTTTAGGTTCTTAATCGTCTTATAATCATTCAAATAGACCTATTAGAATATAAAATACAAATATGTAAATATCAAAATGGCTCAATTATATAAAACAAATAACAAATTATTAAAATATTTAAGTAAATTGTAAACATTTAGTATTGATCTGCAGATTAGACCTAGACATAAAAATAGACCCAAATGAGTATATTGTCCATGTATAAAATTTTGTATATATCTAGTATTGTATATTATAAAATCAATGGTTTTATTATAAATTTATAAAAATAATACAATACGGAAAATATTCAAAAATAAGTTATAAAACATTATATACTAGTATAGGGTGACCAGACGTCCCGTTCAAAACGGGATTGTCCCTTTTTTTATCATCATGTCCCGTTGTCCCACTAACACTTTAAGATGCCTTATAGTAAAAGTTTTAGAATTTACAAACTTACAAGGTGAAACCGCGCATATTTTAACTAGTTATATAATAAGTGTTTTAAAGAAATACAACTTATTCTATAAAATAGTTGCTTTTTCGGGTGATAACTGTAATACGAATTTTGGTGGTGTCGCACGGAAAGGTATAAAAAATGTTTTTGCAATTCTTAACGAAAATTTAAAAGCTAATATGTTAGGCATTGGATGTACGGGTCATATCTTATATAACGCAATGCAAACCTGTACGGATATTTTACCAATTGACATAAAATCTATAGTTAATAAGATATTTCAATATTTTCATATATACACAGTACGAGTGGAGCAATTAAAAGAATTTTGTGATTTTGTAAATGTGGAGTACGATGGTTATCTTTGCTACCATATATAATTATTTTATGAATAATAAAAAGAAAATATTCCTATAATATTTGAACATTTTTATTATTTAGGTTAGTTTACTAAAAAAGGGTAAAGTAATAAGAAAATAATTGGACTTTTAATCCCTATAGTTGTGTATATGTATGTGAAATATGAGGGTTTTTTTGGGGGGAGAACAACTGTCCCGTTTTTTTATTTTCTTAATATGGTCACCCTATATTAGTATCATAGTTCAATTCCGATGATTTTAATAATTTTGATTTTATTATAAAATCAATGATACCTAGTAACTAATATGATGCATATTTTTATTACTCATGAGTTATGCGACTTAATACTTCAATACTAAATAAATTAGTAAAAAATGTATAAATTAAAAAAATTAATTTTTATCACTTCTTTAAATTAAATTTTGTTTTTTTATGGGATAAAAAAAGAAAATAGTATTTATTATTATTATAATATTTTTTAGAGTATTTCAAACTTTAATGCTTGGCGGACTATTAATGTATTTCAATCCCGAAGGGACAAATGAAACAGACTTAAAACATGCTTATATGTACGCATTTGGTTTGGTGTTAAGTATGTTGGTGTCAATGGTATTATACCACTTGTCACTATTACAAATGGTACATTTCGGAATGAAAGTACGAGTGGCTTGTTGTTCGTCAATGTTCAGAAAGGTATATTAATTTAAAAATGAAATAAAACAATGCATTTGTATTTTGAATACAAATAGAAATTATTAATATATTTCGTCCAGGCCTTGCGACTAAGTCAGACAGTTTACAGCGAAATCACGGTCGGTCAAATCGTCAACTTATTATCAAACGACGTAAATCGATTCGATGTAGCTTCACTATTTATACAACACTTGTGGATTGGTCCTTTACATACGATTGTGGCCACATACTTCATATGGCAAGAAATTGGTGCCGCGTCTATATTAGGAGTTGGTACCATGGTTATATTCATCCCGTTACAAGGTCAGTATATATAATTGATTGTTTTATACGTAAGATACAAATATCATATTAGAATGATAATAATTAGGGTTAGAATGTTTATATCGCTATGTAATAAATCACGTTTTCATATTAATTCAAAGGATTATAGGTAAAATAATATTATAATGTGCAATCAAAATAAAGTAACAATTTAATTTTCTCTCTTTCCTAGGCTTTTACAGGCCTTTAAGGCCCATCGTCACAACAATATACTATCTTCATCCTGTTCGGGATCGGGTTACTAAATGTTTAAAAACTTACAAAATTTTCTCATTTAAACATAAGTAACTTTATTCAAGTGGACTGTATAACAATTAATTTTTGTGTGGATCAAACGCGGAGTTGCTCACATGACTGTTTAAACACAATTGCTTTTAAATACAAATTTTATCGTCATATGGGTTTCGCGTAAACAATAAATAGTAATAAATCATCAATTAAGTAATAAATCGTACTTTCCGCGATTGATACGGAACATACCGCCCGCCTTGAAATATCGATTTCAATAT
The DNA here is from genome assembly GCA_013282895.1 of Eriosoma lanigerum. Taxonomy (NCBI): domain Eukaryota; kingdom Metazoa; phylum Arthropoda; class Insecta; order Hemiptera; family Aphididae; genus Eriosoma; species Eriosoma lanigerum. Next base: position 51,472,770 of record CM023358.1, read on the forward strand.
AATAATTAATGAGGGAAAAAAAAAAATATAATAATTTTGATATACTAATAATTAATAATAATAAAAATAAATTCCTTCAATTTAGGTCTATGATAATATTAACTGAGGAAACAACTTAAATACATTTGAAATACAAAATTCTCGTATTTTAAATATTTCATATTTTTTTTTTTTTTCTACAAACAAATATAATTCATATAATAGAAAAATAAATAAATAAATTTTACAATCAAATAATTTTTTTTATTTTTATTTTTACGGCCCCAGACTTGGACTAGATTGAATGGGAAGGGGGCACAACAATCTCACTGCCCTCTTTTTTGGCCCGCTAGGAGTGTTTACCACAGCGACTCTTATGACACCATCCTTACCTGGTTGAATCTCTATGACTCGTCCCATACACCATTGAAGTGGTGGTAAGTTCTCTTTCTTGACCAATACCATTATTCCGACACCGATTACTTGTTTGTCATTTTTTGACCATTTGGCGCGTAGTTGCAAACTATTTAAATATTCTACACTCCACCGTTTCCATATGTGTTGTGTTATTTTTTGCACTCTGTCCCACCTGGAGAGCTGATTTTCAGGATGGAGGGTTAAATCAACCTGGGGTAGAGCTAACAGTGAACCACCTACTAGGAAGTGCGCGGGAGTTAGTAATGCTAAATCACCATGGTCGTTTGTTAATGGGGTAAGAGGTCGCGAATTTAAGCACGCTTCTATTTGCACAATCACAGTATATAATTCATCGTAGGTCAATCGAGTACTTGGCATTATGCGATTTAAATGATATTTTACGGACTTTACCGCTGCTTCCCAGAGGCCTCCGAAATGAGGTGACCTGGGCGGAATGAAGTGCCAAGTTATACCATGGTTATTGAAAAAAGCTTGTATTGTTTCCTGATGATCTTTGGCCATCCATAAGTCTTTTAATTCTTTCAATTTTCGATTTGCACCTACGAAATTTGTGGCATTATCCGAATATATGTGCTGACATATACCACGACGCGATATAAAATGTTTGAATGCTGCCAAAAAATCATTTGTACTTAAGTCGTACACCACCTCAATATGAACGGCTTTGGTAGCGAAGCAAATAAAAATACATATATACGATTTGTTTGCCGGTGCGTTTCGTCGGCGGCTGCTTTTTATAAACACCGGTCCCGCATAATCTACGCCGCATATTTCAAAACATCGATTTGGCTGTTCTATTCGATATTTCGACAAATCACCCATTATCGGTTTTAGTATTCTTGGTTTTATCTTAAAACAACGTATACAATTATGCACTACCTTACGCCCGACTCCTCTACCCTTAATCGGCCAATATTTTAATCGTATAGTCGCCAGCATTGCTTGCGGACCTGCGTGTAACATACGTTCATGTTCACCGCGAAAAAACATTGTTATAAAAGGTTCTAAATATGGCATTATAATTGGATGTTTTTGATCATATGATAAATTATTCGCGTTTCTTAGTCTACCTCCGACCCGTAATATTCCCTGTTCATCGATAAATGGATTTAATCGAAATAAACTGCTTTTATTAGATATCTCCTTTCTTTCGCCATCATAATTGCTTAGCGCCCGTATTTCGGCTGCGTACATACGTTTCTGTAGTGTGCGTAACAATGTCATTTCGGCTGTCTGGTTTTCCACTACCGATAACAAACCTTTTATTTTTATTGTATTACGACAGGTACTTAGCGTATTTCTATAAAATCGTAATATATACGCTATTATTCGTATTAACATTGTCCACGACGAATATTTATCTAAATTCAACAAACTATTTTGATCTTCCGTCATCACTAAGGTCACTGACTCTTTCTTTTCTTCCGTATATATTACCTCAGATAAATCTATTACGCTTTCGTCTCTGCATCGTTTTCTTAACCACTCTTCGTCTGACCGCTGTAACCATTCCGGCCCACACCACCATAGATTGTTTTTCTCTATGTCAGACGGTGTACATCCACGGGATAGTACGTCTGCTGGGTTCTCGTCTGATTTTATATATGACCATTCATCTATTTTTGTCGTTTCATGAATTTCACCCACACGGTTGGCCACGTATACTTTCCACCGTGACGATTCAGATGCAATCCATGCTAGGACTACTTGTGAATCAATCCACCAATACTGATTTGTAATGTTTATGCGCAACGTCGGAACAATATTTTTTGCTAATCGTGTTATAACACGGCCGCACATAATTCCAGTCGTGGAATTGATGTACTTTTTAGTGGTGCTACTCGTGATTTAGCACATATTAACCTTACGGTTATCTCACCATCAGTTGTTTCAGTACGTAAATATAGGCATGCGCCGTAGGCGTGTGACGACGCGTCCGCGAACCCATGCACTTCTACACGAATAGAATTTCCCACGTTTAGCCACCTTGGTATTTTGATTTTATTAATATTATTTAAATTATTCTGAAATTGTTCCCATTTTATACATATTTTTTCACATACTTTATCATCCCATTCGACTTTTTCCAACCATAACGCTTGCATAATTATTTTTGCCACCACCAGGACGGGCCCCACAAGTCCTAATGGGTCAAATAGGCTGGCAATACGTGATAATATATTTCGTTTTGTATATGTCTCGATAATTTTATTTTATATGATAAAGTGTCGTCGCCCGGTTCCCAAAATAACCCGACAGTTTTTACCGCGTCTACGTCCAAATCTAATGACGTGTAAGTGTTTGATTCTGCACCGGGAATATTTTTTAGCAGCTCGATATTGTTTGCTGTCCATTTTGCCATACTGAAACCTCCTTTGTTTAATGTGGATATTAACTTATCACGTACATGTATTGCTTCGGTTATGGTAGCGCCCCCTGTTAAACAGTCGTCTACGCAAAAATCATATTTAATAACATTGGATATCAAGACGTCATTAGTCTCCTCTGCCAAGGTGGATAGACACTTTATTGCCTGAAAACTAGCCGACACCGTGCCATACGTTACAGTACATAAACGATACACTTTGATTTCGTCGTTGATATTGGACCTCCACAATATCCGTTGATAATTACGATGCGATTCATCAAGCCAAATCTGTCGATACATTTTCGTAATATCCCCCGAGAATGCATATTTATGCGTTCTAAAACGTGCGATTATTTTTATTAGGTCTTTCTGTATTATCGGTCCTTTCATTAATACGTCATTAAGAGATAAACCCGTGTCGGTTTTGCTCGATGCATCGAATACCACACGTAATTTTGTAGTACGGCTATCTTCGTTTAACACGTATGAATGCGGTATGTATACACCATCGCGTCCGTCTTTATTTATATTATCACTGATTATCTCCTCCATGTGTCCAAGCTCTTTATACGTACGCATGAAATCTTTATATTGATTGTAAACTACCTTGTCTTTTGTTATTCGCCGTTCCAATGCTAAAAATCTACGAAGTGCTATTTGATACGATTTACCCAATCCGTTCGCGTTTTCTTTTAACGGTAATTTTACAATAAACTTTCCCTTTTCATCACGTTTTGTATTCTTTATAAAATGTTCAACACACAGTTTTTCTTCTTTCGACCAGTTTTCTTTTGTCGGACCTTCTTCTATTTTCCAAAATGCTTCAATTTGATTTGATAAATATGTGTTATCATTATTTATACACGTCATCATACAACTATTCATATTACTCGCAGCTTCTTGAAACATGCCACCCGCCACAATCCAGCCTAATTTTGCCTCTTGCAGGAATGGACCAGACTGCTTTAATTTAAACACATTACTTTCCATTATATCCCAGTATGCATTTGCACCGATTAATATATCTACTTTTCCTTTTTTATAAAAGTAGGGATCAGCCAAACAAATATTTTCCGGTATAGAATGTTGTAAGACTTCACACGTTCTGGCTGGTAAATTTTCGGTAATTTTTTGTAATACTTTGTAATTTCGTGTTAACTTATATGAACCTACGCGTGAGTGTAATGTTATAGTTAGTTCATATTTGGCATTATGCTTACTTCCCGCTACTCCTACTAAGGAACAATCTATTCTCTTTTGCGGTAAACATAATTTGTTCATAATTTCATTTGTCACGAAATTGCTTTGAGATCCACTATCCAATAGCGCTCGGCTTTGATACCATATATTATTTCTACCTAATATTTCCACTATTGCTGTAGCCAGTAACACTTGCCCGCCCGTATGTGATTGCTCTATTATCGATGACATTGAAATCGCCGCCGTTGACGATTGTTCTGCCTCGCCCGTGCCATTGTCTCTTATCGCCGTAGCCATAACATTATTACTATTATTATTAATTGTTTGTGATTGATCGCCTATCTTATTTATATGTAATAGTGTATTATGTGGCCTATTACATTTTAGACATTTTCTGGCTCTGCATTGATCGGTACTGTGATTTTTTCTAAAACAATTATTACACATTTTCATATCCCGTACTTTCTTTTCTCTTTGGTCAACGCTCATTTTTAGAAATTCAGAACACTTATACATCGGATGTTGACCTTGACACATGTAGCATTTTACCATTACACCAGTCACATAGCTTTGTAATTTTCGTGGAACCTGTTTAAATTTCTCATTTTTACCCTTTGCATTTTCCACCGCTTTTAACACTTGACATCGATCATGTAAATAATCCATTATTTCTTGTACGGTCGGCAGTTCTTTCTTTGCGTTTAAAGTTTCCCAATGTCGCAATGTATTGGCGTCTATTTTCGACGTAATTACGTGCAATAATAAAGCTCCCCAGTTATCAGGGTCATGGTTCAATGCCTGTAATGCCTGTCTATGCTGATTTAACGCATTCGTAAATTGTCTTAATTTTTCCGCGGATTCCTCACGTATGCATTGTAGGTCACATATACTTTTGGTATGTGACTGAATTAATAATCGCTTGTTATTGTACCTATCTGTTATTATTTTCCACGCAGCCGTATAATTTATTTCCGATGTTTCCAAGTTTTTTATAATTTTTAATACTTTCCCTGATACCGAAGTTTTTAAATAATGAAATTTTTGTACTTTATTTAAACTTCCATTTTCATGTACTAACGATATAAACATGTCTTGAAATGCCGTCCAATCCTCAAATGATCCATTAAATGTCGGAATTTCCAACGGTTTCAATTTTATACACTTCGATAATGTATTATCATTTGTTCCTTTACACGATCTAGTTATCCTACTCTCTCTGCTATTTACCTCTTTATTTATTTCGATCGCATTATCTAGCCTATCCTCTGCTATAGACATAAGATCAAAATAGATTTCAACAAAGGCATCTCTGTACATAACTTGATCCTCGCTTGCATCTATCCCTTCTATACGACTTTGTATATCGTCAAATTCCTCCCAAAGTTTCTCTATTTTTTCTTTGCGTAGTTTCAATTGCGTTTTATTTTTACTCTTATCTTCATTTAGAAACGATTGGAATTTGGTCAATTTACTTTTGATTTGCCCTCTCCTTAGATTCAGCTGTGCAATCTCATTTTGCGCTGCATTACCTGCAACGTCGCCTGATATATTCTTTTGGTTCGGCATTTCCCTAGACGTGTTCTATTTATATCATGCGTTTGTTAACCTAACCACGTTACTGTGCTGTGTGCTATAGATTACAACTCCCTTCTTTAGCGCACTACCCTAATATTAATATGGTGCAATTCACTTACCCTATTAATATTCTTTTTTCTTTTTTCTTGAGCCTTCCTGATTCCTGCTGGAACGCTTCCACTACACGTTTATCACTACGCGTTGAAAAACCACACTTCTTTTTCCCTGGCTAAATCCGGTTCGTTAGGACCAAAATGTTCGGGATCGGGTTACTAAATGTTTAAAAACTTACAAAATTTTCTCATTTAAACATAAGTAACTTTATTCAAGTGGACTGTATAACAATTAATTTTTGTGTGGATCAAACGCGGAGTTGCTCACATGACTGTTTAAACACAACTGCTTTTAAATACAAATTTTATCGTCATATGGGTTTCGCGTAAACAATAAATAGTAATAAATCATCAATTAAGTAATAAATCGTACTTTCCGCGATTGATACGGAACACATTCCTTTCTATCATTTGCAGATTCTTCTGCGTTCCTTCCACGTTCAGAAGTTTCAAGCCTTCTTGTACTCTATCCACCCATCTTTGTCTAGGGTGTCCTCGAGGTCTCTTAGTGTTAGGTTTCCATTTAGTTATTGATCCAATCATTCCCTCTGCTTTCCACACATGTCCCGCCCAACTTATCCTCATGCTCTTCAGGGATCCAATAATGGAAGGATCCTTATAGAGATTATCCAATTCTTCGTTGTTTCTCATTTCATACTCCCCATCGTTATTTCTTTTTGTACCGAAGATTTTCCTAAATATCTCTCTTTCAAACACTCCTAACTTTCCTTCGTCCGATTTTGTCGTTGCCCATATTCCACATGCATATAAAGTAATTGGTTTGACTATGACTTTGTATAGCGTTATTTTAGACTTTATTAATAGTAATATGGATTACTAGTGGCATTAGATTAATAGTGGCATTAGACTACAGTGGCATCTATTTACTGCTATAAGTCATTTTTTAACTTCTTCATGGCTACTAGCATTTTCATTTATCTCTGCGACTAGGTACTTGAAGCTTTGGACCCTTTCAAATTTGTATTCATCAACTTTTAAATAATTAATATTGTGATTTTGTCTTGAGAATATTATATACTTTGTTTTGGACTTATTTATCTTCAGACTAATCTCTTTACCTTCACTTAGTAGGATGCCAGTTGTATTTCTCAGTTCGTTTTCTGTTTTGGCTTTAAGGACTATATCGTCAGCGGAAACTACTATGATTAATTCATTATTGTTCTTCATTTTTATTCCTTTAACTTGGAATAGTACCTTTCGCATAACTGATTCTAATGCGATATTAAACAAAGCTGGCGATAGAACGTCTCCCTGTCTGAGTCAGGTCGTTACTAGAAAATCATCTGATACTTTTTCTCCAAAACTTACTTTACTTTTGGACTCATAAGTACATGCTCTTATCATTCTGACTTATTTTGCTGGTATTCCCATTTGGCTCATAACATTCCATAGTGTTTCTCTATTAATCGAGTCATATCCTTGGACATTAGATTTTTCAAATATAGTAAATCTGTCCTTGGCTTCTTACCCAAAACAATCGACACTACCTTCCAAATACAAACAATTATTTAATAGTATACAGTCTCAACACCCAAATTTTACTGAAATCTATACCGACGCATCTAAAACCAACCTAGGAATAGCTATTGCAATAATTATCAACGAACATAAATTAACATACAAACTAACCTAACCTACACGCGATTGAACAAATCGAAAATTTAACTGAAAAATAATACATCATATTTAGCGACTCACTTAGCGTGATCAAGAACATCACTAATAAATTCCATCAGGAAAATATAACAATCATTATCACAAACCAAATAACCAAAATTATAAAATCAGGCAAAAAGGTTATCATTGCATGGATTCCCGGACACATCGGCATTCTAGGGAACAAAACGGCAGATAAAGCAGCCTCCGAAGCATCCACAAATCATACAATCAACACCATAAACTCTTACACCATCAAAGATTTAAAAAACCACATAAACAATACCACCGAGAATATATGGCAACTCCACTGGATGAGACAAGCTACCAAATTAAACAAAATAAAAAACACCATCTCAAGGTCCCCAAACTATATCAACTTACCACGAAAGCAAGAAGTAATTATTAATCGTCTTAGAATAGGACACACTAAAATTACACACAAACACCTAATGGAAAAAAATGAGCCTGCAATATGCCAGACATGCGGAACTCAAACCACTATAAAACATATCCTAACAGAATGTATTACTTATATGAATCAGAGGCTAAAGAATCAACTTCCCTGTCTGTATCCCAGATTCTGGGTCCTGATCCGGTTGAGCTGTTAAAAGTCCTTCAATTCTTGGAAGATGCCAACTTGACCGGCCAGATCTAAAAAAATGCTAAACAAAAGCCAATGGCCCAGTTGTCGCGGCTTAAATAAATAAAAAAAATAAAATAAAAAAAGTTCATTTATTTTTAAAATTACGACTGAAAAATTTTACATCTGGGGACGAATCCCCGTCTGGCCCACTAGGTTTACCATTTGCGGCGGAGGATTGTAGTGGTAGCGATAACATTGTTTCCACGGTACTACGTAAAACGCATAAAATCTAAATATACATTATACTAGGAAACTAGGATTTCACACGAGAATAAAAATAAATCAAAACACAACAATTTTGTAAAGGGGAAAGTAAATAAGAAACAAGAAACTTTTCAATTATTTGTCTAAAAATTTTTCTTTGGAAATAATATGTACTAACGACTCTAAAAAATCGACTTTATGCCAAACATGCCTTTACACCCAAAACATGCAAAAATATGCACTATTAAACTTTATATTATTATTACTATTGTTATGAAACGGATTTGTATCTCAGTTAGCATGTTTTCCTGTGTAGCAAAAAAAACATGCAGATGCATAAACTTACGAACCCTGATGATAATAATTGCAATTTATAACATTCTTGCTATGGTTCTATAAAATAAATAACTCCTCGGATTTGATATTAACGTTATTTTTTACATATAACATTTCAAAATACGTAACTTTTAATTTGATCGTAATCAATTTAAGTATAAAAATATATTTATAATTATAATTATATAGGTATTAATTTTAGGATGAATACTTAGAATAAAACTTTGTAAGTCATTTGTTATAAGTTATAGCTTATGTATTTTATTTGGATTGGTTATGGAAGTATTTTTATAATTAATATTATTTCATTATTATAATATGAAGTATTTCATACATGTTTTACACATCAAGTATATCATATATTTGCATACTACCTATATATTAATTGATAATATATTATAACATTATATAGGTAACTAAAAGAATCATAATATGAAATACGACATGTACAATTCCCGAGTTATAACCCTTATTAACGGGAGGCTAGCCACTCCCACCCGCCTATCACGATCAAAAGTTCTGAAATCGATTAAAAATGTACTTTTTAAAAAGGTTCATTTGTTTTATAATATTAATAAAATTAAAAGATTAAATATAGAACAATAGAAGATAAATTTAAAAAAACAAATTCCTTTATTCTGTAAATAAAATAATTAGAACAATATAACATAAATATTTTTTAGAACACATTTTTTTACATTACACTACAATACATATTATATATAATAAAATATAAATTATTCTTTTTTCTTAAATATTAAATTTTCTACCAATTTTTTATCATAATTATCAACTTTCAAGTTTAAGTAACCTATATGTCACCTCTCGTAGATTATTACTCTATGGTCATTCCAACTTACTCCAAACAAACTAACAGGATTTTGTGGTATAGTTGTGTAATATGTAATGAATAAAATAGTTGTTAAATTTAAACATACCTACGCTTAACTGTTGGTATTTTTTGCAAGTATACCACAGCCCTTTTTTTTTTAAAAAAAAAATGCATTCTACACATTTTTTTGTACCTATATTATACAAATATTTAGAAGCTGATATAATAAGTTATTAGTACCTAAGGGTACTCACATATATATGTAATATAATAGTATCACATAAATTTATTACATACTATTGTAATATCTAGATGAGAAATGAAAATATTTCAATTTAGTTTTTATAAATTATTATAGCAATGGGCTATAGGTAAATATTAATTCTTTTATCTATTTTAAAAGTCTAGTAAAAAAATAGAATAAAATTTTATTTATTTTTTAAGTTATGTGAAATTTGAAGATAGCTCTAATTTAAATATTATATTTTATAAAAATTCTAATTTAATTTAGGCGATGATTTTTAAAAATGTTTTCTTTTAATAGAAGAATAATATTTCCAACGTCATTTTATGTAATTATTTCAAACATTTTATAATAAAATATAAAAAATATAATATCAATATCAATAGTCAATATTCAATATTTATTAATATGAAATCTAAGTAAATGGTTATTCTTTTTATATTTAAAATATTTTGTTTTAGTTCATCGTTTTAAACATGTATTAAATATTTCAAAAATTAACACAAAACAAATCGAACATTGTTTAACAACAATAATTTATATAATTTTAGGTTGGTTAGGGAAAAAGACATCTGAATATCGACACAAGATAGCAGTTAGTACCGACGAAAGAGTGCGTTTGGTGAAGGAAATAATTGTGGGCATACAAGTGATCAAATTATATACCTGGGAAAAACCGTTCGCGTACTTAGTACAATGCGCAAGAAAGTATGAATTACGTGTTAAAAAATTCTAATTTTGAAACATACCTACAATAAAACAGAAAACATATTTTATTTTACGTATAGGATGGAAATCAAACAGATTAGAGGAACATCCATCATCAGGGCTATATTAATGTCCTTTTTAGTATTTAACACCAAGATTGCATTGTTTGCCAGTATATTGTTATACGTGGTTCTAGGAAACTATATAACCGCCAAAAAAGTAATATTGCAATTGAAATCAAATACATTGGTTTCAAAAGTGTTAATATTATTAAATTATTGAATAGGTTTTTGTCGTTACATGCTATTATAATCAATTGCGAATAACGATGTCCAGTATTTTTTCCCGAGGTGTTGGACATACAGCTGAAGTTATGACTTCTATTAAACGCGTCCAGGTACATATTTTCATTTATCATATATTAATAAATTAAAACTACACTATAATACGTTTATATATATAATACTTAATAAATATGTATCTTTTAAGAATTTTCTAATTTATGAAGAAAATCCCGATCAAATATCAAATATTTTCAAAGCTAATCAGGTCACATCAAACAGCAATGACAATAATTATACATTGAATAATATTATAAATACTCACGATAAAAAGCTACATTTCAAAGACTATCGAATTATCATTTCCAACGCTACAGCAAAGTGGACTAAAATTCAAACTGAAAACTCGTTGGCAAACATTAATCTTTCCGTGAGACCCGGTCGGTTGGTTGCGATAATTGGACCTATAGGAGCAGGAAAAGTACGAAAATTTAAATGTTATTTTAGACAATTAAAAAATACAATAAATTATAATCTATAAAAACTAATGCATTATTATCACTTATTGTG
>CM023358.1:51483950-51582972 GCA_013282895.1 Eriosoma lanigerum
AATTTCAAATAATTAAAACAATATTTTAGAGCCATTTATAAAGAAGCCGATATTTATTTATTGGACGACCCATTATCGGCGGTTGACACACATGTAGGAAGTCATTTGTTCGAAAAATGCATCAAAGGTTTTATATATACAAAATTCTGACCTGACCATTCACATTCATATAATGTTATTTTATTCTTTATAATAGATTACCTCAAGGAAAAGACTTGTATCCTCGTTACACATCAAATTCAATACTTGACCAACGTAGATCATATTGTTCTCATGGATAACGTAAAATAATATTATTTCAACTCTTCTGTTTATAATATATTCTAAATTTATTAGAAATTGTTTAAAGCGATTAGTTATTTTGTTCCAGGCAAACGTGTTAGCAAAAGGTACCTACGAAGAACTTCAAGCATCCAAATTTGACTTTACTAAATTACTTCAAACTCTTGTTATCCCGGAAAATAATACGATTAATGAAAATGATATTAATTCAAATTTTCGCAAACGACAATTGTCTATTCAAAGTGTAAATTCATCTTCTGATGAAAATAATATTAAGAAAGATGATCCGACAGTACCCATTCAAGAGGTTCAAAGTCTTTATTTGTCCGGACAGAATCGATATTTGGCATACTTTAGTGCTGGTGGTAAACTATGTAAAATACTTTTTTTCGTTTTCATTTGTATTTGTACTCAAATTTTAATATCTGCAGAAAGCGTATGGATCACTTTTTGGTGGGTCTATATTGTGTGATAATAAATTAATGAACGTAAATCATTTTAGTTAAAATAAATTTTAATTTCTTTGTATATACAGGGTGAATCTCGAAGAACATGATTTTCGTAAAGTGAAATATGTTTTTGCAACATCAACAACCGACGAAAATTCGTTAAATACATACATATGGTGGTCTATTTCTCGACAAACCTGTATTAATGTTTACGCTGTTCTAATTTGTTTAATCTTGTTGATCACTGCAATTAGATCTGCGACATTTGTATCAGTTTGTATGAATGCTTCGATGAATTTACACAACAAATTATTCACCTCTATATCTAGAGCCACGATGTTATTCTTTCACACAAATACATCTGGTAAAATTAAGACAATAAATGTTATTATTGCTTATTAAAATTAAACTCAATTGTGATAATTAATTAAAATGTTTGTAATAATATAATTATGTAGGTCATATTTTGGACAGATTTTCGAAAGACATGGGAACAGTTGATGAGATACTGCCTTCAGCGTTAATGGATAGCATACATGTATAATATAATATTATTATATCAATCATTAAAATAGTGCTCGTAAAATAATTTTTTGGTATGGAAAAATAGTATTTTGTTTAAAAAAAAATAATAATTAAATTTAATAAATTATTGTATTCCGATACTGATATGCTTAGAATGTACTGTGCGAGCACCGTTTTAAATATACATTATATAATTCAATGAAATATTTTTAAAATATACATATATACATTATTCCGATTGTAATATTTAGTTTGAACTGTCATTGGTGGGAATAATAATTGTTGTCGGAATCGTTAACATTTATCTGATGATACCTGTTTTCTTCATGGCCATAATTTTCTACAAAATGACGGTTTACTATTTTTCAACATCACGAAGTATCAGACGATTAGATGGCATTAGTGAGTGTAGAAAATATTTTGTAATACAGATGAATAAAGTATTTATTGTATAATAAGCAGTGTGAAATCGTAAAAATCATTTTCTTTCGCGTACAGCACGAAGTCCCATGTTCGCACATTTAAATGCGTCTCTTCAAGGTTTAACAACAATAAGAGCATTTGAGGCAGAACAAATTCTGTCCGGAGAGTTTGATAAACATCAAGTCAGTACGCTTAATTATCTAAATTATATAAATATGCAAATGTAATGTACTGATAAATATTGCGTGTATATAGGATTTACACTCGTCCACGTGGTATTTATTTATTTCATCGAGTAGAGCGTTTGGATTTTGGTTAGACATAGTTTGCCTTATCTATATAAGTATTGTTACGTTCAGTTTTCTAGTTTTTAACAACGGTAAGCAAAATTATATATATATATATATTGTATATCGGTGAATTTTAATTGTCGAATAAAGATATGAAATTAATGTAAAAGACTTACATTCAAAGAACAGAATACATGCAGATTATTACACACACAAACAAAACAGATTATTTATTTTTATTATAATCGATTTGTTTTATATATATTATTTATCTTATTATTCAATTTACAATATTTTACAATATTTATTATTTTTAGTTTATTTAACTATTCAATTTTTAATTTTTAATATAGTATTTTTGTATGCAAAAGGAACCATATTGACAAAAAGTTGATGTGAATTAGTAAAAGGCCACCAATCTATACTTTAATTAAATAATTATTCTTCAGTAACTAATTGTATTTCAGACACTTTTGGAGGAAATGTTGGACTCGCTATAACTCAAGCATACAGTATAGCTAGTTTGTTGCAGTTGGGCTTACGACAAATAGCAGAATTAGAAAATACTATGACATCAGTAGAAAGACTAATTGAGTTCAAAAATTGTCCACAGGAGGGTGATATTGAATCTCTTCCAAGTAATGTTTGATGTTTATTGACATATTATTTAACTTCAAAAAATTATTGATACAACAATTTATAATAGATAAAAAACCTTCTTCAAACTGGCCAACGAATGGACAAATCACATTCAAAAACTTTAGTCTTCGATACAGTCCGGATACACCATATGTCATTAAAAATCTTAATATAAATATTGAATCTATGCAAAAAGTAGGTATTATTTATTTCATCTAATCCCAGGTAACAATGATATTTAAGACACAACATTTGTATTTTGTACCCTAGATAAGCGAACTAAAGATAACTTTTTATATGCGTCTAAATGACAGTTTTTTTTAAACTAAAGTTTTTTTTTTTTTCAAATAAAATTTCAAGTATACTTTTTAAAAACACAAATAATGTATACATAAATTGTATAGAGTACATATTTGAGTATCAACTTAGCAGTAATAGGTACAACGCGCGTTAAATAAATTAATTACCACAAATGTCAATTTTACTAGGTGTCTATTGAAAAATGACGACAAACGTCAAAAACAATAATTTACCTAGTTAAATTTTTGACGATATTTTTGATAATTAATGAACGTAACTATTAGTTGCATACATTTTTTGTGGCGTCTTACGCCAAGTTTTGTCTATTGTTTCCACGTGTCATCCTTTTAATAATAATATTATTATTGACATTTGATAATAAAAGTGGATATTAAAAAGTGTCGTTAAAAATAGCCAGGTAATTATATTCATAAGTGTATATTTTACCATAGGTAGGAGTTGTTGGTAGAACCGGTGCTGGAAAATCGTCTTTGATTGGGGCATTATTCAGATTGGCCATTAACGAGGGCAACATTATCATCGACGGCATAGAAGTACACGAATTGGGATTGCACGATTTGCGATCTAAACTCTCCATTATTCCTCAAGAACCGGTTTTGTTCACAGGAACGATAAGAAAAAATTTAGATCCTTTCGACGAATATCCGGATCATGTCCTTTGGAACGCTTTAGATGATGTAATACGTACTTAAATCTTATTATAACATATACATATTATATTATGTTGCAAAATAATGATTTTTTACGATATTATAATAAGCCTAACGTAGGAATATGTAATTTATTTTTTAGGTAGAACTCAAAAACGTTCAAAAATTACCCGACGGTCTAAACTCGAAAATCTCCGAAGGCGGTTCCAATTTTAGCGTTGGCCAAAGACAATTGGTATGCTTGGCCAGAGCTATTGTTCGAAACAATAAAGTCCTTGTATTGGACGAAGTCACCGCCAACGTTGATTCGCAGTAAATTAATTAATATACATCTGACTATGCATATAAATCATAAGACCTTTCTTTCTTTTAAAATAATACTGTATAATAAAATATCTTTAATATTTTTACGTTTATTTCTATTAATATAATATTGATTTTTTTTAAGAACCGACGCGCTGATTCAAAGTACTATTAAAAAAAAGTTCCGCGCTTGTACGGTAATAACGATTGCTCATCGATTGAACACAATTATGGATTCCGATAAGGTGCTAGTTCTGGACATGGGTGCCATAGTTGAATTCGACCATCCGCATAATCTGTTGAAAGATAAAAATGGATATTTTTACAAAATGGTGGAACAAACTGGACGTTCCACTGCCGAGATGCTACACGATATAGCTGAGGAGGTAGATACTTGCAAATGTACAATTCATCTTGTTAAAAATTATGATAATAACAAATTTAGTATAGAGTTATAGATCGATTGACCATCCACCGATCAAGACCAAATGATTTGTGCAGGCGTTTCTATTAGTTGAAACTTTGATGAAGTTCAATGGAAAAAAACTAAATTTTCATCATTTTACAGCTTCGAATAGTCATCAAAAGAACTGAGATTTATAAAAACCAAAATATGTAAATATACCTATATGTAATACAGTTTTTATAAAAAAAAAAAAACTGCTTTATATGAAATAAATAATGAAAATATGGATGTTTATAATAAAAAATCGGAAAGGTCGATTTTGTACGTTCCTCCTTCGTCCCTTCAGTCCTCAGAGAAATTAGTGGTTTATTATAATTTTGATCTTGCGTGAAAATCAATATAGTTCAATATATTTTACTGATAATCCGTTCCAAAATATTACAACGTATGTAATATACCTAGGAGAAATGAGAATATTTAAAAAAATTTACAAGTTCCTATACGTTCAAAACTGAATTAGTTATACCCAAGGCCGTATTTAGGAGGAACAACGGTACCGTATTGCCCATAATGGCAATTTTTCAAAGGGCGGACAATTTTTACTAAACCAGTAAATTTCATTTAATATATTTTTTTTTTATGAAGTACTAAGGCAGCTATCGTGTCATTAGTCAATATTTAATAACAAAAAAAAACATTGATAGTTTTAAATATATTTTTTTATCTTTCTCAAATCTTTTATGCATTTCATGATTTTATTCATAGGTATTTCGTATAGGTATTTTTACCTATATTTGAATAAAAATAAGGGTCCTTTTTTTTTGTTTAACTTAAAAATTATGTGTTCGATTTTTTGAGTAGGAACGAGGCGGCAAAAGTCTAAATACGGCCCTAAAGGTACTATTTTACCATTTATTTCATTATTATCACGATTAATCAAAAAATAAAAGTTAAGTATTAAAAATCAAAATATATTAATTAATACAAAAATAATTAAAAGATTTGAAAGATGATTTAAATCGTATAAATAAAATTAATATGTACTTATTATACCTATAAAGATCAACATTATTGATGATAATCAGTCATTCTTATTGAATTGGTTCTGAAAAATTAATATTTCAATAAACATTAAAAATATCCGTATTATATTACGTACAATATTTTATCTTTAAAATTGAATTGGACAATTAATGATTTTGATGTTCTCAAAATTAAATATTAAAATTATCACTTAACATCTACAGACAAAATTTAACAGATTATTGTTTTAAACTAACAAACTAATAATAAATTAACACAAATTGATTTCACTTTCAAAATAGTATAACTGTATAAAATATAAATTTATTTTTAATTTTATTTATTATAAAATAAAATAAAAATGTAAAATAGCAATAAAAGCACTTTTTGTATAAATAAATGCATACTTTTTTAAAAAGTTCAATATATGTAAAAAATACAAATTTCTCTTGTGATTTTAAATTAGTTTTTGTTGCAACTTAAAAAAGGTATTTCAATTTTACTTAAAACTTTGTTGGACTATACATAATATGCAAATTCTAAAAAGTTCCTAGTCATTATAGTATATCAATAAATGTATTTTAACTTCTAATCATTATCGGGTTATTTTGGTTATGATATTTAGGTAAATATGTGATTCTGTCATGGAACCCATTAAGTGGGCGAACTTAAATAAAGCACTCATAAGAATACATTTTTACATATCAATAGTCATAATTTTAATTTATATTTTTTGTCCTGCTGTAGTAACAATAATATGAATAACTGTAAATAATAAAATATAAACTAAAAATTCCCTATCATTACTTTGACTCAACACTAATGTCTTTCACTGATCTGCAAATATGTAAAATGATTTATAATACACACAAATTATTTGTAAAATAAATACAAAATATAATAATATTATATTAATATATGCATCATTTATTTAATAATACTTATATTATATACTTATTGAGCGTAACTCATATACATAATAGGTACAAAGCAATTGTTTGAACATTTTTTAAATTTTTTGTCCTGTACAACGGGTAACAATAAAAAGTTGGTAAATTCAAAAACTTGTCATTTTGTTAAGAAATATTAATATTACTTAAAAGCTTAAATACTTTTTTTAAATAATATAAAAAAAATAATAGAGAGCTCCAAAATATATAGTTTAGTTAGATTCTATTATTATCACATTATCTACAATACATCGATCAATATGATACAATAATTAGTATCATGTCATTTTTTTAATTATAATTATTCAAACTGTATAATAATACATTTTTTTACAATAATGACTTACTCTACTTATTTTTAATTATCAGTGAATATAAAAATAAAAATAAAATAAACAAAATCTGAAGATAAATAACACAATATTTCATTTAGATACCAATATTTTAGTACAGCTAATAGATAAGAAACTATCAATGATACAAGTCACAAAAAAATATATCAGTAATTTAACACTGTTGGTTTAAAAATTGCACACTTTTAATTAATTGCACTATAAAATTTTATTAATAATTTAAACAATCTATGGAGTTTGGACGGAAAAAATACAGAATATATTACAAACATAAAATAAAATAATCTCATAAAATAAATATTACTAAACTAAAAACATTATATTATATATATATATGTGTAATAAATACTAGTACGTATTATTATAAATCTATATTTAAATAATTACTTATAGATAAATAAAGTAATAAATATAGTACATATTTAATCAATAATTTCAAAATTTAAATAAAAAATGGCACGATGACTAGTTAATATATTATTTTATATTATATGAAATAAAACTACCATAATATTATAATATTGCAACTGTATACAATTAGACTGAATGTGTTTCTTTAATAAAAAAAAAACTATCAAACAGAATTTTCAACTGAATTAATTAAAATACAATAATAAAAAAACAATAATTGATACATAATATCTGGAACTCTAATTAAATCAAATAATCAAATAAATTCAATTTTTAATATGTCGAACAATTAATATAAGTTTACAATTAACAAATTATTCATTACTTAATACAAATACTTTAACATTTGAAAATAGTTTAACAATAAATATTGCATAGTGGACATGAATTAAAATTAAAAACTAAAAAACTGCGTTAATAGTATTGATGAAGCAAAACACTGTTTTTATCAATATTGTTTTGAGAATATAATAATATTTCTATCGTCTAACTAATATATAAGAATATTAGAAATGATATTACAATATTTATCAAAAATATTTTAAACTTAAATGATAATTAATAAGAAAAATAACATTTTTATGAAAAAGTAGGAATGAACTAAATGATGTAGTTTTAATTTTTAATAATTAAAAATATAATTTATCAACAAAAATTAAATATAACTTAAAAGTATTCAGGTATTTATTATAATTTTTTTTTTTTTTTTGGTCTGGATAATAATATAATATAATTAACAAAGAAAAAAAAATACAAAATAAAATATATCAAAAATGTACATAAATTAAATTTAAAAAATATAAATATATAATATTAATAAACTTTTAGATGTTTTAAACAAAATACTAAAAGTTTAGCTCACAAGGAATCATACCTATTTGTACAACGATCAATCTGTATTATTTTCTTTATTTTCACCATTTCATGAGACACAGAATCAAATTGTAATATCTTTATTGTGTAAAACAGTAGGTTCATCTTTGCAAAATGTACCCGATCGAGATCCTATGGTGGGATGTCCCTTTGGTAAAGATTTTGTTTTTGGAGTAATTGTTTGTTTTTTTGTTCCATTTACAATTTTCTCACTAGGCATTTTTTTACTGCTATTATTGTTCTGAAGAGGTTTCCTTGTAATTTTTGACGTGTTTTTAGGTGTGATACGTGTATTAGATGATGGTAAAGGATCAGTTTTGGGAAATGTAGTTCTTGGTTTTGCTTTGGGAGTAGACAGTGATAATTCAGATGATGTTTTGGTTTTCAAACCAGTATCTATTCGATTAGTAGATAACCTAGAACTAGACATGGTAGTTTTAACATTAGATGACGATGTAAGTGATGTTGATAATGACATAATACGACGATTCCGAGACATATCTTTACTAGTAGAAGACCCTTTTTGTGGTGATGGTGTAGTGAGTTGAATCTTTGGTTCCATGTATCTTGATTTAATCTAAAAAAAAAAAAAAACATTTATTATGTATTAATAATGCTGTATAATTTAAAAATAAAAATGTAATTAGTTTTGCTAGTACCTCAGCAAATTTTCCAGAAGGTTTGACTTTGGTAATTGAAATACTTTCAACAATAGGTTTAGGTCTAGTTATATTTCCTGATGTTTTATTTAATGATTTAATGTTAGTTATCGATTTTTTAACTGGGCTTGATGTGATCAGTGTACCATTAGCAGCTAACTCTAATCCAGGAACACCAAGTTCAAGAGCAACTCTTTTAGCAAGAGCTTCAGACATACGATAATCATTTGGAAGACTACCCATGGCTTGTCTTTCTCGACTATTTTTGAAGTCTGATGCTAGACCTTTAACTATTAACTCCATAATGGCATTAATTAGAATTTCTCCTTGTGTATGCTAAAAAATATTAACAAAATAATTTTCACTCAAAATATTACTATTTTTCAATTCTGAAATATTTATATTATTATTACATTTTTGGCAATTACAAATAAACAAAAACCTACTACTAAAATGTTTTATTTTAACTAGCTTCTCACCCATCCATATAAATTATTAAATTTAATATTTAATAGTTTTAATATTATTACATTGGCCATAATAAAAATAGAAAATGAAAACTTCTATAACTATTTTAACTTCCAACTATATTTTTTAATTGTCATTATTAATTTTACCATTATAATATAATAAAAATAATAATATAATAATCTCATTAATCATGATTAATTTGATGAGATTAAAAAATTGTCCAATTTTAAATTCCATACATTATGATTTATTATTTGTATTTATTCCATAATAGAAAATTTAACATATATTATGCTGTATGTGCATTTAATATATATTTTTTAACATAAATATTTAAAATAAATAAATTTACCCAGAAATTATTTGAAAATGACTTGTGCAAGTGATCATATGCTTGACGTATTTGATTTCGATTAGCGCAATTACAAGATGCCAACAAATGTGTAGCAAAACTATCAGCAAATAAATTTTCAATTTCAAGTATTTGTTTAAAACTAAAAAAAAAAAATTAAAAGTATTATTATATGTATACATTTTTCTAATTTATTTATTTATTTATTTACTATTTGGAAGTAATGGTAGAATAAAAGTTTTTTGCCAAATATTTGATTACACTATTTGAAAGGTCTGTAGTTAAATCCATTATTTCTTTGGTCCATTCATCGTTTGGTAATGATTTTTTCATCTTTTCACAGCCTTCAGTCACACTTAATACATCATTCAAATCCTACACATATAAATATTAATAAGGTATTTTTTATAAAATAATAATTATTACTTATATCAATAAAATCATACAAATTATAACAATTTAAAAATTGTAAATAATTATAGCCAAAAAATATATTTTGCTAATCACAACATAAAAGATAATTATATATAATTACATCAATATGTGCAACTTTGTGTTTAAAACATTTGACTTTTAAATCCTGCGGCAAAGTTGCAAAGTGATTAGTAGGCCAAACAACTGAAAAATTATCATTTATCCAAACTATACAAGACAAATAAAGATCATCGAGGCCATAAGCAACACTTAGTGTTAGGCACTCGAGAATGCCAATTGTACAACGTTCGCAAACCTAAAATTGTAATTAATATAATAATTATTAATTATACTAATTAGTAATTAGTAAAATATTAACCTCTTTGAAAAAATGACAATATTCTGCTGCTAAATACAACATTATGTTATCTTTTAATCCTTCAAGACATAACATATCAGCCAATTTGGATAATTCGGCTACATTCTTTATCTCTGAAAAATTACATTCACCACTGTAGATGTATCGTAATGTTAAATGAACAGTTTTGTATGAAAAGCTAAAAAAAAATATTCAAGTATTAAAATAATGAAGTTTTGTTTAGATTTTTTTTTAAATTTACCCTTTTAAATACAATACATTTCCAGCACTTTGTACCCATCCACCACTGAACATGGCAGCAAAATATTGACATCTTGAAGTCAACACACATTTATGGGCTCTAATTCGTCTTCCATTTACATCAATAGTTGTATCAGCCCCTATTTCTTCCAAAAACATACGAAGTAAATCTTTTCCGAGACCAGATTTAATTTCTTCTTTACTGTCAAGAGAATGAGGTGGTTTAGAGAGCAATATACGTTCTACTTCAGTACTCTTTAAATAAGGGAACATTCGTTTCAAACATTTACCCAACTCAGTATTTTTTAAATCTCGTCTCAAAGATTCGGATTTTGACTCGCTCTTATGTAAACTATTGATAATTTCTTGAGAAGGTGCTTTATCCATATCAGACAGTCGAACAAAAGAATCGACTAGACCAATCCCACTATCTTTTGCACCATTTACTGTAACCGTTACATTACATTCTATACTGTTAAATGAATCTGGAGGTTTATTAGATTCTTTCGAACCAGTTTCTATATGACTCTGAGTCATTCTTGCATTAAAATTGTTTTCTTCAGATAAATTTATGCTATGAGTTCTATGATGAGTTTTATGAACTGCTGAACTGTCTACATTCCAAGAATTTCTTTGAGATTTAAGCCTAGAACTCTGAGGTAATGATCTTCGTTTGACTTGAGTAGGTGAATCGTTTTCAATAAACATAAATACACTTTGTTTTTTACATGACTCGGAAATGTCAATAGAAGAGTTTTCTACGGTTGAAGTCATTCGACTTGGAGGAGGAGTCACAATATCTTCTTGGTCATTACTACTTTTGACATTAGCTTCTTCACTGTGCATTCGAACAAACCTATCAGCAAGTGTTTGGGGTTTACGCTGTTTAGTACCTTTGGATGACGATTCGCTAGACTCAGAACCTTCATTGAAGTCGATAAACATTGAAAATATTTTTTCTTTGCTAGTTGATATTGTACTAGAATCTAAGGATTTTGTAAGCTTTTCAAATCGTTTAGGTTTGTTTTTTGGCTTACCTTGATTAAAATCTATAAAGAATGAACTGGAATTTTTTCGTTCATTATTTTCTTCAACATTAGGTGATTTTTCTATATCAGGAATATAAGCATTTGCTGATATAACAGGTGAACATTCCATGTACTTTCTAGATAAACGTGGACTTCTATTATCTTTAATTGGCGTTGCTTCTAATGGTACAAATTCTAATTTATTAGAAACAACAGGCTTTTCTTCTTGACAAAATACTTCATCTTCATTTAAAGAATCAGGAGAATTTATTCCTCTATTCTCTAAAATTTCAAGATGTAAACTAAATGTACTATCAGATTCACCAGAACTATTTAACTTTTCTAAATGCTGATATTCATTATTACTTAGACTGTTGTTATCTTTAGAAATATGATTTAAATTTAATATGTTATTGTTACCAGCTATACATAATTCACTAGGTTCTACAAAACTAGATTGTTTCATGTTGGTATACAAATCACTATTTGATGATACGAAACTCTCAACATTATTTAACTCTTTTTTTGTATTTTCCTCTATGTTAAAACTAATTTTATTGGAAAGCTCAAAGTGCTCAGAGTTTTCATTCTTTGTAGAAACAACATCAAACTTTGGTACATTACACTCATTTTCGTTTTTTTGAGATTTTGATAAACAATCAACTTCTTTTACTTCATTCCGTTGACAATTTAATTGTGATAATAATGTAATAGTATCAAACTGAGATGGAGTATGTGTTGATGGAAATATATCTAAATCTAAAATGTCATTATTATTTATAAATATTTTACTGTTTGAATTTGATGAACTACATGGTTGTTTCACATCAAACGGAGATGTATTAAATCTATTAACAACAGTAAATGTTTTATAATCATTTGATGTTTCAGGTTCAAATACTTCATTGCTTACAATCATATCTTTTAGATTATTATCATCATTTATTATATGTTGACTTGTTAAAGTAAATGTCTGAAAACTAACTGAATCATCTTTTAATGGTTCTTGATTACTTTTATTAGTACTATCCTTAATGTTATGGTAATCACACAATTTTTTCTCATTTTCATTTTTATTTGTTATTACAGTAAAAGTTTCAAAACTATGGTGCGATACTACACCCATATTATCATCAGTTTCTGGAATAACTTTATATGTTTTATCATTGTTGAAAAACATTTTATCTTCATTAATTATAGTATCAATAATTGGAAAGTTAGGTTCACAGTCTTCAGTATTGTTCTTTATGTTTCCAATAGTTGATGGACTTATTATATTTTTAGGGATATTAATTGAAGAAGATTCTAATACATTATTACATTCAATAGATGGTGTTATATTTAAAAATCTATTCTTATCATCAGAAGCTTGTAATTTATTTATGTTTATACTATGTTCTAATTTACAATTCACAGTACTTACTACTTTACCTGGTTCGTTAATATCTAAAGCATTAATGCTTACATTTTCTGAACATTTATCATTTAAAATACAATCTCCATTAACTAACATAAATGGTTCTTTGCAAGAACTGCTTGATTCAGTTTTAATTAAGTGAGATTCCATTGAATTATTCGAATTAATATCCATGTTCCCAGATGAAGGTTTACCATTAATTGTTTGGTTTAAAATTATGGATTCAATATTTTCACTAGTACATTGTTCAAAATCACTGAATTCACTCGAAGAAAAATCTTCATAGTGTGCTAAAGAATAATATAATGGATTTATATCACATGAAATTTGTTTAGGTTCATAAAGATCAATTGATGAGAGTCTCTTTATATTTGAATAATCAAAATTAATTGATTTAATCAATTTGCTTTCGTATGCAGTAATATCATCCTCAGAATAAACACATCTAAATAACAAAAAATTGAATATGTAGTTCTACAAGATATGATGAAATATTGAATAATATTATACACTTAAATATATTACACATAAAATTATAAAAAATAAATATATTAGTAAATATTATAAATCTTTAAAATGTGTTATGCAAATGTTTGACCTCAACCATAAAATTTAAAGGTAATTATTATGCATAGTAGTATACAAAACTAATGGTATGTATTAGTTTCATATAAATTAAATTTTATTATTTTTAAATTACTATATTTTGTTTTTTTTAATGATATTATTATAAAAGCTTTAAGATAATAACTAATAGCATTGAAAATAAAAATATAAGTAGTTTGATTACCAAATAACCATTTTTAATAATTTTATTAAAATCAATGTTCAATTTATTATATTTATGGGCAAAAATAAATATATTTTAACTAATTAATAAAATTAAAATACATTAAATTTCAATGTTAGTAATATTATAGGATTGAAAATAAAACCAAAGATAATTTTAAAAAAGATTTTCAAGGTTTTATATCTCAAATTACAAAATAATTCAGAATATATACTATACAATTATATTAATTTTATAATATGGTAAGAATAATTCATATTTGAAATATATATTATCAAAGTACCTATTAAATCATGCAAAGGAGTACATGCGATATTTTTTCGCAAGAGTGATATTTATACAGGCTTTATCTTACCTAAGTATTTAATAAATAATTGTTTTATGATCTATATAAATATCACTTGCACCCTTTGAGACTGTAACACTCAAATTACTCTTGATTTCAAATAGAATTCTGAAATAATTTATTATAAATCAATCATATATTTTTATTTATTTATTTGTAAATAAACAATATTTCATACATAACATTAAATATTTATCTTAATTTTATAATTAAAAAATTAAAATACTAGTAATATTGTAATTAAATTATACTAAACATGAAAATTAGTCATTCTTATGCATAATATATATATAAGGTATATATACACACACATAACACGTAAATAACTAATAATTAAATTATATTTTGTAGATATTTAGAAAAAATATTTAGCTATGAATGATAATATCACATTATACAATAGTATTGTATTATTATTTAATATGTTTTATTAATTTTAAAAGAACAATATAATTTTAAAAAACCATGAAATGTTCCTATTTAAAGAATTTAAGTTATGTATTACATTATTAACTAGTGATATCTCATCAATGATGATTATCATAATACCACAATTTTATACGCCTACATAATATATCATACATCAATCAGTAACACAATAATATATGTATAGTTTGTCATTTTTTAAAAATTTAAATACTAGGAATAAGTTGCTATTTATTATAATTATTTTTTTCATTTATTTAAATCTTTATATTTTTATTAACGTTTAGACTCATTGCAGTTTTTATCTTTTAAGTGTAAATTAAAATTTTATTGTCTGGCTGCTGTGAATACTATACTATATTGAGACAGATACTATACTCTCAAAATAAAACTAAAATAGAGCTAAATCCAAAAAAGAAAAATACAATGATTAAAATTAAAATTATATAACAATTAAAAAATAATAACTGTAGTAGTGATTAATAATTAAGAACATAAAAATACAATACCAAATGACTATCATGAAATTTATTTAACTAAAATATTTTAGTAGAATATAAATTATTATCATTACCCAAATGAAACTTGGTAAAAATTCTATTGTCTGGATCAGAAAAACTGAAAACGTTAAAAAAAAATATTGCTAAAATGATACATGAGTATTTAAATTAAAATAAAAAGATAACAAGAAATCATCAGGTGGAATCTAATTGTATTTAATGAAAACTATCTATGTCTATGCGCTTCAGTGAAAATGACTAAGTGAAAATTACGGTTTTTTTTTTATCACCATGACAACTTGCATGGATTTGATAATAACACAATTTTTAAGATATTAAAAACCTACCTATATTGTATTAAATTAAAAAAATACACTTAATACTATTGGAAGAAATCTGTTACCAACATATTATGATAATAAAATGTACAAATCATAAGAAATAAAACAACTCGGTTATTAGTGAGAAACATCAAATTACCACTTACTTAATAAAATCTGAGATTTGTTTTAATAAATGTGTAGGCAGACCACCAATATCAACTTTCTTAATAACATCACTGTAAAATATTGGACAACGACAACGTAATATGCAAGTATGTGCGCTAATGACAATTCCCTTTGATTTAACATAAAAATCAAAACCGTCCTTATCCGATAATGATCTAAAACAAACCATACTTGAATATATAAATAAATAAATACGTTTAATGTGCTGTTGACGCATGTAACTCACGAAAGAATATCTTGACGAAGCTTATAGTGATCAGCTTTCCTCTGTATCAAGCTTATCCTTTCGAACCACCCATTAATGGACCGACGATCAATATCCATCAGTCATTATCAACTGAACAGCCAAAAACATTTTTTACACCATCAATACTTAGTGTAAAAAATATACAATATGCATCACTTACGCGATACATTGATGAATATTTGGGAGAATTCGTATCCTGTGTTATCGACGACGGTGGTGAAGAGTTCACATTTTTACTTAAAATTTTCTTAATACGCCAAACGATAGAATCGAAACGCGATTTGAATTTTGAAAGGCGCACCAGAATAAATTATATCATTAATTTTGTGCCACCTACTCCTCTTTCTCGTTCCGTCTCTTTCAAGAACGGTCGTCCCACTCGAGTGAAAAAAAAAAAAAAAAAAAAAAAACGTACCTATCTATTGCCTGTCCGCCGAAACCATTGTGAACCGTTTTTTCTGCAATACGCGAAACACAATCCTACTTTATTCGGCGGATCGCGATTTTTATCGTCCGATCAAATATTTACAACAGTCGCACAAGTCCATCGGAAAACAAAACACATTCGAACAATAATGATATTAATATACCGATGTAAAATAATATTGTAAAAAAGTAAATCAATACGTTATCACGATGGGAAGTCCGTCCCGCACGATCCTATTTGGTTCTTTATCAGTAACAATAACTAACAATAACAATAACACTCGCATCTTACACGGTCCAACAAGGTTGCGATTCCCAATAGTTGCGATGACGTTGGCTGTGGTCGTTTCTGGAACGAACTACGTTACACATCGCGGCGTCTTGGCGTCTACAACAGGTGGCGCTAAAATAAACATTTATACTGATGATAAACACATTTATTATTATAACCGTGTGTATTTTCTGTGCAAGTGAAGACTATAATTTTGAATATAATATCAATATGTACTATAAAAATTACAATGGTATAATGATGTAAAGTTTAAAAAAAGATCCCTTCGTTTTTCGATCTACCCTTCTGAAAGAATGAAAGCGATATGAATAAATCATAAATTAGTTCTTTGTGAAACTGTAAAGGTCCAGTGTTAAGATTTTAATTTTGAGGGCATGTTTTACACTAAAGAATATAGTTCCGCCCAAAAGTATTATAGAATTGCAAACTCGATATTAATTAAGGTTTTCTTAAAAATCTTGCGATTTTTGCTGTAATGGTTATTATACGATTAATTTAATTGGAGAATCACAACGCTTATCGTACTATTGCATACCCACTTAAAGAGAAATGTTTACGTCAAAACCGTTCACTATTTGAACGGTTTCACCTATTTTGTTGGTAATTACTTTAATTTATAATTACTATAATTTTTTCGAGTATTTAATAATTTCACTACACATTTTTAAATATTTTCGTTAAAATTAAATAACTAAGGTTGGCTTTCAAAGATATATATTAATGAAATAATTCAACGTTTATGTATGTTTATACTTTTAAACAAATCGTTTTCTGCTTTTCTGGCAAATATACATTTTGTTTAGAGCGAGCGCGTGACAGTAAATAAATAGACTATTCAAAATAATAATAATATGACTTCTTTGTGATTGTAATAAACGGCTTTACGGTTATTATATCATATTTTGTAATCATTAAATTCAATCGAATATTCAAAATTTCAAATACAATCATAATATTTAAATGTTGTAAACTTATAATTTGTTACTTTATCAAAATAACTTTTGATATTGACCAAAGGTTAATTGAAATAATTATTAGGTACATTGTACAATTATATAATATTTAATATTATACCTATTTATGTTTCTTTATATTTGTTTTTATTTCTACATATTAAATTATTTAGTAAGAATCCCTATGGAATTTTAATTATTTAGGTGTT
Source organism: Eriosoma lanigerum (assembly GCA_013282895.1). NCBI lineage: Eukaryota > Metazoa > Arthropoda > Insecta > Hemiptera > Aphididae > Eriosoma > Eriosoma lanigerum. Next base: position 51,501,507 of record CM023358.1, read on the forward strand.
TATTGTTTTTGAAACTACGTAGGTAGAACCTAAACTGCAACTATTTTTTTAACAAGATAGCAACTGGCTACGGAATATGTACGATTGTGATTTATACAAATAAAATACCTAATAATAATAACACGAAATGTAATAAATGTTTCAAATTTTCAAAATATGTACTAGATATTTGTCCAGGCCCAGTGATGTGTTTAAGGGGGGGGGAAGTGATGACTAGATGACTAATTAAGTCTTCTCTGTGTGCTTTACCTAGATCATAATTTATCATTATAATTATTTTTGACGAAAAATTTGAAATCATATGGGTATTAGGTATTTAGGTAGGTACTGGCAGAGTGGCAGGCGAGGGTCTGAATAACTTAAACGGGAACCAAGACGAGCTTGATCCGATCGATGCCCTCTGTCCTTACTCCACGTCAATATATACCTATAATTTAGGACTATTACCTATTCTTTATACTTAAACTCTAAAGCATGTTATAATTTACAATATATGTTTAAACGTTGGTGTTGAAGAATGGGGACAATGGGGCAATTGACCTCTCCTCTCATAAATTATAGTTATATACCTAACAAATAATAATGTCCTAATAACAAATTTACCTAATTGTTATAATTGACTATTGATCATCAACTATTGATAAGTCGATAAGTACTTTACATCATTGTTTACAACGTTATACACATATTATAGGAATGGCTGGTGCATCAAATAATAATTAAACACTAAAAACGTTTTGAATTTGAAAACAAATAAAGTGGAATCAATCACATATTAACCAAGACAAAATCTGCTCAATTATTGGCATTTTACCAGTTGGCAAACGACCACAAAAGTTAAAATATACACTATACCGTATACATATATACCTACACCCAAATCTACACGCGACGCAATGTTCGAAATGACGTAATATATATTTTTATATATTTAGGTAAGTACCTATAGGTATACTATTTGTTGATGAAAAAAAAAAGCAATAGATATTTAAAATACCGTGTACTCGACAAACAATTTATAAGACATTTTTAAAATAGACAGTACTCAAATAAATAGTTACTCCTTACTTTATAGACACATTTTAATTTTAAATTTCGTCTACCCATTACTATTATATGCTGTCAGCCAGTTACCAAACTCATCTTCTTGGGAATGAAAAATCAATATGTTTTCAGTAGAATATATTTTCTGTAAAATATAGTGGTAGACGGTAGTTCAATTAAAATTTCGGAAAAAAATTAATATATTTAATTAACTTAACCTGGTCCATTAAACCAGCCTTCTCATTTTAAATACTGAAATTTGTTTTATATGTACCTATCTATATAATTATTACATGGATACCTACGAAATATATACCAATAATAAATTTACAAAAAATTTAATTACAAAATTTTACCACGTATGAAGACTACTTTTAGGTATGTGAATATTCAAAAAAATGTTAAAGCTCCTATCTACATTTAAAATTGCATTAGTTATTATAAAATATTTAAAATCAAATTCGTCCAAATCACCGCAGTTTTCAACCTAATTTGGTAATTTTTCTTATCCCAATCAATAACACTATTGAGAAATACGAAAAATAATCCGAGTAAAGTGCCAAGTAGATGCAATTTGCTACCGAAGGCATACCCTAATAGGCTAATCATGGTAATTGGACCATTTATTCTACCAGGAAAAATGTATCTAAGCGACTGTATAATTTGTATGTTTAAAATTGTTTAAATTATAATTATTATTACCTATATTATTAATTATCATTGATGTATCCATGGGAGGGGGGGTTGAGGATTAGAACCCCCATAATCCAAATCATGCATTGCATTATTTAGTCGTATTAAAATTTTAGTAACCAAATTACAAATCACTTTAGTAGCCTAGTTTACGAAATGTTTAGAAAATTTTGGAAACCGCCCAAAAAAAAAAATTATCCTAGATACGCGCATGATAGCTATTATACAATTATAATAAAATATTATTGGATTCAATTGAATAGATGACGTGAATTTCTCCAGCAAACCCATAAAGGAATTTTCCTATTTTTTGTGCAGATATTTAGTATGTTTTTTGTAAGCATTTGTATGCCATTATATGATGAAAAATCAAAAAAATCTGAAGGAGGGTGCTGGAGAAACGTTTCTACAACAGCCCTAAAAATAAATATCTATGTTCTTATAGTAATATTTATGTAACAAGGATTTAGTACGCAATTTGTATGCCTAACTTTGAAATCTATTTTTTTCCCCTCAGGAAATTTTGGTCAAAAAACAATTTTTCGTATTGAGGGGGGTTCCGGCAAAGTAGAGATATGTAAAAACCGTTAATTCCTGTTATTCCATTTACCATTATTTTAAAGACATGTAATTACATTTTTTGAAAATCAATCACATTTTAAAATTTTTTAAGGTTACATTTAATTTGGCATAATTATATATTTATATTACCTATATTACACCTATAATCTACCTTTTTAAAATTAAATATTCATTTTATAGGTTTAAGCAAAAAATATACATATCTTATTTATTAGACAATTGTATTATATATATGTATATGATTTGTTAAACTTTTAAATAATAATCTTATTAAAGCATTTGAAAATAAAATATATAAAAAAATTGTAGTTGTGAACTGGGGGATCTTATTTTAATTTTAAAAATTGAGTGATATTTGACATAAAATTAAACTTAAAACACATTATTACCTTTTTATTTATTATATTAACGATACATAACATGGTGTTTGTCCATTTCAATAAAAAATAAAAATAAAAATAATAATTATAATAATAATAAGGAAAAATAAACATGCCATTAACGGTAAAGATAATAATATTGTTAATAATATATCATCATTATATTAAAAAATATTACTTTACCAACATAAGATTCATATTTTAGTAAAAATAGATAATATAATATTATAGCTAAGCGTGGGGAAAGATAGGATATTTTATAATTTAGGCCAATTAAATATAAATATGAATAAATAATATGTGAAAATTAATATTTTACATCATAATATATAGAAAAATATTTTAAAAATAAAAGGTGAAACTTCAAAAAAGTTGTTGAACATACAAATAAATAGGTTAACATAAAAATGTCAATTAATGTTTGAAAATAAAATATAGCACCTAGAAAAAATTACATTTAAAGCTCAGTTTTTAACCTAGTTAATAGCTTTATTTTGTTGTTGTTACAACTAAAATAATATTCGCAATAAATAAAAAATAATACTTTTCAATTATGAAAAAAATTTTTTTTAAATGTTTTGCAAGTTTCTTGATAAATAAATATAAATCATTAAAACATAAAATTCATAAAACATACATTTAAAATAATATCATGTGTTGCTAAAAAGCGAATAATTTCAAATATAAATTATACAATTTTACAAAAATTTAGTAGCGCAACATTATAAATCACAAAAGTAAAACATAATAAAAAGAAACATTTTTTTTTATAAAAAAAACTAATAAGTTATGTATTTTTTTTATGTGATAAAAAATATCAAATTTAGGAAGTGGCCGTCTCAGTCTTTTTTGTGATGGGAGCATTGGGTCTTCTGATGGGTCCTGGCATTGCAGGTGGTGTTACAGTTTTGGGCGCAGCCTTTACTTTTGGAGGCAATTTTGGAGGTGCCAAACTCATTCTTGTTGCCAAAGTAATAGGTGACTTGGTTGTAGTTGATGTTTTGGGCACATCACCATTGGTTAGTTTTGTAATACCATTTGTTGATCCATTACTCAATGGTTTTTTTACTGATGGTGCAGTAGTTGGACGACTCAAAGGCTTGGATGAACCATTAGTTAGTGATTGTTTGCTAATTAGAGTTGATGTTCGTGGAGTGGTACTAGTTTTTGGTGTTGTAGATAATTTAGTAACCGCTGTAGTTTTTAGTGTTGTGGGAGTTTTAGGTGAGGCTGACATTGTTTTCGTTGAAGAATTTAGTGGTATAGTTGGTGCGGTCTTAGAAATTGTTCGAGTTGTAGAATTTGTAGTCTTTACTGCTGGCTTTGTAGCAGCTTTTACAGTAGTTGTAGTTGTTGCTTTTAAAGTAGTAGTTTTCGGAGCAATCGTTGGTCGAACATTAGCGGTTGGCTTAGATGTAGTAGATGGAACAGTCATTGGTCGAATATTAGCAATTGGCTTAGATGTAGTAGATGGAGCAGTAGTTGGCCTAGTCATTGGTTTTGATGTTGCTGTAGGTCTAGTGGTTTTCTTAAGTGGAGATAACGGTTTTGAAGACATTGGTTTTATTGGAGTGGTCTTTGTTGTAGTTGTTTTAGCTTTGGAAACAGCTTTTTCTATTTTTTTAGGAGCTGATTTCTTGGAATTTAAACTAACTGTAGCTGCTATGGCTGCAGTACCAATTGCTGCAGTACCAATTGCTGCAGCAATTGCAATGTCAGAAACCTAAAATAATATAATTAATATAGAATAAGAAACTAGCAGTCAAAATTGTTGACATAAGTAAAAGTATTATACTACAGAATAAGAAAATGTGGTGGTTAGATGAAAAATTACAGAAAATAGTACTAAGATAAAAAAAGTTCATAAAATTACAGAAACACAAAAAGAAAGATTAGATAAGAAGAGTACAAAAGATTAAATAAGGCAGTGAAAAGTGTTGTTAGTTAAGAAGTAAAGTTAAAGAAAAGAGTATATTTGTATGAGAGACTAGAAATAAAAAAAAAGAAAAGAAAATGTATACATTGGCTAAGCTACGAGAAAAAGGGGTCCAGAGACTTTCAGAATGTGTGGTATATAAAAAGGGAAGATAATGAAAGAATTAAAAGAGTAAAACAAAGGCAATCATGTATGATTTTGAAGGAAATGATCAAGAAATAGGTAAAGCAAGGCATATATGTAGTTTCGAGGACATGTAAAAGAGTAAAAAGTATGGATGGATGAAGTGGAAGGAAGTGTTGGGTGTTTTGCTTGACAAGAGGAAGCCAATAAAATTAAAAGGTAGGTACTGAGAAGGCAGAAGTGAGATCAATAATGTCGTGTAACAATGCTAGATTTAAATGCTGGGCAGTGAACAAAAAAATGGAATGAAGGATAAGTGTAGTAGAAATAAAAATACTAAGATGGATGTGTGGAGTGGGAAGATAAAATAACAAATGAAAAAGAAGTGGAAAAATTCCATCAATTGTGAGAAAAATAAAAGAGAATAGGATAAAATTGTTTGAACATGTTATGAGGAAAAATGATTTAGAAATAATGAAAGTTGTCATGGAAATGAATGTAGAAGGTCAGAGGGGAAGAGAAAAATCAAAGAAAGATAGATAGATGGAATAGATTCCATCCATCTAATTGGAATTGTAAAGGAAAATCAGAAGATTTTATAATACAAATAAGATTAACTGATTTATACATAATAATTTTACCTTGTTACTATCTCCTTCATTTTTAATTTTTTCTTCGGGTTCATGCGTTTCTGTTTCAACTTCATTTACTTTTAACTCAGATGTCGGTGCAGAGATAATTTCATTCTCAATTTGTATAGGTTCAACAAATTCATCACTGTTGACATTTGGCAACTGCTCGTCAGCTTTTGTTTCATTCACAGATTTGTTGAACTGTGGAGCTTGTTCAATTTCTTCACCAAAATAGTCTGAACTTGTTTCCATTACATATAAAGAGTCATTCATATTTCTATTTTGGAAATTCTCTTCAAATGTCATGCTAGTACACATCATGTTCGCTTCATTTAATAATGTATCATGTGAAGAACAGTATGGTTGTGGCATATTGTTTTCTACGTCTGAATGAATTATCATTGATGAATGCATTTCTTCATCACTATCTGCCATGTGGTTTTCAACAGATTCAACACCATGATGGTCCAGTTGGAAATCTCCATTGTAATTCTGAATAATTTCAACCACATCATTTTGTTCTTCTTTAATATCTTCAATATGATTGTTTTCAACTTCTTCAACATCCTGATGTTCTCGTTTAAAATTTTCGACATAATCATTTTTGATTTCCAGAATATTGTTATGATCTTCTGTTAATTGTTCAACATGATTCTGTTGTTCTATTTCAGCAGCATCAACATGTTTTAAATCTTCAACATAATTATGTGGTACTTCAGAAACATTTTCATCATGTTTTTGTTCAAAATCTTCAACATAACTCTGCATTTCAGCGATATTTTCAATTGGTTTTTGAATATCTTCAACAATGAACTGATTTTCATATTTTGAATCTCCTACATTGTTAGAAATATTATCATGAGATTCTTGTTTTAAATCTCCAACAGAATCCTGATAGACATCGGATACAACATTGTGTTCTTGCTTAAAATCATCATGATAGATAGTGTCTACATCATGATTATGGTAATCAACATTTTTGGTATGATCTAAATTATAACCTGTATTACTTTCTTGCTTTAAATCAATAACATACTCATTTTCTGACTTTACATCATCTTGAATTTGTACAGAATTTCCATTGCTAATTTCTTGTTCTAAATCGTACTTATCATCATGATATAATTCTTGTTTAAGACCTATGTAATCTTTAACATCATCCACATCACTATTATCTTGTTCTATTATATCTGAATGAGTAGGTATTATGGATTCTTGTTCATCAAGTTTATCAGCTTTCTCAAGTTCATTTTCATTGGGACTTTCAACATATCCTTGTTGTTCGAAATGTTCAGTGCTTACATTGGTTTCCGGTGTATTTAACAAAGCTTCATGTGTGCTTATCGAGAAATCTGATTCTGGTAAATACTGTTGTTCATATGCTAAATGGATGGGTTTAGCTTTTTCCTTAATGCATAATGGTTCTTCTACAGGTTCATGTTTATTTAATTCGGATACCTGATCTACATTTGGACTATTGTTAGATTTAACATAGCTATCATTATGTGTTTCATCAACTATTTCATTTACCTCATGAGTGACATTAGGTATAATACCCGCTGGATCTTCAGTTTGTTCAAAACAGAAAGGATCATGGTTTTCTTTATCATTATTTTCATCAAATTGGTTAAATTTCAATTGCTGTTTAAATGATTCAGAGAATTGATCATCATCATTTTCAGACTCAAAAGTTGATTGATTATCCATACGCATTGGTGTATTTGGTTCTGAACCTAAAACAGCATCGGTTGTGCTTACACTATCATTCAATTTGCGATCTTCATACTGCCCAAATTTATCAATATTATTGCTATCTAAAAATTCATTTTTATAACCATCACTATGTTTAAAAGATTCATCATCATAAGTTAGAGTTGAATCCACTGTAACATTAGTTATATCAACATTAGTTGCATCAACATTTTTTGAGTTCATGTCCTGTTCATATTTCATATGATCATCTATTGATAAATCATCATTTAAATTTACATTTGATTCATTTTCTAAACCATTATCACAATTAGTTGAGTTAAATTCATTATTTTTGGATGACTCCATTGATACATCTGTGGGGTTTGTCTGATCATCATCATTTATATATTCAGACAAATCTTGGACTTTATTTAAGTCGACCTTCTCATCTGAAACAAATGGATTTGTGTACTTGTCCGAATTTCCATTAGTAATTTGTTCATTTTGAAACATGAAATTGTCTATGATTTCATTGTGGTTAGTTGTTACTTCTTCATTCAAAGGTTTAATACCATTCAGCATACTAGAATCATCAATTGGCTCTAAAAATTAATTAATAATGATATTAATTTTTATAAGAAAACTTCTATATATATATATATAAATGATAGCATTAACAAAAATGTATAATTATTAATTAGGAATGACACAACCTTAAGTAAACATTTTTATTTGAAAAAATAACAACTATTATGAATTACTTCATTTTACCTGACTAATGTGTTACATTTATTGAATTAAGGGGAATGCATATCCGAGATTTAATAGACCTAAAAGCGGGATTAAATTGTAACTTTAAGAAATCCAATTTTAATTCTGGAAAAAGTTCTTTGTCGATTTACCTACTAGGGATCGACCGAAACGATTTTATATACGTTTTTTAACACCCTTGGAATTAAACATGAAAAAATTATACTGTTATTATTCATAAATTTAAAGTTTTTAATATTAGAAAAATATGTATACAGAATAAAAATAGAACTTTACAAATTCTCACAATTATATTCAGAATATGATCATATTAGATGGAAAAAATAATGAAAATCACCAACATAGATGTGCTGTATTAAATGTATAAGTAGTTGTCATTAGTACTACTATTTTCCCCTCCAGATAACCAGGTTTATGTAACAGATCAACAATCAAATGTATAATTATAATTAAATTCCTATAAATCACTAAATTAATCAAATATATTTTATATTTTTAAATAAGAATTATGATTTATAAGTACAATGTAAACTATTAAAGTAAATAATACAATAGATCATAAACATTTCATATTTTTTAATTTTTTGATTTTAAGTTTCAATGAACAACACACACAAATAAATAAATGAAACATATTTTAATAACATATACATTTTTAGTTAAATAATTATTTGTTAATAACTAATTTGTAATTAATAATAGTATATATTTATAATACAAATTTTTATGAAAAACATACCTAGTGATCTTTCTGAATAAATTATAAGCAAAGTTGCCAATTTAAAATAGGATTGATTTCAATAAACAATAATATAAATATTCTATTATTGTGTTTTAGATACAAAATTGTAATGCAAAATAATAGTTTACTGGAATGTACTTTGACTAACTACCTAATTTATTTTTCTATATGTATAAATTGTCAAGTAATTGAATAATTTCAAGTTATTAATTTTAAATGCATTCGAAAACATTTTTCATCTAAATATATTTTAATATTTGTATTTCAATTTTAAGTTTATACATAGCTTAATGTCAAATAAAACATTATATAAGTGGGTTTTTATAGTAGTTCATTTCATAAATAATATTTGAATGTTGAATTTAATAATAATCTAATCAATTTTAATGCATTATTATAAATTATAATCATGTTATTGAATAATATAATTGCTACCAAATGGATTGTCAAGCTTAGACAAATCTGCTGATTGCATTTTGATCTCATTAGTGAAGTCGTTTTCGTCAGGCACGTCCACATTATCTATGGTCTCTTTGTACTTTTGTGGTGAAGAAGATATTATGAAGTCATCAGTTTCCATGAGGAAACGCTGCGCGTGATTGTTCGCAGTCGGAGAAGACACTGGCACAAATTCTGGAGCGTCTGGGTTGAGTTTGTAATCCATGTCCTCGGCCTGCAATTACATTATAATTTCGTCAAAATGACCAATTCGGTTATATTCGTCTATTAACTGTTTAATGGAGTTGATTTATGTGAATTTTGATAATTACGAATTACCACACATATAGATAATAATGACAACATTGTACATAATGGAGTGTATAATTATTATTGACAATAATTTATAATAATTACGGTTATTAGTTATTACCACTTAGTTTTAATAATAAATAATTGCTATTTAAGTATGTATATTTACGTCTGAATTGTTGTCCTTGTTGTCCTCCTGCTGTTCTCCTGTCGTCTTGTACGTTTTTTCTTCTTGGGGGGCGCCTTCGGTAGTAGACTTATTATAATAATTCCATCCGCCACCGTCTTCTTCGGAGTCTTCTCCGCTCTCGTCGATTACATTGGCTTCTCCTTCAGCTGCATAAATATAAAAAAAATAGTTATATTTACGATTAATAAAGCACAATATAACATAATAAAACCTTGTCCTTGACATACCTAGTTTTATTTATATTAATATTAAAATAATTATACAATAATGTAATATGATATTATCCATAATATAATATATCCCACTGACTTTAATGGGCTTTAATATTTTAAATTTAAACTAGATCACAATAAACAAATAAAATTTCAAGTTTAAAATTAAATGAACATTTTTAGAATTACTTTTAATTAATTCTCGAAATTGATAAGTTCATTTATTACGGATCATACTGTTGAGGGTATTTTTACGCTATCCAGAAATATAGTCAATACATATTACAACTAAATATCAGTTAAAATTAAGCAAATGAATACCAACAAATTAAACAAAAATCAGTTTCAGTAATAACTAATCAATAAAATAAATACATAATATACTAAAATACTATAATTTATAGCAGAATTAATTTTTAACAAAATTATAGTAATATGGTGTGGTATTAATAAGCTATAAATACAGCTATACATAATTATTTAAAAATCAAAGTTTTGATTTTTATCAGATTTCCGGATATTTTAGTGTATTATTCACTTGTCAAATGTGTTATCATCAAATTAATCAACGACAATGTGATAACCAATCTTATAACTAATATGATGTCAATGATTGTAATTAATACCTATATCCTGAATACAGGATATGTACAACAGGCAGCTATTATTACATTGTATTTTCCCAAGCTACAGTGATATACAAGTAAATTGAATTAAATTTAAATAATCAACTGACCAGTAAGAAATGTATTATAGAATTTATAGTAAATAATAGTTTATAAATAAATAAAATTTGGTTACTTCTATTGTTTAGGATTTTTAACAAATTTTAACATACATTTATGATTCATAACGTTAATAAACATACAAATTATAATTAAAATGTAAACAATAACTACTCGTTATCATTTAAATTTTAATCAAGCAAAATAATCAAACGTTTGCAATAAAATATTAAAATACCCACAATTAAACAATAATAACTCATATTTAAGTGTATAATGATATAAAATGTATGTGTAAAATGCAAAACACACATTATTTGTGTACAATAAAAATATAAAAAGTATTATAGATTAATGTAAAATGTTTTATAGATATTGAAACTTGACATCTTATAAAGACTAAATAAATAATATAATATTACTCTCTATCAATAAAATTAATCTAAGAAATATTACAGTTTACATTTGATTACTTCCAATAACTGAATAAACTAGATATTTAAATATCGAAATTATTAATAATATTCTTGTCTAGAGTTGTAAATATGTCTTCCTTCAAGACAACAAAAACGAAAGAACTTTAAAAATTATTCATATTTTTCGCGTGTGTGTCTATGTAGTACCTACATAGTATTATGAAATCTGAAAACAATCGAGTAGACAAATTAGTAGGTAGTGAAAATCCTAAAACTAATGGGCACGACAACGCAATAGAATAAAAACAAAGTCAGTAGACCATAAATAATAATTAATGGTGGTTTTAAACAATAATGACTTTGTAATCGGAGTTCACTATATTTTGTCATATTTGGATAGTTGCATAATGCGTTAGCTCATAACTTTATCACAATGCGATAACCATTACCCAATAGAAACGCTTCAATTGTGCGACATCTAAGAATTGTATATGTATAATATATATATATATATACTTGATACTATTTTAAGGTACTATGGTTCGATATTTTTTATCGATAAAATTAATTGCACTTTCTTTATGCATACAAATATTACATGACTTAATTGTAAACAATTTGTTAATGTAGAAAACATTTTCGAATGACTAATTTGTTCATTGCAATAATTAATAATAATATTATTATAATTGCCCAGGTATGTATTATAATTTATATAATTAAAATTAAGGTTAAACCTGATCAGGTTAAATATACAATTTAAAAATTAAAGTATTGTGTATTGCGATTGTGTTAGTATACATAAATTTACGTTTAGTATAATAGACATTGTTTAAAATAATATTATTGTTTAATAAAGGACCAATTATGTTATTAGGACGCCAAATATCATACATTTATAAATAATGTACCTGAATATCAGCCAGCAATACGGTGAGTGATATCAAATTACAGTGAATAAATTAATATTATATTTATTCAGTTTTTGTATTTATACAATACACAAACAACAATTATTATTATTAATTTATCGTTACGATTTTTTACGTTTATTTGGCATTGGAAGTAAATAATGTTGAAATTAAAACTAAAATCAGAATACTTTTAACGAGCACTAAGTGTAAAGGGTAATGACGCGTCCACCACACGACTACGAATGGGCCAAAAATAAAATTAGAGATCATTTTCTCTAACATTTTGTGTGTCAGTGGTTACCATTATGGAAGAGCCGAGAAATATCGTTGAAGTATTATTTTTTTCAAAAATAAAATTTCAAACCACTGAAAAAATTATTGATTCATAAAGTTAATGTTTAACTAGATCATTATTAATATTCTGCAATTTACGGTTTAAACCTACACGATACAAAATTATTTAATTAAATCAAAATTATCTAACGTCCTAACGACATTCCAATATATTTATATTACTATTTTAATACAATTTAACATTATTTATCTAATACAAAAACTAAAGAAATTTTGCTATAAATTTTACATCTTGGTAAATAATAAAATAATATGATTATGTTGAATACACGTAGGTATTCTTTCTATAAAATTTAAAAGAGAACGGAGAATGTAGATTACATCGTAAAACTGATATCCATACAATAAAAAAGAAAAACATTTTATCGTTTTGAAATAAAAATAGCATAATTCGTTTGAGTTTACTACAGTAAACAGACATACAGTATACGTTTTTATAAAAAAACAAAAGTTAAACTCATTTACGACATGAATTTTAAACATATATTATATACTAGAAAAATAATAATCATATTTATCGGGAAAAAAACTATACTATCTCATCTACATTACAATTTATAAAGCTGTGTACACTCGTATGCTTGTTTTCATAACATTTCCTCCCCATGAACAAACGAAATAACGCTTGAAATATTTTTAAAAGTATATAATAGACGTACAATAAAAAGGGAGAGACAGGGAGCAAAAAAGACATTAAATATTATATTATATACTATAGATGTCAATCGTTATAACTGGTAGGCCCTTTAATCACCGCGCGCGGGCGGCTTTATAGGGGAAATGCAATTTTTCACTCATTACACCAACGATAACATCGTCCCGCCGGCGCCGGATTTTTGTATTATTATTATATAATAGGGGGTGTGAGAACGTTGAGTGTCGGGCAAACGAGGGGGACGAGGGTTGAATTTAAATTCGTATCGCCGCACATGTTAATGAAGAGTGTAGCACAGTGGCAAAAAATAAAAGGAGTCATGATCCTCATCCGATGTCGTTAGGTATTATAACTCGTTGTTCTGCAATTGAGAAGTTTATATAATAATATCTTAATGCGTGTACGCGAGGAAAAATGTGATCGACACACAGTATTTTTGTGCATACCGTGAAATCATTACGACGACGATGAACGCTGCCACCGCCGCCGCCGACTACTACTGGAAATATGGTTCAACGACCTAAGGCCCGGGGGAAATGGGGGGCAATCTGAGGGGGGCAACGTTAAGGATAACAATGAGACCGAAACGAATTTCAACACCGGAGAGGAGTTCGGGAAACACTGACCACCGAAGAGAGAATATTATTCAAGTCTAGCATCGACGCACAACACAATAGGTCGGTCTTATTCCTATATAATATATTATGTACCTATTATATATGTACTGCTGGTCGTCATCATTAACTCGAGGAAAATTTGTTCCATGATGCACAGGAATTCAGTGAAAATCCGTAGAAGTATAATGTATGTACCTAATACGAACCACGACAAATATAGCAGACTAAATGTACATTTTCTAAGCACCCTTTACTCAAAAATCTAATAACTGATTTATATATATATATTACCGCAGTTAAAATGTGATATATTTTCTAATATGTAAAAAACCATCGGTATGAACATAACAACCAAACCATATTGGTTAATTAAAGCAAGACAAGTAAAACTGTAGCATAACGTTAAGTCAAATTTATATAATAAGTTTAAAAAATGTATATTAAAGATGTATATGATAATATGATATTTTTTTTTATTATGTTGTTAGTTGATAAATATTATAATATATATAAATCATGTAGATAGGCCATTGAGATTAATAATATGGCATGTTGTCCTAAATATATAACTTTATTTTACGACAAGTATTAAAGTAATTACACTACTACAGTAATTATGTATAACCAGTAGGTATGACATATTTTGGAAAATCTTAAATAGTAGATTTAATTTATTATATTAACCAAGCATTTTAGTAATTACTACTACTACTACTACTACTACTACTATATTAATATTATTGTCAATATTTACATTTTAATAATATTTAATAAAGATATATTTTATTAATAAAAAGAAAATATAACTATATCAACATACATAACTATACGGACTCGTTATTTGTGACAATATATGACGTTCATTAGTGTACATAGCATTTTCGTCGTATTATTATATTCGAAGGTCAAATTAAATAAAGTACACTTTTTCTGAATTCATGGTTATTAGTTTGTTTGATTTATTTATTATATCGTTGGTTTCATTTGTTCTACAAAAAACCTATTGTTTCACATTTAAATGGAAATCGACACGGGGTACACACATACACACACGCCCACAAGTGTCACAAAAGACGTATTGCTCACTACTCATTAGCCATTAGTAACCAAAACATTTGATAGTTTTCACGTATTATTGAACAGAGAAAGTCGAGCGAGTCTAATGTCGGTCAGTTTATATTAAAATTCAACACGATAAAAGTACAAAAAATCCACCGTTATAATACCAATTATTATTATAATATAATAATATTCAAAGCTAATATATAGTAAAAAAAAAAATACTGCTGCGTAGTAAGAATGGTTTAGTTTTATAATATAATATTTTTTGATTGTTGAAATAATATACATAATTCAACATAAAATTGTCGACGTGAAAACTAAAATATAGTTTACCAGTTAGTAGTAGGTATAATAGATGATAGTATTCAAATAAGTGTAATAATAATATTCAACTTTATCGTTTTTTTGTTTACATAAAAAAGTATCGAACTACATTTTATTCAATCATGTTCGATATCCATTGTATAATTATATACGTATATAAAATAAAAACAATATTATATTATAAATTATTATAATCTAGAGATTTAGTATTATAGTAAGATACTAAGATGCCAACAATGAATTAAAACAATTAATTAATTTTTTTTTTTTATCTTAGTATAATTTTTTAAGTATAACATACATCACTATACCAAGTTTTGTATAATTAGTAAAATGCAAGTTTATTAAACATACCTTTAGGTTTAGTTAAACCGATAGGCTCGTCGGGTGTGTCAACATCAGTTTCCGGGCCAAAGTCACCAGCGTCTTGACCATATGACGCTAACGTCGCTGTTGCGTTCCTCTGCAGTTCCATTGCTGTTTCCATAATAGCAGCCCTCCTCTTGGCTACCAACTGCTTAGGGTCTTGCAGAAATACCGTAATCACAGATATATTATCCTTAGATCCTTGGCTCTTAGATTTGAACACGAGCTTATTGCTAACTCCAGATACGTCACCTGAAATTTATTAAAAGTAATTAATAATACAATTAGTAGTAAATTTATAAAATATCAATATTACGATAAAACCAATACACATATTATAATGATAGATAATAAAGAAAATTGTGTCTACAAAAAAAAAATAAATAAATATAGTTTGAAAAATGACTATAAGAAAAAGTAGGTGTTATAAGTTATAGCTCACACTTTAACGGGTCAGAATAATACAAATTAGTTTATGAATATTTTTCGTAATTTAAGAAATTATACAATAACTGCAGGAAAATATGAAAAAATATAAAATGTATAGAATACATGAAACCATTGACGTTATATTAATTAACATTATTTTTCTAATGAATAAATAATAATTATCTAATGGATAAGTAGACCAACAGCAATTTTATTAACAACACATCAATTAGTCTACAACTATAGCTAATTTTAAAAATATATAATTATAGTCGTGTTTTATTATGCTAAACATTTTAATGAACATTTGCGCCATTAAAAATATAATTTACTGAAATTAATGTCAAGAAATATATAAGTTTTTTTTGTGATAATTAATACTTATTAGACTAATTTTCTTTTGTGGCTTAAATATAAATGAAGTTTCTTTTCAAATTAGTCTTACATAAATATATAACAATTTCTAAGAATTATTAGTTTGTATTTAATAAGTATATAGTACAATTTGATTAAATTTGTAAAATAAAGTTTTAGTTAAGATGCTCAAAATATAGGTAATATCTTGATTTATTAGTGAAATAAATGATTTTAAATGTTTAGTTATATATTTAATTTATACTAATTGCCTATTTAAAGCAGAAATAATGATAGAAAATTAATGATATTTATTACCTATATCATTACTGGTTTCACTCAATAATTAAATGTCAATACATTAATATCATGATAACAATTATTTTTAAAATTAAAAATATATTTTAATTACTTATAAACTTCATATTAATTAAATAATGTAAATTGTTTTGTTTTTAATTAACATACTATAAAGTCAGGTTAAGTGTATTTACTAAGGTACTTGTATTTTAATAATATTCCCAGATAGAATATTGCAGACTAATGATTTTTTGTTTTTAATTATTTTATTTTATGCAATAGTAATAATTGTAGTTATGATTAGATTATTAAGAATATAATTATATTAATAATATTAATATAGTTAATAAAATATACACAAATCGAAATTTTTATTTTCATTGTAAATCATAGCACATACATTTTGTATTAATAAAATGCAAAAGTTTAGATCAGTTGTAATAGCAATAATATTGTAAAAAATAAAAGGTGCATATTATTAAATAGTTGTTTAGTTTTAACTTGAAAATGTTGAATAAAAAGACATCTGTATTTTTTTGTAAACAAATATCATGTATAATAAATAATAATATTGTACTATATATTCTATATGTAAATCCTGAACAAATGGGACCCAAACATGGCAAATACATAGAGGGTGTACTAAACAAACTTCCGTGAAATATTATTGATATTATATCTTATTTTTTGTTGGTCAACGATAGCTAGACTAGTCTTCAATATGTATCCTGTTAAAGAGGGTGTGGATATTTTATGGGTTTCGTTTTACTGTTTATTACACAACATTCGGTTTCTCTGGGGAAATTTCTCAATTCTCAACCATCCCTCTATTCAATTAAATATTAAATATATTAACCGAACTACACGAAAATATTATAAATATAAATTTAATGTCATTAAAACAACATACAAATGTTTTCATTTTTAATAAGGTTTTGCTTACCTACCTATGTCAGTGCACATATAATTATATAATGTAACTAGCATTCAATTTAGTCTGGTGGATTACAACGTGCAAAATTATAATATTAAATTATTTTATTAAACATTTAATAAGTTTAAAAGTTAATGTTTAAGGCTGTAATTATAAAACTATAACTATAAATTAGGCCTAAGTATACTACAAAGTTTAATTGACATTAGTAATTTTAGTAATGTAAATCAATGGCAAGTTAATTAGAATGAAAAAAATGTATGGTTTATTCTTAATTTATATATATATTGCATATGAATTTTATTTAATGATTGATAAAGTATTAAACATGTTTGGACTAAAAATGTATTACATACATTGTTAGAGAACGAATTTACATAAATTCTTAAGAAATAACAAATATGCATGAATAAACAAACTAATGCGTAGGGTATTAAAATTTGTTTTCGTAAGTAAATATTTAAATTTCAATATCTTTAACATTAAAGGACATAAGAGACATTTAATTTTAATAATTATTGGATAAAATTCAAGTAAAATGTGTAATGTATATAAAACGTAATATGCTTTAAAAATTTTAGATCCAGATATTTTAAACATATATCGATTTAAGCTATCTATCTATACTCGGCTACCTATCTATCCGAAGATTATTAAACGTTAACATGCAAACTCTTATACATTATAATCATTAAGAATAAGATTAAAAAGTTATCTCTTATCTGTAATGGACGAATGACTATGGTTGTAAGAATAACGCATCAATTATTTTTTATGTATACCTACAAGTTACAGAACCTAAATTTAAATATTTTTTATTAATTATAATTAAATACAACATAGAAAAAATATAATTAAAGGTAAATCATTCATACCACGTGCCACGTAGTACATTAAAAATACTGTGAATACACTACTTTAGACAATATTTAGCTTCAATATTTCACTAAAACTTACTTTACTTAAATATTAATAGACAAAAAAAAAACAAATAATTTCAATTTTTTGTTTTTACCAATTTAAAACTATTTAAATTAAAACCAAAATATTAAACCTAATATCATTACAGTAACTATGAATATTTAAATCAAATTAATTTTTTCTACTAAGGTCTGAGACACAATTTAATAACTGGATAGTTTTATAATAGGAAGTGGTATATAATACAATGTATAGGTACATAAAACATGTATAATATTATAGGACACGATCCGGTAACTAAAAATAACATATGATAGATTACCGGTCGAATGATGTTCCAGCTTGTTACGATCTGGCGTCAGACCGTCACAGGGCGTTTGCTCGGAAATATTGATCCTACAGTCGTCCTGAATACTCGTAGAGGGCGACGCCCCGCAGACGTCTGGATCGGTGAAAAATGTATTTGTAGAAGGTAGAACGGAAAGTTTGCACAGAAATTCAATGAGATTCTATTCCGATAAATATTATTTAGATTTGTATGGTTAAAAGTTAAAAACGTTTATATTTTTTAGAATTATAACAACTTATTATTTTCAACAATAAATAATATCAAAGCAGAAACAACTACTCTTGAGTTTTATTTTTCGACAGTTTTTCAGGATTAAAAAGTTGTTTTTAATATTGAAAGTTAATTAAGAAAAAAATATAAATATTAACTGCATTTTGACCTCTACTAACAGTTTTTAACGGGAGGAAGGGAATCATATTATACATAATATAGGTGCATATATATTATGTACTTGAGTGCCTTACCACTTTGAGTAGACCAATTATCGTAAATTATAATGTTCGTTACATACAATAAACGATTATAGTAATTATTGTTAAGCAGCCTGAAGAATATGACTGTTATACGTAGTCGTTTTATGTGACTCAATAACCAAAGCCATAATAATAATTTAGAATTCTGAATTTAAAATAATAATTGTACTTTATATAAATTGCGTTTACGTTGTAACCCATTCGGGCCACTCTTGGTTTAAATACCAATTTATAATTTATTAATTAAATATTAAACTCATTTACGTAATTAGGAAAAACCATATATATATATATATACTTTTAAGACCATATCTACTTAGTGTTTATAATATAACATTAAAATAACAAATATTCTGTAGGGCTATAGCTAACGTAAACATTTTGTAAAAATGAGACTGAATGACAATTTTGAAATGACGAATTTAAAGAAATAGGTATTTACTATTTATATTTAATGTCCATAGACTACATTTACTAATTACCATACAAGAAGGTAATTAAAAAAAAAAATAGAATAATAAAATTAATATATCAAGTTACTAAAAAAAAATGTGTTTAATTAACGTTATCTCAGAGGTTTTCTCAATGTGAACTAGTAAATAATAATAGCATATTAAAGAATTCAAATATTTACAATCATAAATATATTTATAAATATTTGTGGTGGTGCTGAACTGCCAATTTTTGTTGATATACCTAATATGTATTAGATTTTTGTTGTAAAATAAAATAGTCTCAAAACTATTTTAACTCAAATAAATAGTAAGCAAATAAATAAAATTTAACATAAATATTTATATTTTATATATGCTATAAGTATAATTTCTTGTTGGACGGTGCACTATGAATTATTAATAATTACGTCAAAATGTATTTTGATATTTTATTAATTAACTAAAAAGAAATTTTGTATTAGCACATTATTATAAACTATTGAATATTGTTAATTTAGTATACTTATTTGACTACAAGAAAAATTTAATTGATTCGACAATTCATTATAAGGTTTTAAAAATATCCTTTACATGGTGCTGTCAAGGATATAAATTATTTGAAAATAGCATAATTTAATAAATGGTGGTCGATTACTGTGCCTATATATTTTCTATAGTATACAATTTACAATGTCGAATTTAACGACGTCAATCCCCTACATATATTTATACAGCATAGTTTGATAGTTACGTATTTTATTGGCATAAAAAAAATCGTATATTGTTATTACTTATTACAATATTGTTGTGAGATTGCAGTGAGAATAATTCAATGCTATTATATTTCTAAAACTCTAATTGCAGTTTCTTATAGTAGATTGGTAGGTACAAGTGTCAAAACATAAAAATGTGTAAATAAAAACTCATAAAATTAAGACTCATTGTAAGACAAACGAGAAACAAGAAAAGTATCCAGCTGCATTCAGAATATATTTATATTATTGTAGATGTTAAAACTTCGTAATCCTTTCACCGCTATTATGAGTAGTTACACACCGGGAAAAGAACCATTGTTCTAAAGATGAAAAAAAATATACTGAAACATCACATATAATTTCTAATCGTAGTCGTAATTTTTATTATATTGGAAATATTATTCTCGTTTAAAAAATTATTACTCTCCAGTCCCTTCTCCCAATAAAGGTAATTAATGCTTATTAGTCATAATTCATTATTCTCGTTGAAAATTCAAATAGATTTTCAATGAATGACATCACCGAAATATCATTTGATGATAACTCGGATATATATTATAATTGTACTTATATACATATAATTTTAATACCTGCGTCATCCTCAGTATTATAGATAATAATATAATATTATTGACTATTATTTACATATTAAATATATATATTCAATAGACAATGATAATGTTTTTCTATATAAAGTTATAAATAAACAACGTATAATTAGAATATTCGGGAATTTCAACAAAATAAAATAATAAAAAATAATATAATAATTTATGATTCGAAAAACATAATAATCTCACCTCGGTGCAAATTCGAAGCAACTATAATAGTAGAAGGCACAGAAAAAATAAAACACTTGTTCGAATAAAAAATCAAATAAAACACGCGATTAACACGCGCATACATACACGGAAAAATTAAAAATCACTACTATCACGATTGTAAGAAAGTTAAATTTGTAAATAAAAAAAAAATATAAAAATTTTTTTGCACCAAAGTGTTCCACGGACGCAAACAATATGTGGAGACCAACTGCTGCGAACTAGAAAACGTTAGTCGAGTCAAGTGCGGAGTGACCAGATTAGACCGTTGCCGCCTGCCGGCAGTCGGCCGCCGGGCCAGTGCTGCCTGTGGTGCAATAGGAAATTGTCGCGGTTACCCTCCCCCGCGACGGAGCACACGACATAGAACACAACGAATTTCAATCGCTGCAATTCTCACCGCAAAATATGCAACGGTACACTAATAACTCGTACCTATTTACCGTCTTTCGTGTACCTACTATGACTTCAATCTACAAATACTATTACATTTTTTAGTACTATATAAAATAACACAATAATGGATTCTCATTTTCTTTTTTTTTATATACTTAAGTATTACGTAGATATTTTTTAGTTTCAACAACACTTGTTTAATGTTTTAACCTTGAACACAGATTGCTTTCTGCCTTTCTGGCAGACAAAAAACTATTCGTCTCCATTCTGATGCAGTTGTATAGAATGTATATTTGTACGACTGCGACAACGACACGACTACATGAGTCATTCCGTTTACCAGACGGCGTTTGTCTTAGGATTTTAGATCACGGTTACATCGACGACTATAAATTATAATAATATGTTACAACTTACAATTTTATTGTAAAAGACTTTACTCGTTCTTTCTACATGTATGATGTATAATCTATAGACATTCATTACCGCCAAGACACGAAAACTGGCGTCAAAGTCAATGTCAAACACTCTAACCGTAACCAATACTAAATCATTATAAATTTATAACTTATAAGTTATAAGCACCTATACAGTCGTGCGATTATGCCAACTATTTACCAAATATTTTGTATATAGTATATAATATAATAATATATTATTGACTATTTGTTATACGCTATACCCCATTACCCCAATAGATTTACCTTGTTTCATAAAAATTGCGTATTTGTAACGGTCTGTAGCGTTATGGAAATGAGAAATATTGTCAACATATTATTATTATGAAAATCAATATGAACTAACGAGCGGCCAATAAGGCGTTGGTTGTTGGCTAGCTGCATTTTTATTATAACAATATTAACCGGAAATAACGCGCGTGTTCGACACGAATTCGATACTATAAAGTATACCTCTGCGCTCAGCTGCTACCCAAACGAATATAAAAAAGGGAAAACGTATAATTTTTGGTCGGTCAATAACGGAACGAGAACAAAAAAAATTCGAATATTTCGTTAGTTCTAATTTTTTGTACATCATAAGAAATTATTTTAATTTTAAAAAAAGGCCGTTGATAATAACTATATTGATAAATAATAACACATATTGTATAAACACATAATTTATTTGTGTCGATAATAGTTAGATTAAGCTACTTTCGTGACTCAGCATCTCCAATAATTTCACCACGAACCAAATTATTGGGTAACTCGGATCGTGATATTAAAACGTACAACGGCGCCACGGCTACATGCATCTTTTATTTTTTTTTGTCTAGTCGTTAGTGTTATTATTATTAACTGTGTTATTTATAACTAAACACAATTTTGAACTTTGTATTGCTTTTTTTATAAAACTTTAAAAAAATAAAATACGATTTCGAAATCATATTTTTAAAAC
The DNA here is from genome assembly GCA_013282895.1 of Eriosoma lanigerum. Classification (NCBI taxonomy): domain Eukaryota; kingdom Metazoa; phylum Arthropoda; class Insecta; order Hemiptera; family Aphididae; genus Eriosoma; species Eriosoma lanigerum. Next base: position 51,524,251 of record CM023358.1, read on the forward strand.
AAATTAAATTGACAACTTTTAAAAACTATGATGCAACCACAATATTTTAATACTATACATTTAACAATAAAATAAAATTGATATAATACAGGGTCTGCCACAGGAAACGCATGTTTGTTTATATAAGCACAACGTACACATATGATATAAATCTAATAATAATAAAGTATTTGGTTAAAAAAAACTTTATTTAAAACAAAATTAAGCTTACTATAATATGTGAAATTAAACTTAACGTTTTTTTTCTTTTTTAATATACATCTACTACAGAAAATTATATCGGGAAGATGTTAACCATTTTGAAAAAATAAATTATTAAACAAAAATTTAATCAATTTTTGGGTCACTCTGGGGTGAGACATAGTCTCAGAGTATGGGTGACAAGAAATGTAATTACAATTACTGTATACTTTGATGAAATGGTGACCTATAGTATATAATATTTGTGGATAAGGGTAACACAAATCGAAAAAAGTTGAGAGCCACTGGTCTACGTAGTTCGAAACTTCAAAGAACGACTGTAGTCATATATTTTTCAAAACGGTCTTTCAAATATCTTCCCGATATAATTTTTTGTAGGTATATAGTAAAAAAAAAAAATCATAATAATTTGATTGCTTTATTTAATTTGATATATTCTAAACTTTATTTTGATATAAATAAACTTTATTTTAACCTAATACTTACTGAGTTATACTTATTTAAAACCCATACGTTTCCAGTGACATAAGATAGTACTATACTTTGCAGGTTTCAAACTAATCAAAATATAAAATTATATATTGATATTCGATAATATTTGCCATTTATAATATAAGCTGTGCATTTTTATTACAACAGATGCATATATCGATACCTATAACTTATAAGCTATACCGCTGAACAAAAAAAAAAATAATATTCTTATATATTATACAAATCTTCATAAAAATGTAAGAAATGATGAAAACCAATTTTCCCGTAACTTTAATTAAATATTAAAACAATTTAAGTATTTTTGGAATATTAATATCCAATGAGTGGATTTAATAAAATATTAATATAGATTAGGTTAGGTTAGGTAATAACTTTAAATCGATTAGGAATAAAATTAATACAAATTTAAGATGGTTAAATCAAAAAGAAAAGAGATATATTAAAATCAATTCTAAAAATTATAATAATAAAAAAATAGTTGATTTTAATTTAAACAAGTATGATATGTAAATGTAGGTATATACTCGTATGTATGATGAAAACACGTACAGAATTTGAAATAAAAAACTAAAAAAAACTACTTATATGAGTTATACTCTTATACTTAATAACTTGGTATATGACTAAACTGAATATTTCTTAAGAAACGTAAGATTGTTAATTGTTAGTAATATATACTATATTTTTATGTAGCATAATATAGGTAATAAGTTTTATTATATATTTTAATATTTATATAGTATAGATGATATCATACATTCATACCTAATCTAATCAATGATAATACCTTATTAGTAACACCATGATAAAACAGACGTGTGATACCTATCTATTTTGTTATTAGTAAGTTAAATTTGGTCATTTTTAATATCACATTCGATGTACCTACGATTAGATAATATTATACTATTTAAACTAATATGACTTTTTATCACGTTATACGGAGGATCTATAATATATTTTATTCAAAATTTTAATATAATGATGGTGAATATGTTCAATTATTTTTAACCAAATAATTATATAGGTAACACGCAACAACAGTAAATATACCATATTATATATGTTATTCATGCCAAAAATGTATAAAAATGTCGACATCGTCACTATTTTCCAAAAATTCAGAAACATTGTTACTTGTGGATAATAAAGTTTAAATTTAATTTAAAAACTTTTGTTACATTAATGTAAATTAACTTTGTTAAATTATATAAAATACGAAAATGTCCAAAACTCCACCCTTTAAACAAAATAATCAAACTTGAAATGTTTTTATTTTAATTGAATTAAGTAGGTATACATAAATAAATAAAATAATAATATATAATACATGGATGTCATACCAAAGGGAATATTATGTATTCTATACTAATTCTAATTAAAATTCTACTATAAAATGTAATTTAATTAAATGCAAATTTATTTTGTAATTTAAAAAAAAATGGCAATGATAAAATCAGTATAACAAAAATATTTATAGATAGATACACAGCTTATAAATTCAAAATTCAAAAATCATAATTCGTAATAAATATTGTATTATATTTTAAAGATGAAAAAATTATTATTATGTTCAATCATTAACGCTCTTAGTGCTTACCGTGGTTTAAAATACATACAGTTATAGTCTTGTAGAGTTTCTCAGTTATCAATATTTACCGAAAAATAATCAATTTACAAATTGTATCACTTATCATGTGATATAATCACAGATGTGATTATATATTGATGATATGAATCTTGCATTCCACGATATAATCACAGATTCTTTGAAATATATACGCTATAACAATGACGTTAGAAGTATCATTTCTTCAATAAATGTAAAAAATCCCAAAAAATTGAAATCTTGTTTTCTTGAGAATTTTAACTCTCGCTCCGCTTAGAATTTAAAATCTATTATAATTTATAACATTATAGAGAACTATCTCGTAATAGTAGCCAAATATAAAATAAATTAAAAATAATTAGTATATGTAGGGAATAAAAAAATTTGATGATACACTTGGCTAACGACTAACGAGTGGTAAGGTAGAAACACTATAGTCATAACAATAATAATAATAATAATATGTAGGGACTAGAAGGTTTGTACATTTTAATGTATGATTTTATGATTGAACATTTAATATTTAACATTTGAGTCTAGTACTTAATATGTATATTAAAAAGTAATAGCAACATAAATATAATTCAATATATGGTGTATCATAGATTTTTTTAACTTTATTTGTATATACAAATTTAGGAAAACAATACAAAATGTAATTAATTTATGATTAGTTTTGTGTGAGCACGATCATACTAGGCAACATCACTGCGGTGTACATAGTCAGTTCATAATAAACCATACTGATACGATGCGAATAGCATAAACATTCACTTAACAATAAAATATTAAAATACGCTCTAGATTTGGGTTTTAACAGCGCCATTCTATCAATCGAGAGATGTGAGGTTGTCGCATGCTTCCGCTGTTGTAAAAATAATAATAGCGCGTTTTCGATTCGGCGTGGCGTCCTCTTAATACTTGTGGATAAGAGTGACACAAATAAAAAAAGTCGAGATTGAGAATCACTGCCTTATAGGATAGTATAATGATCGATTTTGAAATTGAAATTCGTGTAACAATTCTCAATAATACTACAGATTATAATAAATGATAATACATAGTCAACCTATATAACGTTTGCGGTTGTAGGTAATTTGTATCATGGACCACTATGGTTAAGAAATATACAAATTGTTTATATATATACAAAATATTCAATCCGATCAATCAATCGAATAAAGTTTTTAAAATACATTTTTCACCCAATTAGTCGACCTCGATGAAATTGAAAACGCGTTTGTTTTTGTATTTCAATACAATAAACTAATTAGCCATATAAAAAAAAATAATGGCAAATGTTAAAGTTATACCTAATCATAATATTATACACAGAAACCCAGAGGATATGATGAACAATATCTTTAGAAATAAAATAGCAAAACAATAATTCAGAATAATATTATGCCAGTACTTTTACGCTTTAAATTTAGTGGATTTACTGTCATGGTGATCATTCATACTTTATGTTGTACATAAGAGTAGAGACATAAAAAATAAAAATAAAATAAAATAGATTGGAAACATTCGAAAAAGAGGTAAGAAATACAAAGATATTATTATAATATGCATTATTATATATTATATCAAAAAATTTAAAAATCTGGAACGTTTTAAAATAGAAAGTAAACAAAATAATTTTTTTAACAAATTACTGTAATTTCACGAGTATTATATTTGAATGTATTTTATTATAGCAATAATGTATTATAAATTTATAAGTGTTGATATTTCATTATAGTTTATTTGATAGGCATCTGTATTTCAAAAATGTTGACTTATTATTATTATTGTAATATTAACTATTGTAATTATTATTTATAAATACTTATTATATTTATTTTTAAAATTTACTATTTTTCCAGAAAAGGCGTACATTTTAAATATTGGGAAATTATAATACAGGTAGATGTTGATTGTATATTTATTTCTACTAAATAAATACATATTAATGTATTATCATTTATCATTGATTATAAACTATAATATACATATGTATAGCTAGTATAATATAATATATTAATATAGATAAATAATTATATTACTTTATTAGTATTGTTATAAAATCGATATTATAAAAAAAAAGTGGGAATGTCGATTTTAGGCGTTCCTCCTTCGTCCCTTCGGTCCTCGGAGAAATTAGTGGTTTATTATAATTAAGATTTGAATGCAATAATATTGCATTAGAAAATACAATTCTGAGCGAAACTCAATATATTACAATATACTATATTATTAATTCATTCCAAAAATTTACCTCACTTGTATACTACCTATGTTAATACTCAAAAAAAATTTCAAGTCCCTATGATCAAAACTCAATTAGTTATCACGAAATTAAAAAATTGAAAATAACAGAAACCGTAATTTTGCCGATTTTCCGCCATTTTTTGGTAGTTTTTCCCCTCTCAAGGAAAAACTTTTGAGAAATTCGAAAAATGAGCTAAATAAAGTACCAACTAAACACGATTTTCTACCGAAAGCATATCCTACTTGTGGTAATCGGACCATTATTTCTACCCGAAAAAGTGTTTTCATACATCAAAATTATATATATATATATATATAATATTCAATTCTACTAAAAATATTCAAATTTTAGAAGCTTATAAAAAAAACTTGTCACTCACGATTTTCAAAATATTTTGTAAAAAGATCAAGTAGTATATGATTATACTTCGACAAAATTTTCAAAGCGATAAACCAAAAATTGCCGGAAATATTAAACATTTTTGGAAAAAAGTTCAAAGTTCTATACTTGGCTAAATAATCAACTGATCCATTCCAAAATTGTACCACACATGTATATTACCTATGTTAATACTCAAACAAATTTTCAAGTCCCTACGATCAAAATTCAATTAGTTATCACGAAATAAAAAAATGTTAAATAACAGAAGCCGTAATTTTGCCGTTTTTTCGTAGTTTTTCCCCTCACAAGGAAAAACTTTTGAGAAATTCGAAAAATGAGCTAAATAAAGTACCAACTAAACAACACAATTTGCTACCGAAAGCATACCCTACTTGTGGTAATCGGACAATTATTTTTACACAAAAGTGTTTTCATACATCAATAAAAAAAAAAAAATAAAAAAAAAAACATCTTTGTAAAACCAATACATTCTTCGCTTCGCTCAGAATCTAAAAATACCGTAATCGTAAAGAGAGACATGTCAACAACAAATACACGAAAAATTCATACTTAAACCTAGACATTCTAGATAAATTATCCATCTTATTATTATTTAATATTTATTTAATATCTATGGCATATGCTCTCTATTTAAATTTAACATTCAAAAAGCTAACTATATAATATTAAATATAAAGGATGAGGGTTACGCATACACCCAACATCTTATATAGGTAGTATACAGGTGTAGCACGGGCCAAAGAATTAGGGAGACTTATGTGTCGCATTGATTCTTCGTATACATATTAATTTAGATATTTTTTAAAAAACTTAATCAAATAATGGGGGATTATAGTCCTCAAAGCCACCTTTGCTACGTCTATGAGGTAGTAGGAAAGTGCGCTTGCCACTTATAAATTTAAAACAATGAAATATAAGCATAAAAATGAATTGTTTATTAATTAATATTATAAAAAAGCCAAATTAGAAAATCATTATTTATTTTTCAATTTTTAATAATAAAAAATGCGTGGTTTAGTCCTTATAGACTTATATTCGGTTCGTAGTTTCATCTTTCATACTGTAGTTTATGTCTTATAGAGTTATAGACTATATTACAGTGTAATATTATATAAATACATAGGTACCTATTACAGGCTACAGACCTATAGTTATATTATAATATATTGTTTCTTATAATTTATATAGAAACTTTTGTTTATAAAACCCCAAAACTTTGGTTTCTGTTATTACAGGGGTGATTTGATAAAATATAACAATGAGGTTCCTTCTCAGGTTTAAACCGAGTAACCACAGAAACCTTCTGTTGTCGCATATAAGGTTTCTGTATATCGTGTTCAATTCGGTGTTATATTTCAATATTTTACGAACAGCGATCGACCGTGTCAGCTATAGTTTGTCTGGTGGTGACACACGGACGGCACACGGCAACTAGTGTTCAACGCATGGAAATAATGTCAAGTGTCGACTGCGTTATATGCACGATATAAATATATTGACACGGTCTGGTTCGTCTTATACAATATCACGTCAGTTGTTATTATAATAAATATTTTGTTAATATTTGATTGTATTGACTGCGTATAGTTGGAGACCCCAAAAGAGAAAAATAACGAACAAACTTTTACTCAACTCCAACAATATAGCCAAGACGAGCGTAAAACCACCAGGGAATTCGACAATCCGTTACTACATCAACTATCACAATATTCTGTATTAAGTATTGGCCGCAAGAATAACGGTATACGTATTAGAAGCAAACATAAATATCTATAATCTATACGCAATGATCTATAATAGGTATATAATTGGAGCCTACAATTGATAAAATCTAGTAGAAAGAATTTGATTTATTTTAATTATAATTTTAAATTAATTATTTATTTTTACAATATCGTAAAAATAAATTATGCTAAATTATAGGAATACCGAATAACTGTATAAGTAGCCAATATATAAGTAATCATATTTATTACAATTTAGTTAAAGAATAAAATAACAAAGAAATATGTTTTGACCGATTAAAATAGCATATAAATGAAAAACATCAATTATTTTAATAAAACAATTTAAAGTACACTATAACAGTTAATATATTATTTAAATCCGGTAGAATTTTATTTACACCACTTTCACTAATTATAGCTAATCTGCATAAAATATTTTTTTAAAAAGTATAGAATTATATACCTAATTAGTAATTAATACACCTTTCATTTTACTATTTAATAAATAAATATTTATATATATATATTAATGACTAATAAGTATGTATGTGTAAAATAAAATATAATAATATAGTTAAGATTGACGATTGTTCATTACTATACTCGTAAAGTATGAATAATTACATTAATGTAAATCAAAATAAAAGTTGAAAATTCCGAACTTACTCATGCATAATATTAAAAGGTTTCGCAGAATTTAATCACTTTTAAATGCAGTAAACCAAGTACTTTTTAACAACCGAAATTAATTTTAATATTAACATACTGCACTAATTAAAACGTTAAAACGTTAATTAAAAGCATTAACTAAACAAATTTTAGATTGAGAACAATCTTTTTTTTGTACAATCTACGCAGTATCAAGAAAATAAAAATTAAATTTTATGAAATCTATGGTAAATTGTAAATAATAAATCTTAAAATTTGAAATGTCATAGGATTTATAGGATACGTGGCCACAGACAGGATTAAAATAGAACAATTGAACTGGAAACGCTTTTACTGGGCTCATTTTTACTACAAAATATATGTATGTACGCATCACACGAGATTGTACATTGCATTTATAACTACCGTTCACACTACGTTACCACATAACACAACATATGGTATAAAAGTGACGATGTAATTATAGACGCAATGCATTGAGGGAGAAATTCCATTCTACGATAGGTTTTTCGAGAAGAAACTAAACATAATAATATATTATAAAGATAGCATCACTGCAGCCTAAACTAAAATGAGATATTTGATAAAGTGCCATAAACACAACGTAAATATAAAAAAAAAAAATATAACGAATTATATGCGTAAATATTAACTTGCGTAAATAAAATATATAAAGTCAAGTATTATATAGATTAAATTGTTTTACCTAACTCGGTATACCTACGTACAAATTTACAATAATAGTGTATTCGTATGAAATCTTGACATACGAAAATATAATATTTTATGGTATAAAAACTGAAATATGGGATTTGGTTGTTTCATAATTCAATCACAACCACCATCAAGGCGGGACTGAGGGGTTTGGTCAGCTCAGTATTATACAACTTTTAGTAGCTAAAATTTACTACTACTACTACAATACTACAACTACTACAGTATTGTCAGTACTAATAGTACTATACTATTATACTAGTTATTAGTTGTGCTATATTTATATAGAATTATATAGTTATATTTTATACTGCTATGCTAATAAATACTAAAATATGTGTTTAATATAGTGAGTTTTTAACTAATGTTATAATAAAATAAAGAAGACCTTGTAAAATATTTGAAAATGTGTATGAATGTTGGATACTATTTATAAAATTATAGATGTATGCAGTCTAACTCATAAATTAGTCAAAATTAATCGATGGATAGCAAAAAAAAAAGTTCAAATTTATAAGTCATAATCTTAGATAAATAAATAATAATTTAAATACCTACTTAAATAATAATAATTAATATTATAACACTAAACGTTTAATGTTTTCCTTTCACAATATTCCCATTATTATAAATTATTACAAGGAGTTTTTTTTATTATTAAATACTTATAGAAAAGCTGAAGTCCCAATAATAAAAACAAGAAAAACATTAATTATACATATATCATAAAAAGTTTAAAAAACAAATATTTCGATAATACATTATTTTTCTTAATAAATGCCAATTTTGCAATACGTCCCTAACTACAAGTACGTTAATATATTTTAATATAAAGCAAATGCATCAAATACATAATCTAGTCACCCAGACATAAAAAATCTAAGCTTCGATTGACTTTGAAAATGTCAAACCATTGATTAATTATTGTACCATTAATCAATGTTCAAACACAATATGTATTCAATGTTAAAAATTTCACATATATTTTTTTTATGTATTAACTTAGGATTTTTCTCAACTATAGGGACACGTTTATTATGTTAAAAATTGAAATACTTAAACATAATAACCCTAGTATTATCTCCAGTTCGATTTTGATACTATTTTTAACATCATACGTTTTCATTGATCAAACGATCTATTTGTACAGTGGGGACACTCAGCAACGACAAATTACCCAGGGGCCATATGAACGGGAAAGTGACGTCATTGTTAAAGTGAAAGAGGGTGTATGTGTATATGAGTCATGAATACTATTAACATGGATCATGAAGGTGTTTGTTTATATTGCGTGCGGAATTGTGGACAGTATAATATAATATGATAAACTTTTTACCATGTGCGCATAGATCCTATCTTATTTTTTACAATGACATATTATAATATCGATATAAATAATCTAAAAATAAAAAATAAAGATACAATAAATATAATATGTTATGGGAAAATACGACTTAGCTAATACCGATGTGGGTGGAATTGTGGAAGCATTATAAACGATATTAAAAATCTGGTAGTGTTTAAGTATGTGAAAACATAAGTCATAATAATGCAAGAATACTATAATAAATAATATTCGTTTATTGTGCAATAGAAAAAGTTTAAACAAATGTGTGTGTATGTGTAAAGAAAAAGAGAGAGGTGAAGGGAAAACAGTGAACAGAAGATAGACTTTATAAGATACATTTCCATTTATATAATAATTTATTATATTATAGTCATGAGATAATTTTATTAATCAGAAGAACACAACAAAATAATAAACAATTTAAGATTATAATATAGGTGTTGAGAACTACTTATTTATTTATATCATAATTTGATATTAGTACCTATATGATGTTATTATAATATTATATTATTATGTTGCACTAGGTAGTATGAAATATACTATAAATGCTTAGTAGATAATTTTCGTTTGCCATTGCCATCGCCCGTCCGGCTCATCGTCGTCAGTAATTCAACATAATTAGAATAAATAAGGCGTCCAAATAATTAGTGTAGTTTTTCATTACAACTCAATAAATATAAATATATCATTTAAATCAAAGTGTTAGTTACTTCCAACAAAAAGATAGAATCATCTACTAAAACATTATATTATAAAATCTAATCTAATCGCACAAGTATAATAAAATGTGCTCAAATAGAAGTAACTAGTTTCAGTACACAACATTTGGGATATATATAAAATATGTTATGTATGTATCGATTGGCTTAAGCTTAATAAAAATTCACATAAATAATGTTTTGTGTTAATATAAATTTATAATTAATAGGTGAACAGTATAATCACTCTTCAGGTAAACAAATAAATTAATAAAACTATAAAATTAATGTATCTTCTTCTTTCTCGTTTAAAATTGAGTACATTACGTAATATAAATTGCCACTGTACATCTGGGATTCTTGGGTACAGATGTCACCAATTACATCTACATTAGTATGGAATGTATGAACAACAAATAAAACTATAATATTTGTTCTTATAAATATTCTTTGCTTAAGTAATAAATTGATAAATTATGGCGTTATCTAAATAAAGATTGGGTCTTGCGTGATGATAATTTTGATATAGAGCTTAATTCATAAAGATATATATATGTATTATACCGTTGTTTTTATAATACTAATGGCATTTGTATAGTATACTAAAGGAACAATTCAACAATCTGAATTCTAGTGAAAAAGTTATGATAAAATTTGCATTTTAAAACGTGCCTAGGCGCACGATGAGGTCATTCTACCAAAATAAACAATATATTGATATATAGACATACAGTACTAACTACCAAGTACGTGATATCCGGGTTAATATACGGAATTTGACGTCTGGTGAAATTAGTTGTTGCTGTACGAAATAATAAATATATAATATGTATAATATTATAATGCAAAAAACCTAAAGCGACATCTCTTAATTACACGTTCGTCATTCAACTATCGTTTAAACAATTTATACATGTAACGCCGTAGAGGTTAACAATCGACGAACGAAATCTTAATCATAATACTTAATATAGTAGCAAACTGTAAATTATTAATTAGAACTTAGAGCTTTAAATATTAAATATGTTATATAATTAAATTATTATTCGAACTTATTACCTATATTGCCCACTTTACGAGTCTATTAAAGTAACAAATGACTATAATTTAAATTATTTTTATCAAAAAATTGGTCCAAAATAAAACATAATTTAGTGTAATGATTTACATACAATTTTAAAAACGTTAAAAAATATTACATATTAAAATAAATTTATAATTGATAAATGTATACCGATAAAGCGATAACTATCATAATTCGGGACGGTTTGCGCTGATCTAGTTTTTAACACCTTACACGTCATGTTATCATGTTTATTGGTTCTTACTAAATAAGTAGAACTCCTAAAATCAAAATTTTCTAAATAAGTGATGTTACCAATTTACCAAACATAATTATTTCTGAATTTAAACGTAAAACAACAAATATCTCTAGCTTTGAATACTATGAGATGAGTTCTAAAAAAAGCGGGAAAGTTGATTTCAGTAGTTTGTTCTTAATCCCTTCAATCATCGGAGAGGTTGGTGGTGGAATATTGTGTTATATTTTAATTAAGATTTGAAATCAATGATATTGCATTCGAAAAAACGATTCTGAGTGAAACTTTGATTACATACCTAATTTTATTGTAATATTTTAATAATTTTATTTTCTTCTATTAGAAGAAAACAATGAAAAATGTTTATTTTATGACTTACGTGCAAACTACGAATGAATAAAACAAAAATAACTGAAATATTGAAATTGAAATTGTTTTTGTATGTTTTAATTCTTCCATGTATACAAGTTTCATACGAACGTGTATTTTAAAAACTAAAAATTTTCAAAAAGTTATCAATCAAGAACATCTTGAACCACTAATGTCTTTATTTGTCGAAGAAGATTTAAATTATATTTATAAAATAAGAAAAATAATTGATCAATTAGCATCATCTAGTCAGGAATTAAAGAGATAATTATTTTTAATAAAAGCGGGAAGGTCGATTTTGGACGTTTCTCTTTCGTCCCATCAGTCCTCGGAGAAATTAGTGGTTTATTAAAATTAAGATTTGAATGCAATGATACTGCATTACAAAATACGATTCTAAGTGAAACTCAATATATTATATAATACAATATATATAATACTGATAAACTGTTCCAAAAGTTTACGACGTGGGTAAATTACCTATGTGAATACTAAAAAATTTTTTTAAGTCCTTACAATCAAAACTCAATTAGTTATCACGAAATAACAAAAAATTAAAATAACGGAAACTTAATTTTACCCATTTTCCGCTATTTTTTGTATTTATTGTTTGTATTTCATCTCCCAAGAAAAAACTTTTAAGAAATTCGAAAAATGAGCTAAATAAAGTACCAACTAGATGCAATTTGGTACGAAAAACATACTCTATTTGTGGTAATCGGACCATTATTTCAACCCGAAATCGTGCTTTCAGACATAAAAAAAATACATCATTGTAAAACCAATACATTATTCGCTTCGCTCAGAATCTAAAATGTTTAATATATCTATCTATATTATGTACCTATTATATAATAATAATTATTATCAAACTGTGATATTATGTTTTATAAAAGTTGTATACATTATTTATATTAATTTAAACATTTATAATAATTAAAATAATGATTCTTACATTGTACGAAAAATAGATAAGAATTTACATGGTAAATAAAATTGCCAAAATTACATTTTTTATGATTATAAAAATTTAAAAAATTTTTTTTAAAGGGCCCACTGAAAAATATTGTGCCGGGGGCCTAATCTTAAGCCAGACCGACACTGAGAAGTATAATTATGATATTTAAAGAAATTATATAAAAAACCAAAATACTAGGATAATCTTATGGTAACCAATAACCACAAACCATTATTATAGTCTTTCTATCTATGATGGTTATAATATGAATAGTCACAATGCGCACTTCCTGTGTTTAGTGGTAAAACAACACAGATACCTACTAGATAGTATCAATCACGTTTGGAGGACATCCTGTCAATTATTATAGGATAGTTTATTTATATTTTATACTGACTTCATGAAAAAAGGTAGCTAATATTTGTGGTAATTATTGTTATTAAATTTTAACACACATACACAATTAAAAAGTATATACTTTGTATTTGTTTACATATTGTATCAATGATTTTATGAACGATAATACGTTTTACTTTTTATTAATAATTATTAATGTTAAAAATAATATGTATTTCGAAATTTAATCGAGGAAAACATGTATGGTGTATCCAACAATATTTAAGTGTTTAGATGATTTTAGACCTAAATTTATTATTTTGTATTACTTACTAACAAATATTACAATTACATTGTAATATAACAGGTTTTATTATTTATATGGTATAGCTATATTAGTTCATATATATATTTTAAATATGGACAATACTAACAACCAAAATAACATAAATAGTATTTATTTATATTTTATAAATCTATATTATTATAACTGAGACATTAAGTTTAAATATTATTATAACTACCTACATAGACTTTATAAGACAAATGAGTGTATAAAACGTGGAAAATGGCAAATAAAACTGAACTAAAAGTAATTTTGAAGGTGTATCTATGTAAGAATTTGTATAATAACAAGGTTATATTATACAAACTATCATATAAAAGAATAACAACAATACAAATGATGCATGACCAATAAATTATAATAGATATTTGATGGAAAGACCTTGAACATTCATAGTTTTCTCATGATGCTCTAAAAATCATTTAAGAGTGGCCAGTAAAAACTTTGAATAAACATGTTATTTTCCAGTATATATGTATTATACTATCACGCAATGTTGTGAACAATCACATATAAAATGAACTCGATAATAAAATTTGCAGCGAAATGTTTACTTAAGACAGTGAAACAGTTAAACCTTTCAGTAGAGATTTAGGGAACACTTAAAGTAAATTAAAATATAATGTCCATTTCCATTACAGGTGTAATTAAATGATTAATAACTGCAAGTATTATTTTTCTAGGATAATTAAATATTTCAGTTATGTAGAAATTTAAACAAATATGTAACAAAACGATTTATTCTTTATAGTATTAGAGTAGTTTATTTATTCTTTGAAATATATAAATAAGGTTTTATATATACAAATTAAAATTGTTAAAGGTTTTTCATTGTTTATTTAAAATACTAATAATGAAATTTATGTATACACCAAACAAATACAAATATAAGACTTCCAGAATGAATGTATGAATTATGTTTATGATTTACACTTTATGTAATAATTTGTGTATTAAAATTAAACTGTAAATAAAATATCTTTTGAATTATATAAAAATAAATTGTCTAAACATTTCTATATGTGTATAAAATACTTATAATCTATATGTTTAACCTAAATTCATAAGATGTTAAAAATATATGTAAAATAATATTTTTTGTTATATAATTAATACTTAACCTTAATCTAATTAATTAAAATTTTCTATAAAAACTTAAAAAAAAATTACTAACCCAATCATAAATCAAATCCAGTAAAAAGCTTATAGAAATGTAAATCACAAATATGTATCAAATATGTCACATACTTCAAAAAAGGAAAACTAAACAAAAACTCTATGAAGATACTACTATAATATTTGATCAATGTCATATTCACAAAGATTTACGTGGAAAACAGTGGTAAATAATTCATACTACAGTGGGGGATAACAATAAGAATTAAATATTTATCTCTGTCTAAACAGTAGAAGGAAAACAACGGACATGACTGGTGCACAAGATTTTACACTCTTAGAATGCATGCCTCAAATAAACCAAACAAGGACATAATACAAGGTTATTTAGTGAAAATTCTGTGCAACAGAGCCTTTAAAAACTGTAATAATTTAAATTGTGGTTACTTTTAGTCTAATGAAAAATTATAATAAATGAATAAATAAATAATATAATAATATAATAGTTAATATAAAAGAATCATTAAATATAAGTATACAAAATGTATTGATTTTATAGGATATAAGGGATAGACCCTTCCCAATTTATAAAGCCTTTTGTTACCCTAGAGTAATTTTCTATGGAACAAGTTAAAAATGGCTATTTATCTTTTATGAGGAAGCATTGACATTTGACTAGGGGTCATTTTATGTTATAGCATTAACATAGCGTTTAGGGATTAGAGAGACCTACCAAAATCACCCCTATATGTATGTTATATTTATTTCACTTACCATCAGCTTCGAGTAATTCATCGTAGATAGTGTCTGCAACATTTTCAGGTGTGGTGAACTCCCAAAGACCATCACTGCCTAGCACTAGAAATTCTTCGTTTCCATCTAAAACTAATGCTCGAATTTCTGGTTGACATGTAATATGTGGCTTGTATTTAACATCTCCTATAATATTTAACAGAATATAAAACAGTAAAAATAATTAACTTAACTATTTATATTTATTTTATATTTTTGAAGTTATGTATCCAGTACTTATAAAAAAAAAAAAATATTTGTAAATCAATATTAAAATTGTTAAAAAATATAGATGTTTGATGATTTTATAAAAAAAACAATTAAAAAGCCTGAATATTATAGTAATCTATCAAACAAAATGATTAAAAAAATGGGAAGGTCGATTTTTCGCCCCTTCAGTCCTCGAAGAAATTAGTGGTTTATTATACTTAAGATTTGAATGCAATGATATTGCATTAGAAAATACAATTCTGAGCGAAACTCAATATATTACAATATATTATACAAATAATCCATTCCAAAATTTTACCACGTGTGTAAATTATCAATGCAAATATTTAAAATAAATTTCAAGTTCCTACGATCAAATTTCAAGGAGTTAAACCATTAAACCCAAAATTGCAGGTAATATTAAACATTTTTGGGAAAAATTCCAGAGCTTTTCCAGGTCGATTTTTCGCCATTTTTTGACAGTTTTTCATTCCCCAAGGAAAAACTTTTGAGAAGTTCGAGCTAAATAAAGTACCAACTAGACACAAATTGATACCGAAAGCATACCCTATTAGAGGTGATCAAACCATTATTTATACCCAAAAAATGTTTTCATACATCAAATAAAAAAATACATATTTGTAAAATCAATACATTCCTCACTTCGCTCAATATCTAAAATTTAACAGAAAAACAAAATCATACATTATATACATTATAAACTTGTATTCTTTAAAAGTTATAAATGTATATTTGTATTTAATTTACATGCACATATACCTTTTTATTGTTACCTATTGTTAGTAACCGGGTTCCTGAGTATTCATTTGAACAATAACATGTTAAATATATTTGATAATTATTATCTTACTAATATTCAGAATTCTCATTATTAACTAATGTTACGTTTTTTTTTATATAGTTTTAACTAAATTTTAAAAATGTTAGTTACTTATATTTGTGTGTTATCTACACAGGAGGAGGGGTAAACAATAAACACCTCTAAAATTATTCATAAATATTATAATAAAATAAGTATTATTAGTATTAATACATTTATTATTTTTAATAGATATATTATTTTTTTTAAGGGAGTTACACATTAAATAATTAAATTGTTGGAAGGGTATACGCTGTATGCCCTCAATACCCATAATAACACCACTAGACGTAACACTTGATAACAACCAACTAAGGAACAGTATTTGACAATGTATGTCATAATTTCAATAACACAAAAACTATTATAGCTATCAATACAATAATTAACAAATTATAGTAAAAACACATTGTTAAAAATAATATCATTATAATATTGACACTTGTATAATTACACACAAAGAATTTATATGAAATATGTCCCAATAATAGGATAGGTATCTGTGTACTCTACTGAACACAAAATATTTTGGTTACTAACTGTAGGATATACAACTGCTATCATAGGTGTATTTATGGGGGGTCGAATGGGTTTAACCCCCCCCATATCCAATAAAAAAATAAAAATTGCTATAAATAATATTATTTTAGATTTTGTATTATAAAGAACAAAATTGTTAACTATTGGTTCGGTTTCATGAAAGTTTCTAAAAAAAAATTTGAATCCCCCCTTTAAAAACTGCTAAATATTCCTCTGACTGCTATATTAATTGAATATATATAATTTACCAATTGCTCTAGATACTGCTAATTGTCCATCTACACGCCAAATACCTTGACATTTGGTAATCATTCCACCTTCACTTTCTATTCGTTTTGTTTCATCCTAAAATAAATATAAAAACATAATATTTATATACCTGTACATAAATTATATACAAATATTTCTAATTTCTAATAAGCAAATATTAAGAGGACGGACGTCATACATACATGTTTTATCCTCATGTCTATTAGGGAATAAAGAAAAATAAAGGCAATACCATAGGCGGATATGGGGAGAGGCTTGGAGGGGCTAAGCCCTCCAAATTATCTATTAGCTCCCCACCATAAAAATTGTTTGTATTTTACATATAATTATGAATTCTCCACCAATTTTATTTATTTTAAAAATATTAGCCCCCTAATTTTTAATGAATTTCTGCTTATGGGCAATACAAAACTTAAAGTGTGGTGGAACTTAGAACATAAACATATATTAGACAATTTAAAGAGAATCATATTTTGGAGAGAATATATAATCCATTTTATAAGATATAGTGTGTTAAAAAAAAGAAAAAATGAAAATCTTAATGCACTATAACTTATTTGCTAGATGATATTTTACAAAACAGATATGACATTCCCTTCAAAATATGCTTCTCTTTAAATTTACGTATGGATGTTTATACTTTAGGTTCAACCAAAATTCTGCATTACTGTGGTTTTGATATATTCCCTGTTACATATACGGACACAAAACATGTGGATATATTATATTATATTATAAACATAAAATAATCAATGTTACAAAATAAATGTGATAGTTCAAATCACACATATCTTTAATTGTGGTTTAAATAATACAATAATTGTATTATTATAAGAATTATTCATGTTTATTGATCATTTTTGTGACGAAACTACATACATTTGTAAAGAAATTTTAAAAATAATATAAAGTTATAAATTTATACCATTAAAAAAATATATTTTTTTTATCATTTTTAACTTGTAAATACTTATTTTCAATGCTTTATACTAGGGAAATGTATAATGTACATTACTCAATAAAGAAAAAAATTGATGTTAAAATAAAGAATGGAAATAAATATTAAAAATTTTGAAGTGATTTATTTTTATAATAATAACTATTAACCATATTATTTTATATTTTTGTTCAATATTAATTTTAACATGTAACATTATTTATAAGGAGTATTAAATAATGATATAAGATGTAGTCATATTTATACTACATTTTAATTAAGTACATATTATCACTTTAATTTTTTATTATATTAATAAAAATATAATATGTTGTTTGTAAACACTAAAAAATAAAACATTTTTAATAATTAATATAAAAGTTATATGAAATTGATAACATACATGTCTATCAGGAACATGTTTATTTACTAAACATAAAGGAGTTCCATTTTTCCATAGCATAGCAATTGAATCACCAACCCATCCAATATAAAGTTTTTTCTGCAATAGTAATGCACATACAGCAGTTGTACCACTTACTAAATTCTGAAAGAAACATTATTTAAAAATTTAAATTTAGTTATATTATTAAATTACATTAAATAATATTTACATATTTTTCAGTTTTTTGGGTAAAACCATTATCTGTAACGAAAAATGCCTCATACAAAGCATATTCTGGATTAGTTGGATAATGAGCTGATTGTACTAAATGTTGATGTAAATACATGGAACTATAAACAGCAGCATCTAAACCATTATGTCCATCATAAACTGCATAAAAAGAAGCTTCACCATAGTCCTAATACAATTTAAATAAAAAAATGTATATGAATAAAAATTATAAATTTACAAAAAAAAAAAAAAAAATGCCTCAAAGACATAATAAGTGAATATGATTTGAATATTTTTAATTTTTAACAGATTTGTTAAAAATCTTAGTGAAGTGACATTAAACAAATAAGGATTTAATATATTCTTCTTTATTATGTTTATAATAAATAATAATATATTATACTAAAATAATTAATGTATAATATAATTATGTTACACAAATTATTTGTGTAATATTAAATATATATATTTATATATAGGGTGCAAATGTTTCAGATTTAATTACTAATTATGTCTTTGAAGATTTTTAAAAGCAGTTTTTACTTATAAATAGATATAGTTACGAAATTGATAATTATTTTTTAAGAAATATTGACAACTGATAATAATAATTTTGCATTCCACGATATAATAGATTAATAAATAATTATTAAAAATTATTTCAGAAATATGATTTTTCTAATAAATGAAAACATTTCTAAAAATTGAAATCTTGATTAAATTAGGAGGTCGACACATAAACATGTACATTAAAATAAACTCTTTACACTGGCTATCTTCAAATTTCATATCACTTAAAAAATTAATAGTTTTTTAAAAAAAATTTTTATAGTATGTATAAAACTAAAAAAATAATAGAGATTATATTATAACATATAATTGCCTTAATAATAATTTTAAAAAAACTGCATTTAAAAATCTTTCACAAAAATATTACAATTAGTAATTAAATTTGGGACACCCTATATATTATTTACTATTTATTATATAGATAGATTTGTATGTGTTTTAATAATGTTGTTTTTATTACCTTTATATCAAACAATGTATGCAAATAAGGGACAACTGCTATATAATCTTCCATTTGCCGCCTGGTATTTTTCAATACAAATGATGACCACCAGAGTGAAGTTAATATAGGTTCATATGGTATGATAGAGTTATGATTTATACAAACTTCATTTAATTTACTAATTACTTGCCGCATTAACCATAATGCTTGATAATCTAATCAAAAAATTAAAAATTATTTGTACCAAAGATGAATTATAATTATAAATAAAATTAACTATTTTTAATTTATTAAAAATAACAATATAATAATACAAACCATTTTTTTCAGGTCGATATCCAAAGAATTCCGGTTCTGCTGCCCATTTTACTCTTAAATTATTTATTATTTTTTTTGTCAAAAATACAATAAGGTCACTGGGACATTTTCTATAAAATATGTATCAATTAATATATAATATAAGACCTAGAAATATAATATGCACATTTTTTCCATAGCATTATTTAGCTACTTATTGACAATTACTTAAATAATAATAATACACAAACTATAGCAACTTTATGCAAGACATGTGAATATTAAATATGGAATTAGATCACACGGGACATCAAAGCACCTAATCTGAAGAAAGAAACTAAAGTAAGAAATAAGAATAGCGGAGAATGAAGATTAGTCAATTCAATATTTTTGAATATTTGTTTGAAGGAAAATCCCATTTGTTTTCCCAAAATATATTTTTAATGAGGATAATAATGAAAGAAGGAATCTTAAAAGAATAGATGTAGCTGTGAAATATAATATTGTGTCGAAACTACGAGTATTTTTTTATCGTTTTACCCCATATTATTGTTTTATATCATGTATATATTATTGATAATTGTGATTTCCGGTATAAAAATTGATGTCTAATTAATAATTGTGTAAGGAAAAAGACAACCTAATCAGTTCTCTTAAAAGTGTTGGAAAAAAACAATTTATTTGGAATTTATAAAAATTATCAATACCTACCTATTTAGTAAATAGTTATGAAAATAAAATTTATGTTCTAAATTTCATTACTAAATTAATGTATTTATTTCTATAAATCTATAGAAAATTTCATTAATCAGCGATTTATAATATTAATTATTATTATAATATTAAATTAATGTTTAAATCAGTTATTTAATGCAAGATAATATAATATAATATATTTACCTGTCTTTCAAATACTGATGACACCAATCAGCTGCGGCACCAGCTAAATCACATAAGTCTAAATCGAATCTAGGTAACTTAACGGGCAACTGTTCATCAGTGACTGTCTCAGGAAATTTCTCAAAAAATAATTGCCAATTATTATCCATGATAAAATGTATAATTTAAAGCTTAAAACTAAAAATTAACATTACTTGAGTATAAAATATAGTAAAATAAAAAGCAAAAAACGATGTTTTAATTCTTTTAAAAAAGATAAAAATTGTATACGTTAACTTTTTAATAATTAATCAAAACTCATAACATAAGTCCATCATTATTATTATCTTTGTAAAATTTGCGGTAAAAATTAAGTAGATAATATGAAAAAAACAAGCGCCCAAAAACATAATATGAAATACAAAAAAAAAAAAAAAAAACAATCATTCCAGTGCATCCAAGGCAATGGTTGATTTTTGAGACATTTTTGATCTAGCGTATATAAATATATTAACATTTTTAATATAATCTAAAATTGTTTAATATACATCGTTTATTTTAATATACATAATTAATTACTTAATTTTTATGTTTTAATTAAACTTTTTGTTCTTAGAAATTTAAACCTATCTCACTTCATCACTTGTTTTTTATCGCTTATCAGTCGTGATTATCTCATGGTAATTATCATAGTAGATTATTTTTCACTTATGTTTGACTTCTCATTTTCTTTTATGCTTCATCGAATGAAACCATTGATATTAAGTCAAATAAACCTTTTTTATGAATTCACACGTAAGATGAAATTTAAATGTATTCACATCTTGGGATGACCGACAAAAATTAACAAAGCAAAATGAAGCTCGTTCATAAAGATATTGAAAAAGATGGAAAAGGGTTTGTAATTTAAATGAAAATAATAATATAATATTAACAACTTACAATGAAAAGATATATTTTTTATAACTTGTTGATGAAATGATGATGTTATTATTATGATTTTAAAACACGTTATTTGCGATTATTATTTATGATAATTAGGTCTTAAGCTCTAGGAACCAAAATTAAATATCATTTAAAACCATCAGAATAATCTCTGAAAAATATTTAAAAAATAACTTTCAACAGTTCTAACTACAATAATGCCTATAAATGAACCAAATTTGTGTTTTATTAGAAAAATTTTAAAAAAGTTTAAAAGAAAAAAAAAATAGAAATATTTATATAATTATTAGTTTGTTAACTAAATACTTACATTTTTTCTATTTATTATGAATTTAAGTTTATTTAAATTTTTTTTTCATCTTTTTAGAGTCATTGTACTTATACCAGAAGAAGCTGAAGATATGTGGCAGGCATACAATATTATTAGGGAAGGTGATCAAATACAAGCATCTACTATAAGGTGTTGAAGACAAATTTATAATCGCAAAAATAAAATACAATAAATTATATTTCAACATGTAAACCGTGAGAGCAGTGAGAGTTGTTATGGAAAATAATATAGAAGGTAAGTGGTGGAGATAAAGGTCGATGATGAAGTGGATAGATGGAATAGAGAGTGATAAGAAGATAGCTTATGTGAATGGACAATAGACAGGAGATCGATCTAGCGTTATAAGACTAAAGTGGCCAATTACATATAGTTGAAAGTGTAAGGCGATAAAGAAAAAGAGAGAAATACAATTTAATTATTGTAGTTATTAGTAATGAACTGTTTGAAATTTGAAAAAAAAAATGTTTAGTCTGCTTTGGATTTGGATCGAACTCAAATATTAGGGTTCATCACATCACTAATAGGAATCCAACTCATATTATATAATACATAAAATATATTTTAATATTCAAAATGTTAAAAAAAAAATTTAACTGATACTTATATTATAAATTATATACTTATATTATATTGTAATTCTATAGAAAAGTACAAAATGAATCAGCTACAGGATCATCAACTAGCCATCGTGTTAGAACTACATTAACCATTAGAATAGAATCAGTAGACTTTGACACTCAAGCTTGCCTACTGCGGTTAAAAGGCCGAAACATTGAAGAAAATGATTATGTTAAAGTAAATAAATAAATAGTTTAAAACATTATGAATTCTATATTTTAATTTTTTAGATGGGTGCATATCATACTATTGATTTAGAATTGAATAGAAAATTTACACTTATAAAAGAAGAATGGGATTCAATTGATTTAGGAAGAATTGAAATAGCCACTGATCCAACTCAGGTAGTATACAATTTTTATTTGAAAAACTATAAATATTTTAATTACTTTTATAGGTGGCTGATGTGGCAGCAGTTATAATGCAAGAAGGTTTAGCACACGTTTGTCTAATTTCTGGTAGTCGGACAATAATACGTGCCAAAATTGACCAAAATATACCACGAAAACGAAAAGGAGATGTCAAACAACATGAAAAAGTATTTATTTAAATATTTTTTTCTACAATTTTGAATATTAATTTTTTTTTAAATGTAGGGAATTATAAGATTTTTTGACTTAGTAATGCAAGCTATACTGCGTCATATCAGATTTGATATTGTTAAATGCACTATAATTGCAAGTCCTGGTTTTGTAAAGGATCAGTTTTATGAATATGTAATGCAAGAAGCAGTTAAAACAGATAACAAGATAATTTTAGAAAATAAGTCTAAATTTATTACTGCACATGCATCCAGTGGGTTTAAACATTCATTGAAAGGTGAAACATATAGTTAATTATTATATTTTATAAAAAAAAAAAAAATTTGTTTAAACTATTAGTATAATATATATATATATTATATATCTCGTGTCCTTGTAATCAGAATATCTTGTTACAGATTACATAAGTTTCCAATATTATCTCTTTTTTATCTTTTAGTGACTACTTTTTATAACAATTTATAAAAAAATTATTACAAAAGAGTTACAGCGTATTAAGTTTATGATTTTTTTTTTTTACTACATTGTAATTTCTTTGACAGACTATATATAATACAAAAAGGATAAATCATAGTTTTCAAATTATGCGTTTCTTTAAATTTGGTAGTATAAGTTTATTTTCTAAATTCAACCTAAATGTTATAATTTATATCATACATAAATGTAATTTTGATATATATATATACGCCTGTTATTCACAGAGAAAGCGTAAAAACAAAACATGTGGATATACAATCCTCATAAATAATTTTTATCCATTTAATGCAATTTAACCCTGTTAAAATTCTTTACTACTAAACTTAAACTATTTATTATCAGTTACTTTTACTATATTTGTACTATGGTGTATTGTATTATAAAATTATTTTTATTATACAGCGTCTATACAATTTATAGAATTATTTATTATTATTTACATTATCTACATTTTAATAATATATTCAGAAGTATTATCAAATCCGTCTGTTGCTGCCAAACTTGAAGATACAAAAGCACTGGGCGAATTGAAAGCATTAGAAAACTTTTATAAAACATTGCAATATGATTCAACTAGAGCTTTTTATGGTATTAAACATGTGGAAAAAGCCAATGAAGCATTAGCAATTGAAACATTACTTATTACTGACAGTTTGTTTAGGTTTGTATTGTACTAGTAATTGTATTATTTATATTTTGACTACACATATGAATATTTTAATAATTTAGGAGTCAAAATATTATAGAGCGCAAACGATATGTGAAATTAGTAGATAGTGTTAAAGAATCTGGCGGAGATGTAAAAATATTTTCAAGCTTACACATTACTGGAGAACGTAAGTAATATTATTTTCAGGTATTTAAATTTTTAAATGATTTAATTTTTTTTGCTTTAGAATTATCACAAATAACTGGTGTAGCAGCCATATTAAGATTTCCTATGCCTGAATTAGAAGACGACGAAGAAGAAGACGATTCAGATGAATATACACCACTACAACCAAGTTGATTAAATTTTCTTAATTATATAAAAATTATAAATTTAAAATTATTGAATTATTATTATTAAAACTATTGTTAGTTTTATATTTGTATTTATTTTTATATTTTTAATATTTTCAATTTTGTATGTTATACAAATGTATATGATAATTTATTTTATCACAAGAGCATCATGTCATGATCCAAGGCAAATTGTATATATTATATATAATTTTCATTCATATTAGGCTATTGTGCATTTAAACTACAGATAATTTTAAATTAATATTTTTACTATTAATTTACTACCTGTATTTTCCAATACTTAAATTTAATATTTCCAAAATATGCATTATTTAAGAAAAAATGTAGAGTGGGCATGCTTGATTAATAAAGCCATTATTCTTAATTTATAAAGTAGAATATCTAAAAAACTACTTGTTGGAATTTTAAATTTGACATATTAAAAAATTTAGAAAAATTAATTGAATATGTAGAAAAAAAATAGTTCCCATTTAAAAATACAAAGTTTGTATTGCTTAAGTGTCAAAAAATCTAAGTATTGAGAAATGCGGATATTAAATACATTAAAATGTCAGAAAAAAATTACCAAAATATGCATTATTAAAGCAAAAAAAAAAAAAGGAAGATTAGCACGCTTAATAAATCACCCTGTACATATATTTTATTGTATATAAAAGATTTTGATAAAAGTAAATAACTTCCATTAATTATATAACATACTATGTTTATTTACATTAACTGTGTCCCAGTTAAGAATGTAGTTTGTTTACGCATCCAAATATAGCAAAATTACAGCCACATGAACTAAAATTGTAGAATTTGAGTTATTTATAGATTAATTATTTTTAAGCTTAAAAAATGGACCTTGCATTGGCACATAAACAAATATTGGCATTTCCCCCTCTATTTTTTTTTATCAAACTTCTCAATATTACATAATACTTTGGTGTTACATAGCCATACGGTATAACATTCGAGCGGTATTTGGACAACCATCGGTAAACTAGTTATAGATATCTATACTAGATAGTATACCAAAAAAATTGTCAACATTAATAATTACATATTTCAATTCTTATAATACAAATTAAAATTAAATAGTTTTCAGTACAAGAATAATCAAAGTTTTATGTTATGGGTTAAACAGTGTTAGACTAGAAAGAAGTTCTTCCTTTTTTTTATTTCAATCATTGGGATTAAATTTTATTAGTTCTATGTATTAATTATTGTTTGTCATGGAAATTTAGATACAATAAAAAAAATATAAAAAATAATAACTAAACCAGTAGATTTAATTTATTATAAAAATTTATTATTTTTTAATAACACTATTTACATCAATGTAGCAGCTTGTGCTCTTCTAGCTCTGATCTCTGCACGTTTATTTTCCAAACTTGTTCTCTCGTGAACACGTCTTTTGTATTTTAGCAACTTAATTTCTCTTTCTCTCTTCATTTTACCTGATTTCATGCTTTTATATAGATTCCTATATTTCTTTTGAATCATTTTCTCTTTGAGAAGGTGCATTTGATGGTTTTCACGTCTTAGTCTTCCCTTATTGATAATTTCTGGTGTGCCTGATTCTACTTTCATTTTCTTACGCTAAAATTTATAAAATTAATTATTATAAAAATTACAATAGATTTAATATAATTACTTTAATTGCAGCCAATCGTTCTTCAGTCATTTCACCATCAAATTCTTCTAGATCCTCATCATCATCAGCATCCATGTTTTCATCATCGGACTCTTTTTTATCATCTTCAATATCTTCAATATCATTATCAGAAATTTCGTCCAACAGTTCTTGATCTACATAAAATAATTATATTAAATGCGATATGCAAGATTAGGATAACTATTATGTTTACTACCTTTGTTAACTATTACAGATGGGTCAGTTAAGGCTTTCTCTTCAGGTGGCACATACCGTTGTGTACGGTAATCAACAGTAAATGGTGATAGATGGGGAGGTAGTGGTGTACCAATAAAATATTTTTCAACTGGCAAAAGATCTCTTGCATTCACACAATCAAAAACCCATTGTGGTTGTATATAATATCTGTAAAAATTAATTTTAAATTAGTATAATTATAACATGAATTAAACATATAAAATGTAATAGATCTATTTACTAATTGTAATATCTTCATGAAAAATTAAAATTTTTTTTTGTCGTTTTTTTAAATTATTAATTTTGCAATAGCCAACATAAAAATACTATTTTTGAAGTTGTGTGATGTTTTAAGATCGCTATTTTAAAAAGTAAAAAATTTTAATGTGTGTAGCATTCTAATTTAATAAAGATATTGATTTTTAAAAATGGTTTTCATTTATTGAAGAAATAATATTTCTGACAATTTTTGTAATAATTTAATTAAAGTATATCATGGTACATAAAATTTGTTACTCATCATTTACTTATGGTAATAATATTAAACAATGAATATTAAAAATGAATAATTATAATATTAATCCTATATAATCAAATAATAATTATACAGTTTTTATTTGGAAACGCATTGATGTAAACTTTAAACAAATATACTAATAAATACTAAAAATGTATGCAATTTACAACAAAACATTACTTTTGGATCTTTTTTTTATCTTTATTATAATTTATCAAAGTAATACACTAAACAAAAATAATACTAATTATTAATTAAGAATTACCTTGAAATATATTGTTTCTCAAGATCTGGCCGATCTACAATTTGATGAGTGATAGTTTCATCGGTTTCTGGAAAAGTAGCACCTTCTGGGAATGTTGTCTCATCCCAGGATACTTTAGCTCCAAAACATTTAAGTGCAAATACTAAAGGTTCTCTGGGTACTTCTCTATTTAAAAATACTTTGAGCCCTTCAAATAGTTTTTTTAATTTTCTCACTTTCTCATATTCTTTACGTGCTTCTTCAGCCTTAGCTTCATCACCCTCCTAAAATTAAATATATTTAATTAATTAATTTTAATAATAATATTTTAAAATGTATCATTTACCATTGCAAAAGTATCCAAATCTAATTCTGCATCAGCTGGGTCTTCGACATTTTCTGCGGTTTTTAGCAAGGGTAAATTTAATGCAGCTACACGGTCACTAGTTTCATTTTCTTCTAAAATTTCTTCTTCAAGTGTCTCAGCTAAAAAGTATTACAATCTATTATTTTAACAACTAAACACAAAATATAGTCAAATAGTAAAATTACCATTATATGAACCAAGTCTTGGAGGGTAGTATAAATTTAGATTGTGATAAAGGCGGAAGTTAACAAAACCTAAAGCTGTTGAGTAAAAATCAGCAAAAGTAGCCATGGTATAAAAATCAACTTCTTGCTTCTTTTGTGGCTATAGATAAGTATAAAGAAGTTAATTATTATTTATATATTTAACAGTTATAGTTAAACAATTAAGAATAACTTACTTCATGTGGATAGTTATGAGGAATAACCCAAGTAATAGATTGACCTTTGATTTCAGCTTGGAAATAAATGCCCTTAATAGAAATAAATACTTTGCGCAAAGCACGAGCTGCAATGCAAACATGCATAAATTCAACAGTAAGACGACGACACAGTGCAATCAAATTAGGAGGAATACTTTTCAATTTTGGAAAAGTAGAAAATAAACAACAAAGAGTTAATGCATCATCCATATCACGCAATGCATCAATGAATGTTGGATATCGTTCTTTCACAATGTGATCAATTGAGATACGTGGAATGGTATTAGCATATCGCTTTATTAAATCTTGTTGATGCATACCTTTTGCTCGACGTAATCGATTTAAATGTACCTAATAGAGTATAACAATTAAGTTAACAATTTGTAGAAATTCATATTGATAATAAATGTTACCTGTAGGTCACGTAATTTCCATATCATGGGCTCATGCAATAAAAACAATATGTCTTTTTTTAAATACAGGATGTGTATACCGCTCTTTCCTTTTTGTGCTCTGCGGCGATGAGCTGGTTCCCTCGGATAAATTCCTTTGATTATACATAGACTGCGGAAATCTTTTAACGATAATTGAAGTTTATTCAATGCTGCACGCCTTGTGACATATCTGGCTCCTTCGCCGGATTGAAACTGTTAAATAAATAAACATAAGAATACATAACTTAAATAATTAATATTAACACATTTACATACTTTTTTCTTTTGCATAGGCATTTTACAGTGCACAAATCAAAGAAACACTATTAAACGATAATAATTAATAAACTCTATAATCGAGGGTTTATTTTGTTGTAACATATACGTAATAACTAATTAATTAATAACTATTACATATTAACTACGACAAAAGAGGAAATAAGAAATTATACAAAACGTGTTGTATAGTTATCTAGTGTTTATGAATTTAAATAAATACATAAAAATAGATAACCTTAAATATGATTACAAATTAAATTACAGTGTCATGGAGTAAACGATATATTTTTTATAGTAGCATTGATAGTACTATCTATAATCAATGATAATCTTTCGATTTCTTTCTTCGTCTATCCCATAGTAGAGTACTCAGTTGCTATCCGCAGTTGGAGATAGAACCATGACGAAATATATATATATTTAGCCATGGATAGACCTATCTACGAACGTGTTAAACATCAATGATCAATCATATTTTTTAATTATTTTGTATATTATCAATTTTGTTATCATTATTTTGTAATATAAATATTTATAATTTCAAAGAGTATTATATAAATTGCTTATAAAATCCTAATTGAAAAAGTAACCTCAGAGTCTGTCTTTCTTGCACATATGTTGGCTTCAAAGTGTTATACACAAAATGAGCGTAATGCGCGATCTATATAAGTCTATACACACATAAAAGATAGAAATTTAAATGTTTTCTATTTCCAACGTTACGATAAATCTCGTGATGCAATAAGGGAGCTGAAAACTTATTGAATTCGTCATTAAGTCTACTTTAGATCGACTTTTCCATTTTTGATGAATTTTCTTCCTAGATCTTCCCAATGTAATTAAACAAATTGTAAATATTCAATTTTTGAACAACCTAGGACAAAAAAATGAAAAAAGTCGATATAGTATCTTGTATGGAGAATTCAAATCTGTTTTTAAAATTTTTATCGTATCACTAAAGCCATCGTTACATTGGAAATGCGTTTTTTCATACATTTTTGAAACAGTAGCTGAATATTTAAATATGCGTGCGCTACCCCTATACCCGACAACAATGCCATAGCGAGGAGGTGGGCACCGAGAACCCCCCTCGAAATTTTTTTTTTGTATGGCTATACAGTGTAGTGTAGAGAAATTATACATAAATTTTAATATATAACAGTATAATAAGGTTAAAATTATATTTTATTATTTATAACTGAAAAGTTATTACTTATTATTGTTTAATTTGTTATTTGGAAACACATGTGATAATGATTTAAACGATAATAAAAGATAATATCACAATAAAATAAAATATATAAATAAATAATAATACAAATTGTGATGGATAATTCGTGGAAAATGCTATAATTAGGACCCGAACACTGCAAGGCTGTTATATCACGATCACAATCGTCAACCGAACACAACATACAAGTGACAAGTTTATCAGAAACGATTGAATGGGTATTTCCGTATTTCGTCTTTATTTATATCTATTTTTAAAACATTATATTATTATTGTCATTTATTATAAAATGACAGATTCCGTCGTGCAAAAATAACAGAATGATGTATACATCCAATTACATAAAAGCATTGATTATAGAATAGATTCTAAAAATAATCAATGATAAAAGTAATGATGGTGAAATAAAAAGAAATAGGGACATTTTAAAAATTATTATACAAAAACAGTAATTCTTTGTGGGCACCAAGGACTTGTTCTTCGAGGTGGTCATGATTCAGGTAGTTTGGATCTAAATTAGCCTTTACATAATGATGGTAATTTCAGAGCTGTTTTACGTTACCGTATTGATTGTGGTGATGATTTGTTTTTTAATCATATTAAAAATTGTGGTAAAAATGCTTCTTATATCAGGGCTGATATACAAAATGAAGTAATTTCTATTTTACGTGATCAGATTCAGACAAAAATTTGTTACAGAATAAAAAAAAACAATTTTTTTGTCATATTAGCAGATGAAACAACTGATATTAGTAAAGTTGAACAGTTTTCTCTTTGTTTAAGATACTTTAATGCAGATGTAATGAATATCAGAGAAGTTTTTTTACAATTTGTTCCAGTACACAGTACTACAGGATTGGAGCTAACTTAGACAATCGTAGATACATTGAATTCTTTAGGATTAAATTTACAACAAATAAGAGGTCAAGGATATGATGGTGCAGCAAATATGGGTGGAGTACTTAGAGGTGTTCAAGCAATTATATTAAAAGAATATCCAAAGGCTATATATACTCACTATTTTTCCTATTGCTTAAATTTATGCTTAAACGATGCTTCTAAAATTCAACAAATCAGAAATACTTTAAATATAATTTAAGATATAAGTTCACTTTTTCGTATGTCAGCCAAAAGATTTTATATATTGAAAACAAAATTATAATGCAAACAATTTTCTGGGTTAAAAAATAATGTGAAACTAGATGGTTTTAAAGACACGAAGCTTATATAATATTTGTTGATGGTTTTTTAAAAATTGTTTCAACTCTAGAGGACCTCATATCTTCAGAAAATGACAAAAATGCTATTATATTACACAAATCATTATGCAATTTCCAATGTTTTATTACATGCTCTATAATGGATACAGTACTCGGTATTACATGTAGTATTTCTAAATATTTACAGATGGAAAATATAGATATTATAACTGCTACAACTTCAATTGAAACAACAATTACAAAATTGCATGATATGAGAAATGAAGTAGAGCTTCAAACAATCTTTGATAATGCCATTAAAATTTCTGAAAAAGTTGGTGTCTCCTACTGTTTCACGAACTATGGGAACTCAAAAACACCGGGCCAATTATACTGTGAATAATGGTAATTGTTGCACATATTATAGAGTGTCAATTTTCTATCCGTATTTAGATGATTTACTCTCATCTTTTAAATGAATGATTTAATTCAAATTCAAATTTAATAACTTCATTTTCCTGTTTGTTGCCCAATAAAATAAACAATTGTACATTTAATGATGTTCAACTGGCTTTAGAATTTTATAAAGATGACTTATGTTCAGATTCCTATAATTCAATTTTAAAAGGAGAGTTTAATTTATGGCAAATGAAGTGGAAAACATAAACAGTAATTCCAATTATTTCTTTTGATGCTTTATTAAATTGTCCAGAAGATATTTTCCCTAATATATATACAATGTTGAAAATATTTTCAATATTACTAGTTACAACAGCTTCTGTAGAAAGAAGTTTTTCTACTCTTAAGCGTATAAAATCATACTAACGAAATTCAATTAGTGAAAATAGACTAAATGGTCTTGCTCTAATAAACGTACATAGGGATATAGATTTAGATATAGAATCAATATTAGATGTTTATGCCAACAAAAAAGAAAGACGTTTAAATTTTAAGTTGTAAATATCTAATCTAATAATAAAATTACAAAAAAACTTATTTTTAAACTTCCTGTTGTATTTTTTTTATTTATCAGTTATTACAATTTTACAATACCTAATAATAATTTATTGTTATAATTTTACATTTTGTTTAACTAATTGTTTTGTTATATAATATTATAAAGAAATATTTTGTTATGTTTTTAATTTCTTAAATTTGTTTAATTATAATCTTCATTGTTTTAGGCCATCTTACATGTATACACCCAGCTATGGTTTATTTTATATTATATAATAATTAAATACAATGTATTTGATAAGTCATCGTCTTATAATTTAAAATAAAAAATTAATTATTATTTTTATATGTAATAATATTCTTAAATTAATTAATATAATCCATGGTTTACAATAATGTTAATTTGGTACATAGTTATTTTAAATAATTAATATATAACACAATAGCTAACAGAGTTGTACAGTAAAAAGAAAAAAGTAGTACATGTGTGTTAACATTAAGTAATAGATAGTATTATGTACCATTCTACCATTAAAAAAACTAAAGAAAATTAATAAGTGCCCCCCAAAAAAAATTCTGGCTACGGTACTGCTCAGAATCGTATTTTCTAATACAATATCATTGCATTCAAATCTTAATAATTATAATGAACCACTCATTTCTCCGAGGACCGAAGGGATGAAGGAGGAACGTTCACAATTGGCCTTCCCACTTTTTTTTAAAATTATAGTTTAAATTATAATTTAAAATATTTCAAAATATAATTAGTATAAGTAAATTAATTTTCAAATTCAATAGAAAAGGAATTTTCACGGTATAAATTGTTTGTCTTTTACTGGTACTGCTTTTTTTCAAGCCATCATATAATTCCCATAGTTTCTTTGTTCTCTTATTATATATGTGTTGTAATATATTTTATAAAAAAACAGTATGCAGTTCAATATATTGAACTTCAATAAAAAACGTCTAAAATCTAATGGAAAATATTTTTGTCATTTATACTTATACAGCACACGTTAATAAGTATAATTAAAATGAATAATAGTCAAATACAATGATACGTAACCAACTAAATTTTGAATAAAACGGAAATATGTGTAATATACAAATAAGGGGTAAATAGGCAACCCAAATACTCCAATGCAAATACCCAATACAAATTCGGGAGAAAGTTTTTAACAAGGAAAATTATAAAATCAATTATAAAATCGATTACAATCTCCTTGAAAATAGCTACTATGAGTTTGTCTCTCTCGCACAAATGTTAGCTTCAATGTTCAAGGTTTAACCTGTTCCATATGAAAAATGTGTAATGCCCGGTCTATTTAGTATAAAATTATAATTTATAAGTCAATGGTAAAATTACGATGTAAGTCTATTGCCTACAATAATTAAAATTAAAAGGCCTACTATTATATTATAGTCTATCTATTTATCACCAAAATAGTAAAATCTCTATTCCTTTTATATTTATGCTAAAATTTAAATTAAATCATAATTAATACTATAAGAGGTTTAGAATTTTCCGTTTCATTTAACGCTTAAATTTATTTTCATTGGTTTTTGAAGAATAATTGTTAATTGTCTAAACAGATAAAAATTATAACATAAAGATGCCTTCTGCAATCGACAGCAAAACTATCACTAGAAGAGAAATTCTCGAAATGATGAATGAAAAGGAAAAACTTGAACATCAATTGAAAACTCTTGGAGATATTTTGCAATTGGTAAATATAATTATTTAAATTAGCAGTAATTAATAATGTTACTGACTATACAGTTTTATATAAAAATACAATTTTATTTATGTGCTTGATGTCAGAATGTATACCAATTTAAAAATTATATATCATTGATTATAAATATTTACTATTTATACAATAATACATTATACATTATACTATATGATTTATAACCAAATGGTAGTATAAAATATTATGTGTTGTACCCAATTTAAATATTTGAAGTTTAAACTTTTAAGCAATAAAGTAATTTATAAATGATTAAGAATGTGTTTTATGGTATATTTGGTAAAATTTACTTCTTTAAATTTTAGCATAGAGTTGGTATGGATGAACCATTAGTGGATGCAGAAGATTTTCCTAGAAACGATATTGATGTATACCAAATTAGACAAACACGTAACCGTATTATTTGTAAGTATTTAATCCCATTTAAACAAAATTGATTATTTTCTTTTAGAACATAATATAAATATTTAAAATAAAATATAATTATTGTTTATAATTGTCCACCTCTCAAAATTTCAAAATTCTTTTATAAACATATCAGAGTCGTAGCAAGTGGTAACAGCGGCCGTGGCAATTGTATAGATTATGAATTAAAACCATGATTTATTTAAATGTCTTAAACAAATGATAATGAAAAATTGTACTTGTATTTCTAAAAAACATTAAATTTGCACTTTTCGTAATACTGCATCCCAGGTGAAAGCCCTCTTACCAGCGTCTTGCTACGACCCTGAAACATATGCTTATAGTACCTGTATAAATAATTTGTTTTTTAAATAAATTTTATATCAATTTAGTTTAGTAAATTTTTAATTGTTTCTGACTATATAAAGAAATACAATTCATAGTTTTCAATATGATTGCTAATATAAAATTGAAAGTTATTGATTTAGAAAGTATTTTTGAAAATTTCATTGTTGACTCCTGGGAATAAAATTTTTTGTAACAAATGTCTCAATTATTACAATTTTTTCCAAATATTTATAGCGCGATTCATGACTTAAAAGTATTCTATTCCTGTATAACTTTAACGTTTTAGTAATTCTTTTTTGTACATATTTGGTACAATTATCACCATTAAGCTTCTTGAATTTTTATTCAGTTAGTTACCTAGTTGAAAATATTTTGCAGTCATTTATCCCAATGCAATAAAACTATTTTATATACCGGAGGAAAATATTTGTAAGAAATTAATTAAATAATATTTTGTAATTATACATTTTGAATTTGTTTTGTGTTGAAAAGCAATGTTTATAGTTTATATTAATTCTTTAATTTATTTTAGGTACTCGTAATGATTTAAAAGCCTTAATGGAACGTATTGAAAAAAGTATAAATATTTTTTTTACACAAAGTAATCCAAACGAACATGAACACATAAATAATGGACATAGCAGTTTGAAACCAGAACATTAATATTATGTCAGATCAAAATAAGATGATATTCCTACACATACACAATTTGTACATATATTTTCTATTTATATACATATAAAATTATTTTTAATTTTAACTTTTATTTGTTGTACAAATTTTATTCAAAGGAGTCAAACATGACCAAGTTGTCTAAGCATGTTTCAGCGCACAAGATTCGGGTATTTTGTATGTAGTTGGGTCTGGATTCAGATGGCTAACTAAAATGCATTTCATATTTTAGTTAACTAAAAATCATATTCGATTCCTTGATTGATGTCAGCTAAGTAGCATAGTGTGTTGTTACAAGGGAAAAAATGTAAAATTGCAATTTTTTTTTACACTTTATACAAAATAAAAGATTGTTTATTTATACTTCAAGTATTACAAAAGAAAGATTACATTTAAAAATTAGGTTAATTAGCAAGTGGTTTATACAGAACGAATTAAGATAATAACTTAATTTGTGTTGTAAAGTAATGTGTGGGTAATAGGTACTACTTGAAATTATTTAGACTTTAAAATATGTGTGATATGATTGTTAAAAAAATATTGACTATTATTTTATATACAGATATATACACAATATTTTAATTTATTGTTTTTTTGGACTTATCCCAAACAAACATATGCATTATAAATGTAAAAAAGTGGGGTGAGTACATTTAATCACCCTGTATACATTTGTAGCTAAATGTTTAAAAAAAAAATCCATTGTTTTATAATATAATAATTTGCAATTCTCATATGAACATTCAATTTGTGAGTGACTTTTATGATGGAATTTCATTATATTTATGCATAGTACTTTTTTGAATTAAAGAATTTTATAGAAATCTATACTTAAATTCCACAATTGCCTATTGATGGAATCTTAGGAATTTTACTCCCGAAGATCCATTTATATTTGAAGAACCTTAATCTTTACCAGTTTATATTTTTATAAGATTATATAAATATAAGTATTTTGGCAACACTGTAGTGTTATCATATTTATTCATATTTTGTTTAATATCACTGTTAACTGTTTTGTAATTTTTTTGTATGTGATTATGATTTACGCATTTTACGGCTAAAGTACTAATAACTAAGTAGTAAATACTAAATAGGTAGTAAAGGTTAACAATTTAACATCTTAAAACTTACCAATTTACTAGGTTCGAAGGTTTTCATGATTAACGATTTTATATTTTAATCCATCGTTTTAATTTTGTTCATTATATTTAAGTAAACGCCAAGTTTTAGAAAACAACATATATTTAGGGTTTTTATTCGTTATTTTATATTATATATTTTTAAATTTAAATTATTTAGAAAGAATTTGTTTAAAATAATGTGTTACAATTACTGTAGTTAACCAATGTCGGATATAGTGTTACGGCTGAAATGCCGTGCGGGAACGTTTCCAATGACAGTTCCTTTGACTTGTGCAATATCCGATTTGAGAGAACAGGTTTCAGTACTTAGTGACATACCATCGACTAGTATTAAATTGTTATTGGGATTCCCACCTAAACCCATACAAAAGTTTGAAGGTTCAATCATTGATGCTGGTTTGAAGTCTGGTGATACGATTATAGCAGAGTTGGACTCGAATACTGCTAGTGCCCAAAAAGTAGAAACTGAGAGCAATATTTTGAAGCATGTTACTGAACAAGAGGTCGAAAGTGGAGTACCATTGATATTGCGTAAAGTCGTACCAGCTGATAATTCTTGTTTGTTCACTAGTATAGGATTTGTATTAGGAGGTAATATTTTACAATATAATTTCTACATTAATTTTAGTATATCAAATTAAACTTATTTAAACATCTTCTTCTATTAATAAAAACATAAATAATATTTTTTCAATTGTAGATGTTTTTATGATAACAACCAAACCTACCCGAAATATTGTAAATATTGTATAGGTATATATTTTTATTTTATTTTATCATTAGGTAAAATTGATTTGAGCAGTGGCAGTTATATGCGTGAAATAATAGCCAACACTGTAAAGGAAAATACATTAGAATTTAATGAAGGAGTACTAGGAAAACCAAATAATGAGTATTGCGAATGGATACAAAATCCAAATTCGTGGGGTGGCGCTATCGAGGTATCCATATTAGCAAATTTCTATGGTATAGAAGTTGCAGTTATTGATACTCAAAGTGGTTTAATTAGTAAATTTGGTGAAGATAAAAGCTACCCAGTTCGTGTATTTTTAATTTATGACGGTATACATTATGATCCTCTTTATTTGGAATCAAATGTTGATGTTATTAGCTCTACTGTTAGTAAATAATTCTTATTTTATAATCTGTAACTATATTTAAACTTATTTGTTTATAATTTTCAGCCTGGAGAAATTCAAACATTATTCCCAACGAATGATGATCGCATGTTAGAGGCTGCTCAGATGTTAGCAAACGAAGCCAAATCTAGTAGACAATTTACAGATGTAAAACGATTTTCTCTTAAATGCCTGGATTGTGGTTTTATTATGGTTGGACAAACAGAAGCACAAGAACATGCTAAATTGACTGCTCATACCAATTTTATTGAACATTAATATCATTTTAACTTCATTTGCAATAATTGAACAGTGTTCATTTATTATTTTTGACTTAATTTTTAAGTTAATGCACATTTCAATGTATTTTGGTTTTGGTAATGTTGTTAGTTTTTCAGTTTTATTTTAATGAAAATTTGTTTTGGTTCTATTATGTATCATTAAATAATAAATATATTTATGAATAATAAATAGATATATAATTTTTATACATATTTATACAGTATTAACAATTACACTATAAAAATTAATTTTTGGGAAAATACAAATTCATTAGGTATTGCATACCAAATATGGTTATATTATTAAGTAATGATTTTCTACAATAAAATAAAAATACATTACAAAATTAATGTTAATGAATGTTCTTTTAAGTATTACATAAATATTATCTGGTCAGAATAAATGGTAAACAAAATAAGTCCCTGAATAAAATAAACAGTTAATAAGGAAAGTAAGAAAGGAACCATAGAAAAAACGAAACAATTACATGTTCCATTCAAATTCTAATATATTAACTGTGATCCTATATTTCACTATATTTAGCCAATTTTTATCTAAAAATTATCAGTGTGTATATTATTGACCTAGGTCAGGTAAGCATATATATCCCTAACAACTGTCAGGACGGCAGGAATAAAAACAGAACACCTGACTACCTTAAGCACGGTCTTAAAAGATAAGGTCCTATTACTAATCATTATCGGTTCACTTTATTAAACCAAATTAGTAACAATTCTATACATATTTGATAGTTATAGTTTAAAGTGGTTAAATAACCTTGAAAACGTATACATTTGGTTACATTAAGCGTATCATATATTAATATGCAGACAGATGGAAGTGATTGGACCTTATCTTTTAAAACCGTGGACTAAAAAATTTACTAATCCAATCTTTAATTTTTAGTTTATTATACACTCTTTAGATTTTACTATATAATTTGTAATATGCATATTGATTTATAATAGTCTAAATGTAATTCAGATTGGTGTTATAAGTTGGTTTACCTAAGCTTCATACTTGTTAATTTAAAATCTAATATGTTTTAGAATAAAATGAATAAACACAATTTCTAACAGTTATCTGTTGTTGTTTTTTATTCCTTTTATGTTTACAGCTGCAGTAGTGTTTCCACTCCCCATTTTCCCATTTTCTATTACCTAATTTATAACTTAATTTAACGACTACAATCCTCTTATATAAAATACTAATTTTCAGATTCCAAATTGTAATACTCATTACAATTTATTACGAAACACTGTCCCATGTCAAATTTAATAAAAAATACTAATTTCTTAATGAATTACAAACAATATACAAATTTTTATTAATATTTAATCATAACATTGAATTGCTTCATAAATAGATCAATAATTAGAGATTGATTAATTTCATAAAAAAGAACAATTCAGATCGGCAATCTCTAATCAATATCTTTCTTTGAAAATATAAATATTAAGTAGGTATTATAAATTTGATTTACACAATTTTTGAGATGGTTGAATATATGGGTTGACTGGGTATTAGACCCACATGGGAATTAAGTATTAGGACCCTAAATTAGTCCTAACTTTATACAATATTAAAACAACATTAAGGGAATAAATGTTATCATATGTAATAAAATAATATGAGACATTTTATATACCTACAACCAGAGATGTTCCCATTAATTACTATAAGAGTATACTAAGTCAACAGGTGCTATAATAATATACAAATACAATGATGAAGAGCTGGAGAGGGTGTTGTTCAATAATAATATATAAATATTAAATTTATATTTTTTTAGAATATTTCCTATCTTCTATTATTTACCTAAATCAAATTTTTGTAAATGACAACTATATATGTAATTGAAATATACAGGTACAACTGTACAAGTTACCAAACACTATAAATTATTAAATAGGTATATAAATATATATTTTATAAAAATAAAACAATGTAGAATTTTATGTCTAATTACAAAATAACAAATATATAAATAAAACCTTTCGCTATGGGATTTGATTGATACTTTAAAAGTATACATAGTATACACATGATTTTTTAATAAAATCTGTACTTTATAATGCGAGAGTATAAGCCAAATATAAAATTATATATCTTTAGTTCAATCCCTCAAAGATGGAAAATCTTGAAAAAAGAATACCTACTTCATTCAATGTCAATAACATGCTGGTCAGCTAGAGTTGAAAGTGTAAAACCTGTCACTGCACATCTTTTACGTTAATGTAGCTTTCTGTATATGTTCCACAATTCCCGTTACAGTAGCAACTGTAGAACGCTCACTTCAGTGTTAAAAAGAGTTAAAATTGTTTTACATATGACTATGTGTCGAGGCAGCTAGGTCCAGCTTAGGAGTATTAGGGGTGGAACAAGAACTGACCGAAAACATTCACTTAGACAATGTTATCAATGATTTTGCTTTGAAAAAAAGTCAGAAAAGCAATAATATAACTAAACTATTATTTTTATTGACAATTGTATGCTAGTTGGTACTTGATTAATTTTTCTTGACAAATAAAGTATTTAAATTAAACCACCAAAGATGTTTTTTTATTCACATATTATCAAATGTAATAAACTAATAACTATAGCATAATATTAAAATAACTTGAACAAAAAAAACATAAGTTAGAGGGGAATTGTTTAACCCCGGGGTATACAATAGTTGTCGCCAGCCCTGCAAATTATTTCAATCACATAGTAAAATCATTGACATATACATCATGTGAATTAATAAAATGATAAGATATTAGATATAAATACTCTATGTAATTCGGTTTTATGTTATTATTCTGACCATCCTGATCGTTGTCAGGGATCATGATCATATACACACTGAAAAATTATATATACAAACTATAATTGTTTACAGACGTTTTAGGTATGTGGTTGATATGGGTTGTGTAACTTTTGATTTAATTGAATTTGGTAGTGTAAGGTAATGTAGAAGTTGAAATCCGCATAATGTATTATTAAAATGATTAAACTGTCAAGTTCATCTAAAATGCAGTTATTAAAAATAGGAAAAAGAAGTGTGAAATCATAATAAAAATAATCCAATCAATAAAGATAAATATTTTTAATGATGTGTTTTACACTAACATTAATTTTCAATATCAAAATATAACTATTATGTGAATTTTTCTAATCTCACTGTTTTAGCCTTATCAAATAATAATATTAGATTTTATTTTTTTGTTATTTTTTCTAGTTAATTCTATTAAATGTATATCATTACCTTTTAATAATTCATACATGTCTAGTTCATTGTTCTTTCCCAAGTCTTCTAGTGTTTTGTGTGAACAATTAAGTTTCCATTTAGTTGCTAGTTCATCAATTCCATATTCAGGGTCTCGTTCATGATATGTCGTCATAAACTTAGCCAATGGATTGCGTTCTAGTAAATATGATATGGTAGCAATTAAATCTTCAAACATATTTGGTTCATAAAAACAATCAGATCCAATAATCAAATCAAATGGTCCAATGTTTAGTGTTTCTCGAAAAAAGTAACCCCATTGTAGTCCGAGTACTCTAATCTATATCAAGTTTTACTTGGTTATTTAACCACCAATAAAAATTAATGAGTATATTTAAATATTTTACTTGTTCAGGATACAAGCCATTCATGTAACAACATTTTTGAATGTGTTTAATGGTTCCTGATATTGTGGGATCATCAGTTAATGTAACAATAGCACCACATTTAGCAGCGACTATACCTGGCAAGGATGTTCCTGATCCAACTTCTAATATCCGTTTTCCAGGCAATTCAAGTCTATGTTCCCATAAAATCCATGCAAGTACAGGTGAAGATGGCCAAACGTAATAATGATAATCTCCTTCTAGAGCCTATAATAGATCAATAGGCTTTTTTTTCAATATTTATTATAATAAATTTCTTATATAATGAAAATGTATAATAGGTATACCTGAGGAATAGAAACAAGCAATGAGTCATACTTATTAACTTGACTGGAGCTACAGGACTCATTTGAGTTGTTTATTCTTTTGGATGAAAACGTGAAATTTTTAATACTATATTGAAGTCCTTTGTCTCCTTCCATCCAATTTTCTGATATTGTTGAATTGTATCCAAGGGAAAATAATGGTTCCGAAGTAGTTTTAAATTGCTGGGGTGGAGATTTCATGGGGTAAATAGTCCAATCTAAACAATTAGGAGGTATTTGTTCAGTGGGCTGTAGTTGTAAGCTAGTAGTAGGTGGATAAATGTACGACGTTGGTTGCGTAGTGTTAACAGTCATCGACATGTATGCTGGATAATTTTGACTGTCTGGCCATGTCGACAAAGGCAATGAATATGAAAGTTGAGCGGTAGATGTCGATGGTCCCGCTGCGTCCATTTCGTAATGATAGGAAGGGAATTGTATATTGTCGTTTGTGATTGTTGGCGTTCGATTTTCATCTTTTGATGTGGACGGTCCGGGCTGACAAAATGGCGTTAAATCTGAGTTCATGATGAATGAACTCGAAATATTTTACGTATTTAAATACGTGTTTACATGTTGTCGTAATTCAACAAATTCGAAATCGGTGAGATAATTAATAACAATAAAGAGACATTAAAAACATTATATCAAAAAATAAAAACTTGTGTTTTTGAAAAATAACAAACGTTCTTATCAGATCCCTATCAACAAAACATTAGTTGATGTTAAAGACAATTTACATAAATGTGTAAAGGTAAAATCCATAGATAATAAAAAAATTTCTTTATTATCTATGATAAAATCACAGACCATAGCCCAGAGACATCTTCTAAGAACATTGGAACATGGCCACAGATATATAATAATAAAATCTGTATACAAACGTTATCACATATCAGACTAACATAATCAAACAAACATTGAAATTCGCTAGACTAAATCTAAACTATATAATTTACTGGTGTATTTATAATGGATCTGATTAATTATAATTTTCATATAATCTGTGGTATTATTATATATGATATTATCAATTATAATGTGTTTAGTCGCAGCTTGT
Organism: Eriosoma lanigerum; assembly: GCA_013282895.1. Taxonomy (NCBI): domain Eukaryota; kingdom Metazoa; phylum Arthropoda; class Insecta; order Hemiptera; family Aphididae; genus Eriosoma; species Eriosoma lanigerum. The sequence goes on from CM023358.1 coordinate 51,567,449, forward strand.
GGAATATATAAATGTGCTACAGGCGTGGATTTGTTCGATACCTTAATATATTGATTTTCTCATAATTTAAAGTAAAAACCAATAATGGATACGCAGAAAATTACTGGACTGTAAGTATTGAATACAAACTTCGTTTTACATTTTTACATTTCGTAGGTTAGTGATGTTAGCCTAACCTAACAAAATAATAATTTTCCAAACCAGACTATTTAAAAATTGCATCAAACTCGAAACCTAACAATAAAAAAACTTTTAAGTTAAATAATAATAAACTTTTTTAATTTTTAAAATTTTTTTTGTATAATACAATCATAGGTTATTGTACATTTACTATAATAGAAATAACAAGTAGTGTACCTAAGTACTTTAATAGTATTAGATACATAATATTTATAATATATTTTGATTTAAATTATTTATAATTCATTAAGCTTTTGGGATTGACTTTATTAGCTTGTAACCTTGTAACATGCATTTATCAGATATTTATGTAGAAACTAGAAACCCATGTTTAATATAAGCATATTGTTTTCTTCAGAATAAAAGAAGAGTTCCCTGAAAGCATACCCAAAAGAGAATATGCGGAACTTCTCTCTCGGTTAGTATAATGTGATATAATTATTTTAAAAAGAACTATTACTAGTTTATCCTACTGTACTCTAAATGTATTAATTTTTATCATAGTATTTTTAAAGAAGAAAATGATGAAGATTTCTATCAACAAATACATACATATGAGGATATTGTTCAAAATAACACAGAGTAAGATAAAAATTGCACAAATATTCTTGTGTATAAAATTTGTATATTTTATTAATATTTATAAAATTATTATTAATATTTCACTATAAATTGTAGGGAAATAAGAGAAAATTGGTCGAAATGGTTTGGGCTTATATTAAATTTGAGGAGAATATAACACAGATATATTGTCCATATTTAAATGTATCCTAATGTATTATTTTATACTGAATTTAATAATGTATGATTATGTACAAATTCATACCTATGATACACTGTCCTATATCACCTTACTATCTTTTTGGTTAAATAGCATAATCTGTAAATTTAACATATAATCCTAATATATAATTATCAATTTGTTTAAACGTATGAATAACATTACAAATAATAATACATTTTTTAACAAACAAGTGCATTGATAACATTTAACAATACATTTCTTTTTAATAGCTTCATTAAGTATAACATAAAGCTTGTTATTGTTGATTGTATCTTTTACTTTCTCTTAATCTTAATGATACTAAATTATCATCTTATAATACCTACTAACATAGGGCTTTTGGGATTGACTTTGTTGGCTTGGCTTGTAGGCTTGTTTTATGCATTTATTATGTATTTGAGTTTAAATTAGAAACCTATTTTTAATATAAATATTGTTTTTTTCAGAATAAAAAATGAATTCCTTGAGAGTGTACCAAAAAGAGAATATGTGGAATATATCTCTGGGTTAGTATAATGTGATATAATAATCTTAAAAATAACTATTACTAGTTTCTCCCATTTCATTCTAAATATACCAGTTTTTGTCATAGTATTGTTAAAGAAGAAAATGATGAAGGGTGCTATCAACAATCGCATACACATGAGGATATTGTTCAAAATAGCACTGAGTAAGATATAAATTGCATAAATATTCTTGTATATAAAAATTTATATATAATTGTCATATTAACCCAGTGGCATATTTGAAGGTTAGGTCAGGGGTCGGCAACCTTTTTTGACGGAAGAGCCAAAAGTTACAATATACAAAATTTTCCAGATTTTAAAGAGTCACTAAAAATTTTCGTAATTTTTTAAATATAATTTTATTTTTAAATTTTAATAGACATAATAATAATAAAATTGATTATAATAATATAATAAAAAAAACAGTTTTTAATAATAGGGAAATACATCAATGGGAGCATTGGCTTTGCATGTCTTTTGAAAGTTCTTTTAAATTTGGCTCATAACTTGTTGTTTTAAGTTTCAAGCACGACTCTAAATTTTTATTTGTTAGTTGGCTTCTTACTTTATTTTTTATTGTATTCATGTAAGAAAACGCTTGCTCACACGAATATGTTGACCCAAAAATTGCCAGCACTCCAAATGCTTGACAGCGTATGATTAATTAGTTGTAGATAGTGTCGCGATTATATTAATAATTATATTATATTTATAATAAACATTTTACAACGATAGACTGTACTCCATGCGGGCACTATCAAATTGTTTTTATTATGTATTATTTCATATTTCCAAAAGCCACAAAAATAATATACTTTTTTTTATATTATAAAATATTGTTTTTGAACATAAAATATTAATTTTTTTGTGTGTAGCTAGAGAGCCGCAACTTTAGACCGAAAGAGCCACATGTGGCTCGCGAGCCGCAGGTTGCCGACCCCTGGGTTAGGTCGATCCTAATAACTTTGCATATAACATAGTAAATTTTTGTTGAGAGGACACACCGATAAATAGTTTATGAATAAGTATATTCACATTTTGATCACTACTTGTTATATAATTGTCGTAACAACTATTTTAGGATAAAATAATAAAGGGAAGAACTTGGTTAGGTTAGAATTTGGCTTTTTTTAATTAACATTTTACAATGTTTTATACTAGTTTAAAAAAATGAAAAAAAATAGTTATAGCTTCACGATACAGTTGTTTCAAGTACTCTTTCCAATATTTTGCTACTTCTACTTCTTCATAATGTAATATAACCATTTGCTTCTTAATATTTGTAAAAATAATAATTGTTTGTTAAACAGGTTGATTGACCTGTACTAATATTAGTAAAATAAAATTAATAAAATCATACATCAATACAAATAGTATGATCCTAACTTTAGTATGATTTTTGATTAGTTGAGACTTGAGACTTCAACATGCCAGTTATATTTACAATACAATAGTTTATGTATTTATCCATTAGTGCATTAAATATATAAACAATTAATTTTCAAATTTTTGTTATCTATAAATAGTTGTAAATAAATATATTTATATTTATATAAACTATGGATTAAAAAAAAAATGGGAAGGTCAATTTAAAGCATTTCTCCTTTGTCCCTTCGGTCATCGGAGAAATTAGTTATTTATTATAATTATTAAGATTTGAATGCAATGAAATTGCATTAGAAAATAAGATTCTGAGTGAATTTTAATATATTATACTGGTAATTCATTCCTAAATTTACCACGAGTGTAAATTACATATGTATTTTATATTACCTATGTTAGTACTCAAATCAATTTTCAAGTCCCTACAATTTAAACTCAATTAGTAATCTAGATATAAAAAAATGAATTAACAGAAACTGTTTTACCAGTTTTCCGCACCTGAAGGAAAAACTTTTATGAAATTAAAAAAATGAGCTAAATAAATTATCAACTACATGAAATTTGGTACGGAAAGGGTACCCTATTTGTGGTAATCGGACTATTATTTCTACCCGAAAAAATGTTTATATACATCAGAAATAAAAAAGTTAGAAAGACCGATTGTAGACGTTGCTCCTACGTCCTTCGGAGAAATTAGTAGAGAGAGAGAAATTATTATGATTTGAATGCAATGATATTGCATTAGAAAATACGATTCTTTGCGAATCTCAATGTATTGCAAAATATAATATATTGATAATCTATTACAAAATTTACCATTAGTGTAAATTACATATGTAAATATGTAAAATAAATTTCAAATCCCTATGATTAATATTCATGGGGTTATCATTTCATGATAAAAATGTCAGTCACGATTTTCAAAATATTTTGTAAATAGATTAAATAGTATATGAGTAGACTTCTATAAAAATTTCATACCTTTAAATCAAAACCTGCAGGTAATATTAAACATTTTTGTAAAAAATTCAAAGATCTATATGAGGCCAAAAAAAAAAAACAATCCCTTTTAAAATTTTACTAAATTTAAATATTACCTATATTTACTCAAAAAGATTTTGAAGTTTCTACAATCAAAACTCAATTAATAATTAAATGATAAAAAAATTTAAAATAAAGGAAACCGTAATTTTACCAATTTTCCACGTAAGCTGATTTGTAGTAATCGGACCATTATTTCTACTAAAGAAAAAAATTTCATACATCAGAAAGAAAAAAAAGTGGGAAGGCCGATTGTGGACGTTCCTCCTTCGTCCCTTCGGTCCTCGGAGAAATTAGTGGTTTATTATAATTATTAAAATTTAAATGCAATGATATTGCATTAGAAAATATGATTCTAAGTGTATCTAAATATATTGCAATATATTATACTGATAATCCATTTCAAAATTTACAACGAATGTAAATTACATATGTAAATATGCAAAATAAATTTCAAATTCCTATGATCAATATTCAAGGAGTACTCAAATCAATTTTCAAGTCCCCATAGTTAAAACTCAATTAATAATCTAGAAATAAAAAAAAAAGTAAAGATCGGACCATTATTTCTACTAAAATAAGGTTTTCATACATCAGAAAAAAAATTATAAAAATTGCCTATTTTCCGCTTTTCAAAGAAAACCTTTTGAGAAATTCAAAAAATGAGCTAAATAAATTACCAAATAGGTTAAATTCGCTATAGAGAGGGTACCCTATTTATTGTAATTGAACCACTATTTCTACCCGAAATAAGGTTTTCATACATCAGAAAAAAAAAGTTAAGTGGGAATGTCGATTGTGGACCTTCGTTCTTTGTCTCTTCGGTCCTCGGAGAAATTAGTGGTCTATTATACTTAAGATTTGAATGCAATGTTATTGCATTAGAAAATACGATTCTTAGCTAAACTCAATATTTTACAATATGCTATACTGATAATCCATTCCAAAATTTTACGAAGTGTGTAAATTACGAATGTAAATATTTAAAATAAATTTCAAATTCCTACAATCTAAACTTATTGAGTTATTAAGAAATAAAATAATGAAACAGTAATTTTGCCGATTTTCATGAACTTTTACTTTAAAAGCTTAAAAAAAAAATTGTCAGTCACGATTATTAAAATATTTTGTAAAAACATTAAGTCGTATATGTCTAGACTTCGATAAAATTTTCAAACCAATAAAATAAAAATTGCAGGAAATATTAAACATTGAAAAAAAAATCAATAAGTCATTTCTAAATTTTTTCTTGTAATGAAGTTCACCTAAGTAAATAATCAAAACAATTTTCAAGTCCTTACGATCAAAACTTAATTAGTTATTACGAAATTAAAAATTTTTAAATAACTAATTTTGCCGATTTTCCGCCATTGGTAGTTTTTCCCCTCCCAAGGAAAAATTTTTGAGAAATTCGAAAAATGAGCTCAATAAAGTACCAATTAGACGTGATTTGCTACCGAAAGCATACCCTACTTGTGGTTATTGGACAATTATTTCTACACAAAAAAGTGTCTTCATATTTAAAAAAAAAATATCTTTGTAAAACCAATACAATTTTCGCTTCGCTCAGAATCTAAAATAAAAAGCCTATAAAAAAAATTTTCATTCAAGATTTTCAAAATATTTTGTAAAAAGATTAAGTAATATTGTATTGGAGTTCTATGAAATTTTCAAACAGATAATCCCAAAATTGAAGTTAATATTAATTTTTTTTGGGTTAACGTTCAAAGCTCTATATTTTTCCAAATAATTAACTATTCCGTTCCAAAATTTTACCACGTTTGTATATTACCAATGTTAGTACTCAAAAAAAGTTACTACGATCAATACTCAATTAGTTATTATGAAATAAAAAATGACGAAAATCGTAATTTTTCCAATTTTTTGGTAGTTTATCTTCTAGGGAAAATTTTTGGAGAAATTCGAAAAATGATCTTAATAAAGTACTTAGAGAACATGGTTTGCTTTCGAAAGCATACTCTACTTGTGATAATCGGACAATTAATACTATCCGAAAAAATGTTTTCATACATAAAAAAAAAACATCTATGAAGAAACAATGCATTCCTTGCTCCGCTCAAAATTTAAAAATGATTGGAAACTTCTAAAGAAGAAGACTTTGGAGAATTCTGTCAAAAATTATAGATATGAAAAAAGTAACTTTTGTTATTGAAAAAAGTCAAAGTTATGTTCACTACAAGATTATGGTTAATTACAACGTCTTATACAGCAAGTTGTGATTAGTCAAGTTGAAAATGATCAATGATTTGAACATAGAAAAAATTTATTAATGGCTTAAAATGTTGGTCCTGTATGTAAAAGACAGCTAACAATAAAATATCCACTGATTATAAAGTATTTTTTATAGTGATGAAATACATATGCTTACAATATAATATAGAAAAATAAATTAACCTGAAGGAACAAGAAGTTATAAAAAAAATATACCAGTTCCAAAGTAAGCACATGTGGGTTATTTGTTGATAAACAGTATGGTTTTATAGCTGCATCTCCGGATGGACTGGTAGACGAAAATGGAATTGTTGAAATAAAGTATTCATATTCATTACAAAAAAAGTGGGAAGGTCAATTTTGGATGTTTCTTCTTTGTTTCTTCGGTCTCCGGAGGAATTAGTGGTTTATTATAATTAAGATTTGAATGCAATGATATTGCATTAGAAAATACGATTCAAAGCGAAACTCAATATAATTCAATGTATTATACTGATAAGTCTTTTCATTAGTTTACACATGTGTAAACTACTTATAAGAAAACTAATAAAAATTTCAATTACCTACGTTTAAAATTGCATTAGTTATCATGAAAAACCTAAAATTAATTTCATAAAAATTACGATTTACATAAATTTTAACGTTTTTATTCATTTTTGGTAGTTTTTCTTCGCCTGAAAGTTAGGTTAGGTATTGTCTATTCTATATTAGAATTTTTTACTGAAATCATGTCCTATTCGTGGTAATAGTTTCATTATAGTGAATATTAATTAATAATTAGTTAATTGTAAGTAGTAAACTAGTTAGTAGATACTAAAATAAAATAAAAGTTACAAGTTTTAAATGTTAAGTGTTATCATTGATTATAGAATAGACTATTCTATAATCAATGGTTCTATACTTCTATCCATGGCTAAATTTATAGGTATGATAGCAACTGTGTAAAATGTTGTTATAGATTGCGAATGTATTGTATGAAAGAAAATCTCATCTGGCAGTGATCCATAGAGCATAGCTAAACGTATAGGTATGTCAGCAACTTTGTGATAAGCAGGTGTCATGGCGGCCACTGGCAGTGAATTCATTATCAATTATTATCATTAACAGATAACAGTAATAATTGGTCACACGTGAATATTGAATGAGATATTTCACATGATTTAAGCAGGTAATAATAATTTACTCTATGGATCACTGCCAGCTGAGATTTTTTTTCATGAAATATGGAGTAATAATACACGTGAAAACTATAATAACATTTTGCAACAAGTTGCTGACATACCTTTTATGTTTACACTTTTAATACCTTTGAGTAAACACATATTTATTTAATAATTAATACACATTGGTTTTAAACATCTTTATATTTTAAAAAGTGTGTTCTGTCGAAACGCACACCAACAACAACACAAAAGCATTATCATCAGACAAAATAATATAAATGTTATCAGTGTTACCAAACACCACATCTCTCCCTTCCTAATTTTACAAAATAAAAAGTAAAATGATTTACATAATATTACAAATCATTTCAAACAAAATATAAATATAATTAATTACAATAGGTAATAATAATAATAATGATAATAATAAAAAAACATAATTATATAAGACATAAAACATATTAAGTTAGTGATAAATATAATATATAAAAAAAAAATAATACATTAATTATTATTAAACTTTTTTTTTTTGGCCTCCTTTTAATTCTTTTAGATTTTCTTATTTCCTCAATTTCCTCTGTATTTACTTCTTCCTTCATCACCTCTCTCTTATTACATTTTTTTTGTAATATTTAATCGATGTGTCTCTTCATTTTACCATTATTTGTTTCAATTAGAAAAACTACTTCTCCTAATTTTTCTTCAATTTTTCCTGTAATCCATTTTTGTCCAACACTATAATTTCTAGCTAACACTATATCACCTATTTTAAAATTTGTATTTCTTTTACCCTTGTATGTTCTTTTTTGTTTTATTTGACTCAGTTCAACTTTGGTTTTTACACTTATATTTTTATCATTTTCTGTTTCCTTTTTAAACTGTTTTAAAACTAAATCAAATTTATTATTTAATTTTCTATTCATGTGTAATTCTGCTGGGCTTTTGTCTGTGGTACAATGAATCATATTTCTATAATCTAATAAAAATTTGGAAGACGCTTGACTAATATTTGTATTACTATTTAAAATTTTTTTCATTTTATCTTTAAAAATGCCTACCATATTCTCAGCCGCCCCATTACTTTGTGGATGATAGGGTGGTGTTAAGACATGTTTAATATAGTTATTTTCTAAAAATGTTTTAAATTCCTTAGAAGCCCACTGAGGTCCATTATCTGTTACTAAAGTTTTACAAATACCAAACCTAGCAAAATATTCCCTCATGACATTTATAGTATTTAAAGAAGTAGTTAATTCATATGTATTACTTCTGGCCATTTTGAATATTCATCTATTATTACAATAAACATTTTTTTATTAAGTTCAAGAAAATCAGTATGTACCCTCTCACTCGGTTCCTTTACATGTAATGGAGATTTAGTTGGTTCTTTTCTAAATTTAACACACGTATTATATGAAGCTACTAATTGTTCTATTTGTTTGTTAACTTGGCCACCAAAAATAATTTCTAACCATCATTTTTAATTTTACAATACCAAAATGAGTGCTATGCAACTCATTTAAGAACTTTGCCTGTAAACATTTTGGTATCACTAACCTATGACCCAAGAAGATACAATTTTGATACACAGTCAGTTCTTTTTTTTGTAAATAGTATGGTTTAATTATTTCTGAAATTATTTTAATTTTACAATTTGGCCATCCCGTTAAGATATATTTTTTAATTACTTTTAATATTTCATCTTTTGTTTCTTTTTGTATTATTGTTTTATTTATGCCTTGGAAATAGTCATTTATAAAATGAATTGTTGGAATATCCATTTCTCTCTCACTTTTATGTGCAATTGCTAACCTAGATAATGCATCTGCGCTTTGATTATTTGCAGATTTAACATACTGAATACTATAATTGTCCCCTGCTAAAAACAATGCATATCTTTGAATTCTGTTTGCTGCCACTTGTGGTAGACTTTTATTTTCATGAAAAATATATGTAAGAGGCTTATGATCAGTTACTAAAGTAAATTTTGCTCATATAAATATTGATGGAATTTTTTTACACAAAAAATAACTGCTAACGCTTCTTTATCTATTTGGGAATACTTTTGTTCAGCCACATTCAAAGTTCTAGATGTATAATCAATAGGTTTTTCCTCATTATTAGGCAAGATATGTGAAATCACTCCTCCTATACCATAAGAGTTGGCATCGCAAGCTAATTTAATTTTATAGTCTGGATTAAAATGTGTCAATACTGGTGCTGAAGTTAACATTTGTTTTATATTTTTAAAACCAATATCACATTTATTATCCCATGTAAAATCATTATCTTTTTAAAGTAATTGGTATAAAGGATATAACACTTCTGTACTCTTTTTTAGAAATTTTGTATAATAATTAACCATACCTAAGAAAGATTTTACTTGAGTTATGTTTGTAAGAATCCTATTCCTTTTGCATTTTGCATTTGAAATAGCTTTAATCTTTATTTCATTAGTACATAAACCATTTTATTGATTTTATAACCTAAATATTCTATTTCTTCTTGAAAAAACAAACATTTATTTTCTTTCACTGTTAGTCCACATTCTTTTAACTTATGTAATACTTCTCTTAATTTAACTAAATGTGTTTCCCAATTTTCATTATATATTAAAATATAATTTAAAAAACAAACTATATTCTTAATTTTTCTGAAAATGTTTTCCATCTCCCTCTGAAAAATATCTGGTGCTGACGCAATACCATACATTAATCTATAGGGCACATATAAACCTTGATGTGTAGACAATGTTAAAATGTCTCTACAATTTTAATCTACTAACAATTATGTATATGCTTGGGACAAACCAATTTTTGGCCAAATTATACTGCCACTCATATTTGCAAATAAATCCTTTACTCTGGGTAATGGGTATTTATCGATTTTCAAGAATTGATTTATTGTTACTTTATAATCACCACATATTCATATACTTCCATCAGACTTTGGTACTGGTACTATTGGTGTTCCATAATCACTTGTTTCTTTTGGAGTTAAAATTCATTCCTTCACTAATCTATCTAATTCTAATCCCACTTGATTTCTTATTTTATATGGTAAAAGTCTTGGTTTAAAAAATATAGGCTTAAAATTATCTTTTAAATTAATTTACAATTTTTCATAGTATATGTTCCTAATTTATTTGTGAAAACTTCTGGAAAACTTGTTATTAATTAATTTTATAGTAATTAAACTCATCATTAATAATATTTATATGCTTTTCAATATTAAAATTAATTTTTAGAGGTACGATCCATTCTCTACCTAACAATGGTGGTCCTCCATTTTCAATTATATATAGATTTAATTTTAAATTATTAGTATTAAGTTAAACATTCACTTTAATTAAACCTATAGGTACAATACTAGTTCCTGAATACCCTCTAAGTTTCACAGTTGTAGGTTCCATTGGTATATGACTAAGTTTATTATGATAAAAATCTAACGATATTGCAGATATTGCTGAACCTGTATCCAATTCCATATCAATCATCTCATTTTCTATTTGTTCTTTAATTTTAATACTCTCTTTGTTAGTATTCAATTGTTCAATTTGAAATAATGTATCTATGTTTAAATCCTCAGTCTCTAAATAATTACTTGACTTACCATTTTTACCATCTCTTGCACATTTATTTTTTTCCAAAATTACTTTTATTTTTTGTATTAATAAAATGAGACGACCTCAGTGCAACTTTTTTGTTCCTATCATTACCCTTGTTAAAATAACAAACTTTTTTTAAATGCCCTTTCTTATTGCATATATCACAACTACGATCTTTATAAAAACAATTATTGATTACATGATTTGTTTTACCACAGCATGCACAGTGTATATTGTCTATACTCCCTTCATGATTTTTCCCAGATTTCCAGTTTTGCTCCTTCCATTTGTTCCTCTTATTTATGAAATTGATTTCTCCTTGAGCTTGTCCTTTTGTTGTATGTTGGAAATTTTCCAGGCTTTTCTCAGCTCCTTCGTGGGCTTGGCATATTTCTTTTGCTCTTCCATATGATAAATCAGGTTCTTCACACAATTTCTTTTTTAACGTACGATCACTCACTTTATGCACTATCACGTAATGCTTCCTCTAAATTATCTTTAAAATTACATAATATTGATAATTTCTGTAATTTTGTAATAAATTCGGTGATCGATTCATTATCCTGTCGACAATTTCGAAATTTCGATCGTTCCGCCAGAACTGAGACTTTAGGCTGTAAATAATTTTTCATATTACTTACTAGTTGTTCATATTCAACGTCTTTTGGTAAGGTTGGAGTACAAAGAGATCTTAATACTTTATAACCTTCACTCCCAATTTGAGTTAGGAAAATAGCTGCTTTATTTTATTTTATTTTATTCACTAGCATATATAATTCAAGCCTTTCTACCCAAGTCTCGAAATCCTCTTCTTGCAGTTTGAATTCTTCTATATTACCAAATTTAGCCATCGTGTTTTTCGTTACGTAACTAATTTTTTTTTTTATCTTTTTTGATCCGAATGATTTTTCTTTTCTGTTTACTCTATTATGGATCGCATCTTCGTCGCTACTTTTATGTTTACACTTTTAATACCTTTGAGTAAACACATATTTATTTAATAATTAATACACATTGGTTTTAAACATCTTTATATTTTAAAAAGTGTGTTCTGTCGAAACGCACACCAACAACAACACAAAAACATTATCATCAGACAAAATAATATAAATGTTATCAGTGTTACCAAACACCACAATACCTATATATTTAGCCATGATGTGACATATCTCACTCAATATTGTGTGACCATAAATATAGGTGAACTAGATTGCTAGGTTCTCTATACTGACCGTTAAAATATTGAAGTCGTAGATGTCGTCATTTTGAGTAGGTCACCTGTGTAACTAGCTTTATCATGTTATCATTGTATTATTAACACACACTATAGAAGCCTATACTCTATTCGAAATAAGAACAGGCTACAGCGGCTACCAGTTTACGTCGGACGGCAGTCAGGCACCGCCTTTTTGTATCCCCCACTTAATCAGCCGTCGTATGATATGTATATGATTAAAAAAGAAATTACCTTTATAATTAACAATATGAAAAGGGACTCGGCCCCGGGTAAGGACGGCATTACTACAAACGTTATAAAACATATTAAAGAATATACAACAGATATACTAGTTCATATATTTAATACGATTTTAACGGTAGGCTATAAACCAAATTCATTTAAAACAGCAGTGATATCACCTATACACAAAGTTGGTGATAAAACAGACATTACTAATTATAGACCAATCAGTCTCTTAAATGTTTTTTCTAAAATATTCGAAAAGATAATAAAAAAGAGACTTCTAACATACCTAGAAGAAAACTCTATCCTACCAAAATCACAATATGGTTTTAGAGAAAACTTAGGTACAGAAAATGCACTAGCAAAACTCAAAAGACATTTACTCAAATCTAGAACAAAAAAGTAAAACTTTAGGAATATTCATGGACCTAAGTAAAGCATTCGATAGCATCTCTCACGAAAAACTATAAAACACTCTTCAATCAATAGGCATAAAAAACAAATCCTATAAACTATTTGAATCTTATCTAGATAATAGAAAACAACAAGTACAAATTTGCGATACCCTAAGTGATGAACAAATAATCATCAATGGAGTTCCCCAAGGCATAGTACTATCTCCTATTTTATACATAATATATGTAGCTGAATTAGGGAATTTTGACTTAAATATACGTGGTAAATTATTTTCATATGCTGATGACACGGCCCTTATCATATCTGAGACTAATTGGGAAAAGACCTACCGATACGCCGAGTCTGACATGTGTATCATAAATGAATGGTTTTTAAAACACAATTAAAGGCTTAATTTTAATAAAATTAAATTCATAATTTTTACTCGAGATAAAAAAACTCAACCGATAATAAATGAAGTAAAAATGCCAAAATTATACTGTAATAATAAAATTAAGAATGATTCGTACGAAACAATTAAACAGCTAACATTAAATATCTAGGCGTCATATTTGATCATTACATGAAATGGGACATTCAAATACAAAACTTAATAGTAAAAATGCGAAAGCTCAGTCATTCTATATTAATGCCAAAAGAGTACTAGATAAAGAAATGCTACGTAGGTTTATTTCACAATGACGCAATCTATTTTACAATATGGTATGGGGCGGACTAGGAATAGTAGCCCACAATAATCTACAAACGGCACAAAAGTGCATAATAAAAATAATTTTAAATAAACCAAGAATTTACCCGTTTAAAGAACTCTTTAAAGAATTAAATGTCTTCAATATAAAACAATTATTCTACCGAAATGCCTTATATTATACTTAAAAACTAAATTTGATAGATTTTAAACAAATCTCCAGTACCGTGCTACTTTAATTTACGCCCTAGGGCAACCATATTTGGTGCCCCTCAATTCATGGTGGTTCACCCCCCCTGAAATTTAATTTTTAAAAATGTTTAGAAGATCACGCGTATAATTTTAAAACAATAAAATATAATAGGAAGAATCGTTAAAACATCTGAACACGTATCGCACACAGATTTTCATCTCCTACTATAGAACTATCATATTGTTATAATTTAATGGAGATATCTGAATAAAATATGGCAAAGTAAACAAATTATGGGTATTATAATTTATTTTTAGCTGTGGTGTGGTTGCAAAGAGTCTGGCACACACAATCCCGCATCCAACGATTCATATCATTATCCGAATAACAAGTAAAACCATATCTACGAAATCATGTAAAGACAATAACAATTATTTTTAAAATAGGTAGGTATTATGGTATAGAATATAAAAATAAAATATATCGTATTCATACAATACGCAATAACAAATACGTCAACTATCATGAAGTAATTATAATTATAAAATAGGTATACAAATATATTTAAATTACATCTAAATTAATAATTATAATTATAAAAAAAAAATATATATATATTATAATAAAAAGCTTATAAAAGTTGCCGATTTTAAGCTTTTCAAGAAAAAACTTTTGGAAAATTAGAAAATTAAGCTTTATCAAGTACCAAAAGGACACGATTTGCTATCGAAAGCATACCCCACTGTGATAATTGGACAATTATTTCTACCCGAAAAAATGTTTTCATACATCAGAAAAAAAAAACTATAAAGTCAATGAAAATTGGCTTTTAAAGGAAAAACTTTGGGGAAATTAGAAAAATAAGGTAGATAAAGTACCAACTAGATGAAGTTCGGTATAGAAGGGGTACTCTATTTGTGATAATCGGACCATTATTTTTATCCGAAAAAATGTTTTCATACATAAAAAAAACATCTTTGTAGAAACAATACATTCCTTGCTCCGCTTAGAATCTAAAATTAAAGGTAATAATTTATAAATAAAATAAATTTTGTAAATTTTATTCTCAAAGATAATTTATGTTTAAGTATCTCAAGCATATAAAATTATTTTTAAAAATAATACATTCTAATATTTATAAATGATTGACTAATTGCTTTAAATAATATATATTCATGGCTTGGTGCTCCTAAATCAATATTTATTGGGAGTGTATCAATTATATTGAATTAGAATGAGAAAAAAATACAGGCAAAGAATTAAGACCTCGAAAAAATATTTTAAGTTCCTTGTTGCATTCTAATGATTGTTGAAGTATTAAATTAATAACATGCGCATAACAATGAGTAAACATAGCTTTAGGATATTTCTCTAAAACTTTACTTTGCAAACCGTTTAAATGACCAGATGTTACTGCGGCTCCGTCATATGTTTGTGCCACTAATTTGTTTTCAATTTTTCTACTACTTGATTTACGTGATTAAATAAAGAGGCAGCAGTTTTGTCAGCACTCATCATCAAATCCAAGAAAACGTTCAACAATTTTGTTCTCGTTTTGTGAAAAATATCTCAGTACTGTCGATAATTGGAATTTATTACTAATATTAGTTGTTTCGTAAAGCATAATTGCCACGTATTGTGTGTTTTGAATTTCATTAAAAATGTTATGTTTAATAACATCGGCAACAGAATTTATTAAATCATTTTGTATAGCAACAGAAGTGCCTCGAAAAATAGTAGAAGTATCTAAATGTTCCTGTAATAATAGGTCAAATTCTTGGCTAGAAATCAAAAACTCCATATAGTTTCCCTTATTAACTGAATATTTGTTTTCGTTATGTTTCCTAAAAGGTAATTCCTGCTTAGCT
>CM023358.1:51583072-51628983 GCA_013282895.1 Eriosoma lanigerum
AATAGCTGTATTTAAATGATTTAAATCATCATATCCTTGATTGTTCCAGACAGTTTTTTTTGTAGAAAATAGTAAACAAGACCAACAAAAAAATTTATTCGATACTTTACAACCGCATAACCAATCAGATATATTATAAAGTTCTTTGCGGAAATGCCAAGTGCTAGTACTATCGTTAGTCTTTTTAATTTTTATTGTTGTTAAAATGTCAAGATCTGGACAACATCTACCATTTTCAACCAAAACATTTTTTTTCAGCAAATGAAAGTTTTGAAAAGCATTTTTGTTTTAATTGATTAACAACTTCACTATAATTATACATATTGTACATATAGAATAGATTAAATTTAATATTTCAATTTATACTAAATGTCTAAATTAAACAATATTATATAATGAATTTTAATATGATAAAAACTATACAACATGTATAGTATCAAAAGAGTATTTTATAAAAAAAATAAAAATAAAATATATCACTTAACTCACCGTCTTTAATTACAATCAATAACCCAATAAAAATGCATATAACCGATTAACAATAAATGCATATTAATGGACAAGGAAATATTAACGTCCTACATAAAACACAACATAATACCTATATATTATATATTTATATGTCGTTATCTTATTAGCTGCCGTCGTAGCTATTGTCGATGCATGGCCAAGTTAAAAATAGTTTATTAGTCGATTATTATTTTTTATTCATAGACAACAGTACATACAAAATAATTATTTAAAGATTTTGCAAATACGAGCAATAAATTATATAATTACGAAATATTATTCATTACACTATTACAATTTACAATTTAGTATAACATCCATCAATTTTATAAGGCGTTAACACACAACTTGCACACCCAAAGAAAACGCCACTGTATATTATCAAATCTATTTAAGACCTAACCTAACCTTGGTAGTATAGGAAAAAGTATGGTTGTAGTTTTGTAAATATACAACATACCTTTATAGTTTATAGGTCTATGAGAATTAAATTTCTACAATAGTATAGTGCCACAGATTATATGAAATATGAATATAATTTTATAACTATTATTAATATATTTATACAAATATATCATTTTTAATAATACCATAGTGTCATTCTCAATGTGTTTATTCACTAATAAACAAGCCATAAGAATGTAAGATACAAATGACAAAATGGTTCAGATGTATAGTCCATGTGATTGCATGACAAAACAAACAATCATATTGTCATGTGTGATTATAGTTTATGAAGGTGACGTTCGCATAATATTATGTATCAGCGCAATAAAATACCCTGCTTTTACAAAAATGACACTTCTGATTTTCATTATCGTAATCATTTATATTTTTACAGAAACTAAGACAGGGTGGATTAATATTAATACACATTGGACTAAGATTTATGTATTTATAAAATAAATTATATATTTTCTATGCTATAATAATATTTATGATATTTCAATAGACTCAAATACTTCAGTGACTCAAATATTTGGATTGTATGGAAATGAATACAGTAGTACCATGATATGATATTAATATCATATTATTATAATTCCATTTTCCATAATAATAATATACTATAGGATTGAGATTTGTAGCAATGGGGGAGCAAAAGGTGCCTGTGGCCCGGGTATAACAATTCAAGGGCCGTAAATTAAATTGAAAACAACTTATAAAACAAATTTACAACTAAACAAGTCTCTCCATTTTGAAATTTTGCCCCTAGAGCAATATTTAGTTGTTACGCTTAGGTAGGTAGGACTAAGATATAGGTATAATAATATTTTAAAAATATAATAAATAATAAAGAGTCTATAACCAATTATAGTATAATATTATTATAAAAAATTGGAATACATTTTTTTATCACGAATAAATTATTTGATAGTTTGAATACACAACATTTCTGTTTTCGTGGTTAGTGTTACTATCACCTTTTTTGTCTTCAATGTTGATATTTCTGAGTGCTGTGGTGATTCGAGTGGCATTCATTATTCTGACAATTGGTAGCAACCCATTTTTCTTTTTATTTTAATGATACTAAATAACTTTGTACCCACAGAGAAAAGTAACCATCATTAACAGCCTCAGAGTATTGTATATTGTACCAAAATAATATTTAAAAATTAATAAGATATGCACTGAATCGATTTATTTTTAAATAACAGAATAAGTGACCACTGTTTCCTCATATTGTAAAATGATCATAATTTATCACATTATAATACCTTTTCACATAGGGCTTTTGGAATTGACTTTGTAGGTTTGGCTTGTAAGCTTATAATATGCGTTTAATATTTGTGTAGAAAATAAAAATTCTTATTTAATATGAATGTTTTTTTTTCAGAATAAAAGAAAAGTTCCCTGAAAGCACACCAAAAAAAGAATATGTGAAACTACTCTCTAGGTTAGCATAATGTGATATAATAATCTTAAAAATAACTTTTACTAGTCTATCTCTAAATGTATTAATTTTTATCATAGTATTATTAGAGAAGAAAATGACGAAGAGTGCCATCAACAAACTTGTACACATGAGGATGTTGTTCAAAATAACACAGAGTAAGATACAAATTACATATATATAGTATATAAAATTTATATTTAATTGCCATATTAGCCCTACAAAGCATAATTGTTTTCCCAAAAATCACATTTTTTTCTAATGGCCTAACAATCAGATATATGTAGAATATTTAAATTTGGAAAGATATTGCTCTGGAGCACATTAATTTACATTTGTAGGATAAATGTTGTTAAAATAACAATAGGTTAAATTATGATTATGTAATTTATTAATTATTATTTATATTACTTCACTATCAATTGTAGGGAAATTAGAGAGAATTAGTTGAAATAGTTTGGACATTATATTTTACGTTCGTGAAGAACAACACAGATTAATATCATACTTAAATAAACCCTTATATATTATTTTATATTCAATTTAATAACAATTAATAATATATGATTATGTGCAAATACATAAGAAAATACCTACCACTGATATGATTTTATAGCTTGTTGTAATATGTGATTTTATGATTTAATCCTATAAAGTAATTCCTAAATAATAATTATCAATTAATTTAAACAACTAAATAATAATACAAATAATTATAATTTGTTTAAACAAATAACTGTAATAGAGTCATTTAAAAATAATTTTTTTATAAAAGAAAAGTACATTTATATAGCCCAAAAATTAAACATCCCTTTAATACTTACCAAAAGTGTTATAATCTTTCCTTTTCCAAATCTTGCATTTCTATTATGATGAAATAATACTATAAGTGGTCCTTGATAATAATTTATTCAAACTGAAAACTGAAATTTAAAAACTCTAAAACTTGCTGATATAACCCAATCTACTGTCAATAATATTCATGAAAATGTTAATACTAAGTTTTATGATGTATAAAAAAATTTCCTATTCTATTTGTAAGATTAATATCAAGTCTTCCAAGATTTATATGTAATTATTCTTCAAATATACCAATGGATTATATAATGTCAATATTTATTCCATTTTTTAAACATTAAAATTGAATAGTATTAATTATCTATTACTACTCGTAATAATTGAAAAACAAATTTCTAAAAAAGCTTTCAAAGTTATTTATAAATTTTATGGACATATATTAATGAACTGTGGTTATTTAATTACTGAATACTTAATGATGTTTGAACTAATAGAAATATTCATTTTTCTTTCAGAAAAAAAATTGATAAAATTATTGTCAATATAAATAAGATGCACGAAAGGAACTACAATGACGTAAAGCCTTTTAAATGTAATAATTGCAAGATGGAATTTGCCCATAAGTTCCATTTAAAGATTCATGAAAGGAATCATACCAGCGAAAAACCCTTTAAATATGTTTTAAGACGAAAAACATTGGTACAATCGTCAACTATGCACGACCACAAAAATTCCTATACTATTAAAAGGCCATACCAATGTGCTAATTGCGAAAAGTTTTTTATAAATTTGGTAAATTTGAAGAAGCACATACGTTTTTACCACACTGGCAAGATGCCATTCAAATGTAATTTTTGCAAGAAATTATTTCTACAAGAAACTAATTTGAAGAAGCATGAAAAAACTCACAATGTAAAAAAACTCCTAAGATGCAGTATTTGCAAGAAGGAATTTTCACAAAAATGTCAGTTGGTGAATCACCAAAAAACACATACTGGTGAAAAGTCATTTAAATGTGATATTTGTGATAAGAAATTTGCTTTCAAATCCCATTTAACTAATCATAAAAGGACTCATGCTGGTAAACAGTTTTTTAAATGTGGTGTTTGCAAAAAGAAATTTGCACAAAAATGCCAATTTGTGATTCACCAAAAGACACATACTGGTGAAAAGTCATTTAAATGTGGTGTTTGTCATAAGGAATTTGCATGGAAGTCCAAGTTGACGACTCATGAAAGGTCTCACACCGGCGAAAAGCCATATAAATGTGGTGTATGTGCGAAGGTATTTTCTCTAATGTCCGTTCTGACAAATCATAATTTGATCCATACGGGTGAGAAGAAATTTAAATGTACCGTTTGCCATAAGGGATTTACACGTAAGCACTTTTTGACAGTTCATGAAAGGTCTCACACAGGTGAAAAGCCATATAAATGTCATATTTGCAATAAGGAATATGGACATAAGTCCCATTTAACGGCACACGAAAAGATTCATACCGGCAAAAAACCCTTTAAATGTAATATTTGCCAGAAGGAATTTTTTCGTTCGTCAATTTTAAAAACTCACGTTATGAGCCACACTGGTGAAAAACCATTTAAATGTGGTATTTGTGATCAGAAATTTATACAAAGGGCCCATTTAACGGCTCATGTAAGGATTCATACTGGGGAAAAGCCCTTTAAATGTAGTATTTGCTTAAAGAAATTTGCTCAATCGTCCTCTTTGAAGATTCACGAAAGGATCCATACTGGTGAAAAGACATTTAAATGTAAGATTTGTGACGAGAAATTTTCACAAAAGTCACATTTAACGACTCACAAAAAGACCCATACGTGCGTTAAGTCTATTTAATGTGACGTTATCCGAAAAATTTATCGTTGTCCTGATTTAACTTTTAGGGAAGAACTCTCATTGACGAAAACTCATAAATATGGTGATAGTGTTTGTTGTATGGATTTATATCATTTACAATTTTAATAGAGAACTAATAAATCAATTAGAAATTTCTATTGGCCAAAATTGTTTTGTACCCTTTGTTAAACAAATTAACCATATCACAATAATGATGTATTATTATTGTTATTTTTTTTTTTGAACTCGCTAAATACATTATTTTGTTCCTGTAATTTTAATCATTTTAATTTAGATTGAAACAATTTATAACTATAATTTAATAAAAAAATAATTTGTTATGTCAAAGTCATCACATAATTTATATAACAAAAGTGTTGAATGCCAAATATATATATATATATATATAAACCATTAGAACTTTTTAGGAGAAGTTAGAAGTTAATTGTAATTTAGATTTGAATGTAATCACATTCGAAAATACGATAGGTTAAGAAGTTATGATGAAAATACCAGTTTAAATGTAAGTCCATGTGGGTAATTTTTGATCAACACTATAGTTTTATAGCTGCATATCCGAATGAACTAGGAGATGAAGATAGAATTATAGAAGTGAAGTATCTATATTCATTACCAAAAAAGTGGGAAAGTCGATTTTGAATGTTTCTCCTTCATCCCTTAAGTCCTCAAAGAAATTAGTGATTTATCATAATTAACATTTGAATGCAATGATATTGCATTAAAAAATACGATTCTGAGCTAAACTCAATATTATGCAATATAATTTACTGATAGGTCGTTCAAAAAGTTTACCATGTGTGTAAACTACCTATGAGAAAACTTTAAAATTTAAAGTACCTACGTTCAAATTTGTATTAGCTATCATAAAAAACCTAAAATCAATGTCATCAAAGTTACGATTTCCGTAAATTTTGACGTTTTCCAGTCATTTTTCGGAGTTTTTCTTCTCCCAAAACTTTTAAGAAATTCGAATAATGAACTAAATAAAGTACCAACTAGACGAAAGTTACTACCGAAAGCATACCCTATTCGTTGTATTCGGACTATTTCTACCCAAAAAAGTGTTTTCATACATAAAAAATAAAAAAACATATTTGTAAAACTAATACATTCCTCGCTTCGCTTAGAATCTAAAATATGTTAACATTTTTATTCCTTTCTTCATTATTTGTATTCACGGTTTAACATTTACCTATAACACTTATAAGGTATATCTCTTAGTATATCTTAAACCGTGTTTGTACATTGTAGTTGTATACTAATATAATTGTGCAGGTTAAGGTGGTTCTAGTTGGTCAAAAAAATGTCGTGTTTAGACCTTCAGTTGTGATAAAATTGTGGGACTTTGGGTGGTCCAATTTAAGTCCTGTAAAAATCTTAAGATTGTTGACATATGTTCTAGGTTTTGATCGAAGCGTTTTTTGAAAAATGAATTTCCGACTTCAGTAAGATTAAATAGGTTTTCCGTATTTTAACATTTTTTACTTATTTAATATATAAGGCGGAAAACCATATTTTGTAAAATGCTTCGATCAAAACCTAAAACAAATGTCAAGAAATATTGTGTTTTTTACTGAATTAAAATCGGACTGATCAAAACTTCACAAATTTGTCACAGAGAAAGCAATTTTCAATGTAAAAAATTATTTAGTGAGCAGTCGTATTTTCGTGCGAGAACGCTGTTTGTTGCGAACTATATTTATAACCACCTGTCATGTGACCGGGCAGACGATATCTAAAATTAAATTATATATAAATAATCAATTAGTAATATATATTTTTACATTTTTATTATTGTATAGCCCACATTAATAATATTCTTCGTTTTTCATCATACTGATAATAGGATAATGGATAATAGCTGATAATAGTATGTTGTTTTGGTAATTGGAGCGCTAGATAAATGGTTCCCTATGTCAATCAGCTGATTTTTAATCGGCCACTTTGAGCCTCACTTTATCAAACATTTTCTATACAGAATTTCGTAACCTGTATAATTAAAACCATGTACTTCACATGCATGACTGTCCGGGCTGACAAAATAGTGTTAAGTCTGAGTTCATAATTAATGAACTTCAAATATTTTACTTATTTAAACACGTTTTTACATGTTTTCTTAATTCAACAAATTCGAGGTCAGTGAGCTATTAATAACAATAATCAAAAATAATAAAGAAGCATTAAAAACATTATATTAAAAAATAAAAACTTGTATTTTTTAATAATAACAAACATTCTTATCAGATCCATATCTATAAAAAATTAGTTGATGTCAAAGACATATTACATAAATGTGTGACTGTGTAAAATCACAGACCATAGACTTATAAATTATAGACTTCTAACCATAGATAATAAAGAAATGGATAGGCCACCTAAATACTGATGGTGTTTTAAAAGGGGCGGAAAACTGAGGTGATTTATCAAAGTATTTTCTTTTCTTTTATGTTTATTTACTTTTGCCATAATATTTCCATAATAGTTTTCATTGTATCTAATAATCTAAGACCGTTTTTTTAAGAAAATAATAACATATATAATGTTATGATAAATCGCCTCAGTTTTTCGCCTCTTTTGGAACACAAATTTACATTGTATCAGTCATAGATCATAAACTATGGATTGAGTTTAACATATTGAACTTGTGTAGTATATTTGTCACCGGGATCATCTGTTTTTTTTTTGGCCGCTAAATGTTCTACAGTCCATACGTGTGGCACCTCATCGCATTTCATTGCTTCTCGTCACATATCGTATCTTAATAACCTCGCACATGGTACCTATTCTTGAATCTTGATCACGTTCGATATTTCGATTTCACTATGTTGTGGAGGTAAAGGTCACCAACAACGCAAATAACACTCACAACGCAAATTAATAATTAAATTAATTAAATTTAATGCAAAAATAAAATAATTTAATTATAATATTATTATTTAAATAATTGTTAATACAAATAAAAAATTCAATTCAATTTATGTTTAAATAAACAAAAGAAGACATGGATCGTACGGGCAGTGTTAACGCGTCGGGTCTCGGTAAACGAGAGCGAGTTGGTGGCGATCGCGGTGGCTCACCGATCAACGCCGCCGTCGATACGTACCGATTTAGCGTAAACCGGTATTTGCATATGCTTCGGGCAGACCCGTCACGATAGGCAAATTGAAAGTTATAGGCCGTCGGGATGGACGGGTGAGATATGAACGGTCGTCAACACGACCGTGTCAACTCTCCCCCCCTAAGCCGTACACTCCCTATCGGTTTAGCTATGTGTCTTTGCAACTATTAGGTGGAAGGGGTGGTTTCCGCCCTGCTTCCCTCCTCTGTGCATGGTACCTATTCCGGGTAGAGGTTCCGGATTTCCTCCAGAAGCTCCCCATCGTCATACGCGATGTCCATCGCTTCCCCATCACCCATAGGTTCACCTGAGGTCACTCCGGACAACAACGCAGACGACGGTTCCGCTCTGGTAACTGGACTATCCTCGTTAGCTTTCTTCTGTTTTTTTTTTGTTAATTTGTTGTGAAGCCGCCTCCGTAACCTCCACCCAAGTCTTCTCGGCATTCGTACTCTGTCCCTCCCTTGGTGCAGGAGGTACCCGTTCTGGCAACCGGTGGAAGGGAGGCACTTCCGGTGGGTGGTGTCCACCTTTTTTTTCATGAACGGGCGGTTTTGCGACGGGTGGCTTCGATGCGGGCGGCCTCGGTGCAGCCGATCTCGACTCGGTCGGTCTCGGCACGTGCGGTCTCGGTGCAACCGGTCTAGGCACGTGCGGTTTCGAGGCGACCGGTCTCGGCACGGTTGGTCTCTGCGCGGTCGGCCTCGTCGCCGGCGACGGTTTCGGAGTGGATTGCCCCTGACTCCTCGACGGACCCTCACCGCTTGGTTTGGCTGGCCGCTGTTTTTTTTTTCACCACAGACGCGTACGCCGTTTTGGACGTACCACGACGTTGGTGTCTCACTGGACCAGCCGCTGGACGACTGTCCACAGGGGCCGGTGGTGTCACCGGTGCTGCTGTGGCGTGGTCTCGCCAACCACGCTCATAAGCAGCCCACAGGCACTCGTTTTCACGAAGTGTCTGTAGATCGATATCCCGGACCCTCTGTGGCGTCATTGCGGGAGTTGATTCCGGTTCGGGAGGAAACACCCCTCCGAGACCCTCAACAACCCGCCTCTGTTGGGTCATGGTTTGCACCATCTCCGCCAGAGCGCCAGCCAAATGCGACCTAGTCGGCCGCCACCTCGCATCCCGGGAACTACCTTCAGACATCTATATAGAGAATAAATAAATTATTATACACGTCATAAATATAACGTAATTTATATATTTCATGTCTACCGTTGATAGTTTATACTAGGACGCTAGGTTTACGATGTATTCACCGTATGTGCTGGTTTAAGACTAGAAATGTGTACCTTACGGGGGGGGGGGGGGTTTTGGTCTGTCCAAAAAACACCCTTCCATAATTTTTCTTTAAGTCTAACCGGCCCTATCCATTTCGCGGCGAACCCCGCATGGAATCCCTGTTCCGCTTTCGAGAGGGGATGAGCTCTTACATACACCCTGTCCCCCACTGAAAGGGTACGTTTATTCGGTGGGACAGTGGGCTTATCTGCTGCTGTCGGTTCCACCGGAGAGCTTCTAGATACTGTTGATAGAGCCCAGTCCCCCGGACTCATTGTTTCGCGTCCTAAAACTAATACCGACGGGGAAACGCCCGTCCGGTCGTTCCTACGGTTTCGTAGCGTAAATAGGACTGACGAAAGTTTTTGGTCCCACGTACGATGTTTATCACCAACTAAGAGTGCCCGGAGACCCTTCTTTAGTTCTTGGTTACGTCGTTCAACAGGGTTAGCCCTAGGGTGGTACACAGGGGTGGTCCACCCCTCCACCCCCCATGCGACGAGTGATTTCAACCATCCGTCGGATGAGAACTGAGGACCATTATCACTAAGTAGCACCCGTGGGTACCCGAAACGTGAAAACAATTCCCTTTCCAAAGTTTGAGTTATCACGGTCGTCGTGGCCGTGCCCAAAGGATACGCTTCGACCCACCTACTGTGACAATCAGTCGCTACTAGTATATTAGTTTTACCTCGACTTGTGCGTAGGTACGGACCCATTAAGTCGACACTAATTACCTCCCACGGTTGTACCGGTTTTCTAGGACGTAAGGGTTCATCTATTACGTTATTAAGAGGTTTTGTACACGCGCATATATGGCAAGCCGCCACATAACGCCGTGTAGCCTCCCTTACGCTTTTCCAATGAAATCTATTGGTAATGGCCCTGTATGTTTCCTTCCATCCCGGGTGCCCCGCAAGAGTATGATCGTGATAACGCCACAGGATATGCTCTTGTTTGTCAACGGGTATCACGACTAACAATATATCGTTATTCGCCGAATCTAACGTAGATTTACGTTTTTTTAATAAACCATCATTAAAAACAAAATTATTAAATTTTTTTAACCGATCTAAACGTGTATTATTCGCCGGGTAACCCGATTCGAAAATTGACACTATAGATTGGATAAAGGGATCGTGCCTTTGCCACTCGACTAATGTTTGATGTGTAATTGGTTCTAAGTCTGTTCGGGTAGATTGAATACGATATAGTTGGTCTGGCTGCCCCTCCTCTTTTACTATGTTACGTGTTGGAAAACCTATCAGATTTTCATCTAACGCGTCTTCGTCAACCGACGGACCCTCTGTCGGAAAACGGGATAACATATCGGGGCCCTCATTTTGTACACCTGGTACATGACGCGTGATAAAATCAAGCGTACCTAACTGCAGTGACCACCGCGTAAGTTTACTATTTTTATCTTTCGCGCGATGTAACCAGGTAAGCGCAGAATTATCTGTGTACAGTATGAAGGGACGGGAATCCAGAAATAGTCTAAATTTATCTATCGCCCAAATTAACCCTAAGCATTCACGTTCGACCGCGGCGTATCTACGCTGCGTCTCACTTAACTTTTTACTGGCATATGCGATTATTTTTCTATGTTCCGGGTTATCACCCTGTTGGAATAGAATCGCACCAACCCCTACTTCCGATGCGTCCGTCTGTAAACAGAACGTTTTCGAAAAATCTGGGGGGGTTAATTTTGGGGACTCATACAATTTATGCCTGATAACCTCAAAGGCATTTTGTTCGAGTTTAGACCAACGCCATTTAACACCCTTTTTCAATAACTCTGTGAGGGGGTGAACTATGTCGGCGTAATTGTGCACAAACTGGTTGTACCAGTTGCACACACCCAAAAATTTACGAAGTGTACGAATATTTTTGGGAATAGGGTGATTTAAAATCGCCTCCAATTTTTCCGGTTGTTTGTCTATACCGTCGGCGTCGACAATATGACCCAGAAATGAAATTTGGGTCTGCCCAAAATGACATTTTTTTGGATGACAAGTTAAACCACTTCTATGCAGTCTTTCTATAACTTTTTCTATATGTATAAGATGATCGTCACGACTGTACGAGAATATCACAATGTCGTCTAGATATACCTTTACAAAGTCACCTATTAGTCCCTTTAATACTTCCCCCATTAGTCGAACAAATGTCGCCGGGGAATTTTTCAAACCAAATGGTAGTACCCTAAATTGGTATAAACCCCTTTGAGTTCGAAAAGCTGTGTATTTACGGGCCTCAGGTTTTAAAGAAAGCTGCCAATATCCGGACATAAGGTCTAACGTACTAAATATGCACGCACCTTTCATTCCGCGCACCATATCGTGGAGATTCCCCATAGGTTGTGCGTCTGAAATGGTTACTTCGTTAAGACGCCTATAGTCAACGCATAAACGAAATGACCCGTCCTTTTTTTTTGCTAGTACCACCGGTGCCGACCATGGTGATGTACTAGGCTCCACCAGACCCTGCTCCTCCATTTCACGCACCATATCATTTATATATTTTTGTTTTTCCGGTGGGTATGGATAAGGACGCAGCGCTACAGGGGACGGGTTATTAAGTTGAATATCGTGTTCAATTAATTTCGTCCTGCCTATATTTCCACTAAAAACACTAGGATACTTGGTCAGTATCGTTTTTATTTTTCCTACATAATTCGGGTCCCCCGAAAAATGCGTATCGGAAAAATCGGGAAGCTGGTGTAAAATGGGTTCACCCTTTTTCCAACACACTGACGTGCGTTGTTTGGCACCCATATATATGGTATATGTCGCGTAGTCTAACGATACTTCGTTTTCAACTAAAAAGTCGTGACCTAATAATATGTCACTAAATAGATTATCTAGGACGGCAGCTTTAAAATTAAAATTAATATTTGTAATTTTTACGTCAAACGCGGTCACACCAGTCGTCGACGTCGTGCGGCCGTCAGCTAGTCTAACTATACTAGTTGTATCCGAACAATATTTACCATATTTTTTTGCTATCCACGGCTTTACGTAAGATTTTACCGCCTGTGAATCTAGCAACGCCGTTACGTACCCACTCGAAAATTCCAACTCCACCGCAGGAGTGGGAGTGTCATCTAAATATGTTTTAGGTGACATAGAAAATTTTTGAAAATTTTTCGAACCTATCTGGGTGTCTAAGGGACTCGATTTAACGGGTATTAAACTGTTAAACCCAAATAAACTGGCTTCCGATTTTATACGGGTTAGTATAGGTTTCCAAAATCGATCTGAAGACACTATAGTAATGCCCGGGTAACCGTCCCCCAGTGGCGTAACAGGGGTGGGGGTGTAATCCGGAATCTTCCGCACCCCCAAGTCGGACTCAGGATCCACCATTTCGTCATTAATATAACTATGTGGTGCTACCTGGTCATCGCCCGACGAAATTATTTCGATCAAGTTGTCAGTTTGATCAGAAATTATTATATTTTCAAATACGTAATCACTATTGTGCGAAACAACAACTTGTTGAATCGCTGTAGTACTATTACGTGTTCCTACTATTGAATTTTCTTGGTCAGAATTAATCGAAATTTCGGAATTTACTTGAAAAATATTTTTAGGGGGTCTGTTTATGCCATTAATTATTTTCGGGGCGACTTGTCGGTCTTTTTGTCGACCCGTTTGTCGTTTCCCGAATTTTTAGTGACAAAATTTTTTTTTTGGTCGTCCGATTTTTTTACACCGGTACGACTAGGACACTTATCAGGGTAATGTGGCCCCTCGCAAATTTTACAGACTAAATCCATTTTCTTTACGGGTTGCTTGTCCCTAGGTCCCCCCTTACCTATGTTTTCCGCCTGACCTTTGTCCACCGCGGGTCTTCTCTCCGGTCCAGCATTTTCAAAATGTCGAGGACCGTCCAAGTGTTTTGCAACTTGGCGAAGTTCACGGAAATTACTCGGATTAGACAAGCGGATCAAAGAGACAAATTCATCGCGTACTAACCCGATTACAATGTCAACCACGTCTTTCTCCGGTAAGCGCAATCCCACCCGTCTAGACAAATTATATTTGTAAATACAAAAATCGGTTAGGGCTTGTTGTGGTCGCTGTCGGACGGATAAAACCTCCGTTGTTAACTGCGACCGTATAGCTGGGCTGTCCCAACGGTCCGCGAACTCTAATACGAATTCCGACCATGTTAAGTTCATTGACCTAACCATTTTATACCAACCAGCGGCAGCATCGCTTAGTTGGTCACCTATTACTTGCAACCAAGCAGACTCAGGTATTCCAGAACTACGTAGAACTACCTCCGAGTTCGTAATAAAACTATTCGGGTCCTCGTATTTTTTTCCGGAAAATTGCGGCGGGGTTAATTTAAAATTAAACATATTTTGTCCTGGGTTGCTCTGTGTCCGTACACTAGAACTTTCCGCTGGACCCGCAATCCCGTCTGAATTGGTATCGGTTCGCACCGTAAAATGACCAGAATTAAATAATTCGTTCGGCGCGTTATCGGTGTGGGTTTCTACCCTTACCCGCGTACTATTTATTGGGGCTATATGCGTAAAATTGCGCGCGCTCCCATCACAAATTTTTACGTTGTCATTTTTAATCGGTACCGATGCATACGTGTCTATAACGGGTCTGTGACCGTTCCTACTATTTAACATAGTCGAGTCTGTTGACGGACATACGTTTTGACGGACGTCGGTAAACGTCACCGACGGCCGTGTATTCACGTTCGTCGCCGGTGGCATACCTATTGACCTCCGCACACTACGTTCAACCTCCGCCAACCGCGAACTTAGATCATTTAGATGTGGTTGACGATCTGGGGTATTACATGGTGGGTAGACATCACGGGATCGCCCGCCGTCACTCTTACCACAATGTACACAACTTAGGGAGTCTAATCTATTTTCGATCGCACTCTGCCTATTATCGATAATTCTTAATGAATTACGAATATCGACTAGAGTCGTCTCGATCGACTCCAGGCGGTTTTCGATTCTATACCGTTCAGCCTCCTGATGTATAACCTCGGTATTCGCGATTTCCGCACCGATAACATCCATTTGTTGTGCCATACCCAAATCAGCGAAATTTGTTGGACGCGCGTTACTCAATGAATCCCGTGAGTGTCGTCGTGAACTATTGTTCGAATGGCGACCGCGACTGTTGTCTTTCGGGCTGTCACCCCGACCATAAGACAACCTCAAATTTCCTAATTCCTCGTCAATATACCCATCCCCCGACTCCGCTACCGAACCTTCGGTTCTGGATGTCGGTGGGTCAATATTTCACGACACATTTACGGGAAATAAGGCGGACCCCGGGTTCAGACCCTCGTCTCTCAACCTTTGTTCAAGGATAATTTGTAAATCATCCTTTGAACCTACACTCGAAATGTTGCGATGTTCACACTCTAATCTAAGTTCGTACAGGGACATTTGATAAATCGTCTTGTTTGCCATATTTAAAAAAAAACTAAACAATTAACGACGATTAAAAGAAATAAATATTTCAATTATTGTATATACTGACTCGATTTCGTAAACAATAACAAATTGTTTACTTTTGTGAAAGTAATCAACACTACAATCACACACGTATGAAATAATAACAATAATAAATAACGCGATAACAAGTCGATCTAACCGACGTTGCAATTTAATTATTACGATTGCATAAAATTATTACCAAATATTTATAATAAATTAAATATATGTGTATTCTACCGAATTTGACGACAAGGAATATTCGTAATTGTGCCAATTATAATCGTTCGGTTCCACCGTTGATTATTTAACAATCGTTATACAATTCGAAATCCAATTAAGCCGTTTTCGGACACACAAATCGCGTTATCTGGGTTTCTTTAATGGTAATTAAGCTATTTAAATTAACTAAAATGTTACTACACCAGAAAACCACAAAATATTGCTATAATTATGCAAGTATAAAATTTAAATTTCACTTACGTTTAAAAACTTCGGTACTTCAGTTAAAAACAATATTCCCGTTGTTTCTCCACTGGGAAGACCAACACGGTTCGATTCCTCAGGGGGAGCCAATTTGTTGTGGAGGTAAAGGTCACCAACAACGCAAATAACACTCACAACGCAAATTAATAATTAAATTAATTTAATTTAATGCAAAAATAAAATAATTTAATTATAATATTATTATTTAAATAATTGTTAATACAAATAAAAAATTCAATTCAATTTATGTTTAAATAAACAAAAGAAGACATGGATCGTACGGGCAGTGTTAACGCGTCGGGTCTCGGTAAACGAGAGCGAGTTGGTGGCGATCGCGGTGGCTCACCGATCAACGCCGCCGTCGATACGTACCGATTTAGCGTAAACCGGTATTTGCATATGCTTCGGGCAGACCCGTCACGATAGGCAAATTGAAAGTTATAGGCCGTCGGGATGGACGGGTGAGATATGAACGGTCGTCAACACGACCGTGTCAACTATTATTGAACTTGCACAATAGTTCCGCATGTGCAATAGCAATTTTTGCCCGCCAACTTATTTTGACTTGAAATAATTTGCTTATGGAGCCACCCATATGATCTAAGGTATCAATATAGGTGTCCAATCCATTTCTTTATTATTTATGCTTCTAACTAGTTAATAGGTCTATGGATTCTGTGCCTAGGTAATATCAGTAGATAGTGACCAAGGTTATAATAGATAGTGAGCGTAACTATGATATCGTTTCTAAAAGTAAAAATTCAAATCCTTTGTTTTTCAGCCACTCTTGTAAATGAATTGTTTTCATATTACTTTGTGGATGATTGTCAATGTGTATATACTCTATTCCATTTAAGTTGACCCACTTTCGCGCATGTATATTGAGCCACCGGACTAGTCGGAGCTCTATGATTGGTTGCTAGTGGCCGGCAATCGTCGTAGATCGAAAAGTACCTCGTGGTCGGCAGCTATCGCCGTGTATGTTAGTAACGTTTAGGAGAGGCATGCGCGTCACCGACAGATTTTCGTCGGCCGGGTGGGTTATGTGGGTTATTCAACTTATTTGGAATAGAGTATAGAATGTTATGATGTTTTATCCATAACAATAACAAGAAGGCCTTTCTAACCTAACCTAACCCAACTATCCTTTGAATACATCAGAGTTAATTTGGATGAATCCATCTACAGATGGACTCGATTTACAACGAATGACTAATTTTGAGTCCTTCATAAATCCAAATGAACTTGAACCAGCATGACAAATAATTAGGCGACTGCCTTTACCTATCGGTACTTTCAACCCCTCTGAATTCTTCTTCTAATTATATGTAGTTACTATGACCATGAACTAATAACGTTTTCCATCAACCTATACTCGTGTACACTTTTTGTTAAAAATGATTGGTATCAATAGTACAATTGATAATGCGTATTTCATGTGTTGGTTTTATGTTAACTCCATAGATCATAAATACATGGATAAGACACAATGGCTTATCAGTGAAGATTCAAAAAAATGAATAATAACAATTTGAGGTCATTTACTTATTAAATGTCAAATTAGGATTGTTGTTAGCACATTTTTGACAAACACAAGAAGCTAACCCCATTTTAAATTTTAATATCAAACAATGTAAACGTAAACGTAAAAGTATAAATTATATTATTATATTACTAAATGTAATCAAATGGCCTCAATTTATTATCAGTTCAGGTCCGCAAAAATGTAATGGCCTTAACTTGTGGTTTCCATGTATTTATTATCTATGGTAGACTCACAGGATATATAAAAATAGATAGGTCGCTTGGCTGAAATCCGAATAAGGTTTTTGATTGGGTGCAAAAAAATCAGTGTGAATACAGAATTAAATATAAATTTTTCCTAATAATTTCAATAACAGAATTATATTATTCTTGACTAAAATATTTAAATTGAAAATTAACTATAAACATCTCTAACGTGGGTCCATTAATGACTACGTAATTTTAATTAAATATTGTTGATATAGATTTTAAAAGGTTTACCTGACCATTAAAGTAATAAATCTTTAATTACCTACATTATCAGTCTCCAATACACAGTAATAATAATAATTATAATAATAACAATAGTTTAAATAAATACAAAGTTATATAAAATATGAAATAATTTAAAATAACAGAACAACAATAAAATTTTCTGTTTTACATCGGTTGGCATGCACTAATGCGTAATATACTTATACAAATAAATAAATGAAGTGAACATTTAAATATAACATTTAACAATTAAATATTATAATAATATCTTATAATAATGAGACAATTTAATCAGAACAAACGTGTCCTGTCACGGTCGCTATTTCTGAGCTTTCCCGTTTTCAGCGTTTACAGATCGCAAAAAATCGGCGATCCTCACCGATTTCACCCTTGGTCGAGACTCAATGGCCTGAGTCCAAATAGTTTTTTAAAAAATAATATTAAAATAATTGACACATTGGTCAGGTACAAAAAATATGTACCAATTTAATATTAAAATTTAATACTATTACATTTTTAAATACGGGTATTTACAATAATGATATTTAAAAAACAAAAACATGTCACCGTCTCTCTCTTGCCCCTCTGTCCATCGGTCCCATCAGCAGCCGTTAGGCTGTGAGTGAAATAAGACTCTAGTCCATCATCCTTATTGGAGTCTTGAGCAAAAAAAAATTGTTTTGTATAGTATTAAACGTACGTGCGTTATAGACGACGACCGTTTCGCGAGTGAGCGTTACTATGACTTTTACATTTGAAAATACAGATAAGAAAAATATAACTTTTATTACCCACTCAATAGATAGTCTGAGACCGATAATGTTTATATATGTTAATTAATGATATTCGGTGACGTTACAAGGTATATTATATAATACATAGGTCATAGGTATTATATAACATTATCATTGATTAGTGACACTGTTAAAATAAAATTGGGTTTCAAATTTAAACAAGAGATGCAAATAATTGAAAATAAGTTTAAAAATATTGACGAAGGTATGATGAATAGATAATGTGGGGAGCCCACTTCATGCATGTTATAAAATATTGAAAAATCGATTAATTTCTTATAAAAATTAATAGATCAATGTACAAACGAATCCACAGTTCACACACCGCTATTGTTATATAACATTTCATATATGATTCATATAGCTTACTACATTTAATTTCTTTATCAACTTTCAAGATTATTATTTTCCACAATTTTCTTTAATTATAACACAAAGTACATTTTTGTAAAAAATATAATAAATATAACCATAGTATGTTAAGTTTTTGTCTATTTTTCGGGTAATATAGAAAATCATTTATATTGTTTTATTTGATAATACCCCATACTTATCAATTGGTGTGTATTGTATTTTTCCATACATCAATATATAATTTATAATTTTCACATTCAAGAATAATATTAGAGTAAATCTCTATTATTAATTCTTACAAAGCTTGCATTATAAATTTTTCGATGGAAAATGAAATGTTTTAGTCTTTAATTGTACGATGCAATTACGATGCATTAATTGTTTTTTCATGGGCTTTTTTACTCGTTTTCAACTTTATATTTACAATTATAAAATTAATAAATGCAAAAATTTCAAATATTAAGTATATGATACTATGCAAGAATTATATTTTTAAATAATAGTTCTAGGTATGGTGTTATGTAATGCCTTTCATCAATTGCGTACCAACGGATATGTACCGATTTAAAATTTAGTTTATTATAATATGTTTATCAAAAAAAAAAAAAATTAAATATAATATTTTAATTTTTTTTAAATAAACTTTTTCTGTATAACTGTATTTTAGAATTATTATTAATGAACAATAAAGATTAACATAAAATCTTATTAATAATTTATTATAATGAAATAATTATAAAATTCGTAATTCCTATAATACAAATTTAAATGAATATTTTTTTTTCATTGTATTGTACACTGTAGTATTTATAACTTATAATCAATGGTTTTATGTTTAGATTTTGTGTTGAAACCAGGCGGTTTCAACTCATACTTGTTAAAACAATACCTCTGTTATAACTTAGAAGAGTTTCACTCGGTGCGCTATTGTATTTAATCATGGCATAAACAATGCAGGTTTCATTTCTGTCATGAATAAGCAAAGTAATAATTGAACACTAACCGTAAAAAAGACAAATGTGTTATCTGTTAATTGTGTAAAAGTGATTACTTTTACATCTCCTGTGAATATTCGAAGGTTTTACAATTTTCCATTATTAACACTTATTTGAAATTTTGAATTAATTTTCATTTATATTATATTATTGTTTTGTCATTTTATTATTGAATATTGTTTAATAATGCCATTTAATAAATGTAGTGTTTTAGATTGTAAGAGTGACAAATCGACTAGTAAGCATGTCTTTCCTTTGGAAGAGTATGAGGTTGCATTGTGGGTACAAAGGACTGTGAATGAGAAGTTGGAGAGTCTACCAAAGTCTTATGTGAGAAAAACTCATTTGGTGTGTTACGAGGATTTTAGTAGTTTCAGCTATAGTAGTGGTATTAAGCCTTACAGGTTGAAAATGGAACATTAAAATTAAAATATAAAAGTTTATTTAGAAATCGAAGAATATCGATAATTAAAACAATTGATAAATGTTTTCTATCGATCGATTCAAGTTGCAGAAGAGTTTCATTCGCTGCGCTAGTGTAGCTAATTCCATAAATTATGGTCGAGTCGGCGTTCTATTAGTCTTATTCTATGATTGAAACGGTACCGGAGGAACCGGTAATATAAATACCGCTTTAGTTTTGTATGTGGAATTGTCTTCTTATTTTGCCTCTGATAAATGGTAAGGTTGCCGAAAATGAATGGTAGAGGATGGATAGATGTTGTCGTAGATGGAATAATGTTGCCAAAGATGATGTGATATGCTTCGGTAGGTGAATTCATGGCTAAATATATAGGTATGTCAGCAACTTTGTAAAATGTTGTTAAAGTTTGCGTATGTATATTTCATGAAAGAAAATCTCAGCTGGCAGTGATCCATAGAGCAGATTATTATTACCTACTGAAATCATGTGAAATATCTCACTCATTATTCACGTGTGACCAATCATTACTGTTATTTGTTGTGATAATAATTGATAATGTATTATCAGGCCACTGCTAGTGGCCGCCATGACACCTACGTAAAGTTGCTGACATACCTATATATTTAATCTTGGGTGAACTGATGTTGTTGAAAACGATGCGTTATGTTACCGATGGTGAACAAGTTGTTTTGTCGACAGTTATGTTCGATAAATATATCCAGTATTAATATTGTATTTTTAATATATGTATATATATACATTTGTTGATACTGGAAAATACTGATTGATTATCTCTGTTACCGGAAACTCTTATATCCTATTCTCACTTTGTCCCCGTGTGGCAGTAGTTGATCTGTGCATTATTACCACCCGTTAAAATGGGTTATCGCCGCCATGTTCGGTAAAGTATAAAACTATAAACATATAAACAATAAGTTTCAATCGCGTGTTAAAATTATTAACACAGACTAAAAATTATTATTCTGAAAGTATGAAATATTTCTTTAAATATTTTCATAAATATTTCATATTTGGTTTAAAAATTTATAAAACTGGACGTGTATAAAAGTAGGTACTTTTAATAGTATAATGTTGTATCATCGATTTGTCTGTTCATTTTATTTATAGATTATAGATAATAGATGAATGTTTTAATTTAAATTTTATATTTATATCTTTTAAAAGGGGTGACTGTTGCCACCACTGGAACATAGATTTGGCGCTTCTGGTTTTGAAAATAAAATTGTGACTTTAAGTAACGTCAGTTGCGTACGCAGGATTGTTTCATAGAGAGGGGAGGGGGGTTACCGAGTTACTAAGATAAATTTATGATTTTATTTAAGATAAAATATATGAAACGCATATTTAATTAGGTAAATAAAATAATACATTTTTCAACATAGGCCTAATTTTAATAACATATTTGAATTATTTATT
Source organism: Eriosoma lanigerum (assembly GCA_013282895.1). Classification (NCBI taxonomy): domain Eukaryota; kingdom Metazoa; phylum Arthropoda; class Insecta; order Hemiptera; family Aphididae; genus Eriosoma; species Eriosoma lanigerum. The sequence continues at coordinate 51,604,544 of CM023358.1, forward strand.
AATAGAGTAATGAAACAAAATTTTTAAAAAAATATGAAAAAAAAAATGTTACAAATTACAATTTAATATTTATTCGTCTAGAGTTTTCGGCTAAATAATCAAGTCCAGATTCTGGATTAACATTAATATCACGATGAATGTTTAATAGTGCCAATCCATTTATGTAGAATTCTTTCACAGTATTTCGAAGATACATTTTTAGTCGACGAAGTGTAGAGTATGTTCTCTCAGGTGTTTCGGTTGAAACTGGTAAAGTTACAAGAACTTGAATAGTTTTTATTACAACTGGAAATACATTTTCGTCACATTTATGTAAAGCGGGATGAGCATTTTCAGGAATTTTTTTCCATTTTGCTCATATGTAACCAAATTTTAATTTCTACATATTCTTATAATCCACAATTGATTTAACTTTAATATTTTCCATATAAATTTTATTGTGTCCATTTCAACTTGCTGATTAGAATCAAAACAACTATTTTTTTGGCAAAAGACATTAGAAACTTGATAAAATTGTTTTATGATCTAACAAGCGACTTTAAATGTGATTAATAAAAGAATATATTAATGGAATGAAAATTAAAATTCGAAAATGTATCTGAGGTTAGTCTATTTGAATATTACAACGTTGAACTTGTCTAACTGCTTAACGTGGAATTTTTATATTAATTTCCCAATCATTGCATATTTTTTGGACATCTTTGAAAATACTGAATTCGGTTTCACTATTACTTCGTATTTTTATTAAAAATTGTTCTATGTCTGTGGCAAGTGTCATAGCAGATGATAAATCAAGATTTTCTGATTTCAGTAAACGTCTTAAAAGGAGAGTAATAGAAAAAACCTTAGTAATAGTATGAAGTGAAATCTGAAATTCAATGTTTTGAACTGCTGTTAATAATTTTGTTAATATTGAGCAGTTAGATTAATCATTCCACTTTGAAATGATTTCAAGTGCGTTTACTATTGAAGTTCTATAAAAATAAGTACAGATACATAACATTGAACCCATCTTGTTGGAAAGAAACTTTTATGTAGTGTAGCTTTAGTGGAAGTTTCTATATTGTCAATTAAGCGTGACAAAATATCTTATCGTTTTGGAGTATTAAAATTTGTTTATACATTTCCAAACACTCCCTCAAAATTTCGAATATTTTGTACATCACAAGAGTCAGAAATGGCTAAATTAAGCTAAATATGCTTATGTGCCATTAAAACGACCATTCCTGGACGCAGCCCCATCATAACCTTGGCCTATCATTAAATAACATTCTATATTTAAATTATGTACGGTGTCTAGAAGGGTTTTCGTAAGACTTTCTCCAGATAATTGGTCACAGAAACAAACTGTAAAAAATATTCACGTAATCTTAATGTATCATTTTCAATATATCGAACACATAACGAAAATTACTCTGAACAAGAAATATCTGTAGTTTCATCAGCTATAATAGAAAAAATTCTGACATTTTTACCTTTGAAATTATTGAATTAACTATAATATTATTACAAATATTTATAACTTCATTTTGAATTCGAGAATTATTGTATGTTGTGTTAAATGATGATGAAGCAAAATGGTTTTTTAATTCTCCACATCGAACTCTTAGACGTAATAAAGCACGGGAATTTCCATCATTAGTAATGGGTTCTTCTAACTCCAATGAACCAAAATCTCTGTGTCCTCTAAGAGGTATTTTCTGCCTTTCACAAAAAATTATTGTTTCAATAATAGGTAATCATTTGGAACTATTTTTTTAATTTTATTGTTTTAAAGCAGAATCTAATTGTACATCAATGGCATTTTGTTTTTTTTCAATAATAGATAATTTGTTCATAGCACGCAGAATTGACATTTTGTGGTATTCACTATTTTCACGATTACGAAAATTTTCTATTGCATGTTTCCATTTTGAAAATGGTACTTTAACAAGTAATTTTAGTGGTTGATTACAAACACCTCCATGATACATAAAAAAAAAACACGCAGTATTTACAATATGCTCCCTCCATTATTTTCGAATAAACTAACCATTCCCAACTAGTAAACCAACTAAATTGAAATTTTTCGTTTCGTTTTCACTTATCGAAAATTCATATGGTTTGAACATCGTGATTTTTATTTCGTCAGTCATATTATCTTGTTTAAAAAAATTACCAATATCGTTTCAATTAAAATTTATAGTGGGAAATGAAATATCTTCTTGACAGTTTTCAATATTTAAAGAAGTAGAAGACGTTCTTGGCTTATTTGTAGTACAATAATTATTTAAATTATTAATAGTTTCCTTTGTTTTTTTTAAAAAATTTGTAAGATTAGCATTTTTAAGTTGTTTTTTTTTTATCAGCCATTATGAAAAATTATTGATATTATAATAATATTTAATTTAAAATGTCAATTTTAAATTAAATATATTGATAATTATTTTATTAAAATAATTTTAATTAAATGCAACTTATGACTAAAAATATAAAAAATTTACTCACGTAAGTAAAAACGCTTAACTGTACCACACGGACAACAGTTCATGACAAAATTAAATCGTTGTACGTCTAATTATTACGATATTGGAATAACCAAAATCAATTAGTGAATATATATGTAAATAAATTCGTGTATGTATTCTATTAATATTGTATTATACCTAATACTACTTAAATTATCTACTTTCATATTTTTTGCATAATAGCACTATATGGTGCTATATGGTGTTTATTTTTGTTAGATAAGATTATTGTTAAATGTTAATTTTTTGTGAAATATGTTTTTATATATTTTGTGTGAAAATCATAAGGTCTAACGTAAATACGTAGTTAAAATGATTTGTATTAAATTTTTAATAATATTTGAAGTTAATCATTTTATGTTGGGGGGGGGGGGGGTTGAACCCCCATTTACGTCCCCCCCATAGGTAAACCACTGTGTAACGTAACCAAATTTGCCACACTTCGAATTTTCGAGTACACAAAAGCTGATGCTAAACAGCCAGACTAGAGAGGGATCATTATAGCTAGCATTATAGTTGGTTAGGTTAGGTTATGGACTATTGGCGTAATTAGAGTTGTAATATAGGGGGAGCTTGGGTCCCAATAATTTTTTTACTCTATTACAATGACAAAAATACAATAATATTGTATAATGTGTATATAAAAATATTGTTTTATTATTCAAATAGCAACAAAAATATATAATTAATAATATAAATATAAATAATTTTAAACTACAATCTTTATTTTCTAGATTGCCAAAAATTCATTGAGAATATTTTCTTTGTTTATTTCTTTTAGTATTCTTTTCAATATCCGATAATGCCAAGTTATCAAAACGATGTTGGTCCATAGAATCCTTAGACATGTCTTTATTCTTCTCATTGCCAAAAATGATCTTTCCAAGTAGCTGTTTATACAGAGAAAATTAAAGCTTCTTGTATCATTTTTCTTTAATTTGGTAATATTGATTTATTAAAAATTTATTTATATGTATAAGATTATCCAGTTCTCATTCATTTTTTTATATAAATTTTTTCTAGAGTCATTTACTCCTCTTTCCCCTTTTAATAAGTCTGAATCAATTTTAAATAACTTTTTATGGTGATCAAGAAAAGGATTACATTTAATTTAAGATAGGGGGCTGAAAACATGCTCTGAGGGGGAGTAGTTCGCCAAGCCGCTCCTTAAATACGCCGATGCCTGGCACGTGTAGTTTCTAATAAGCTACAAATTGATCCAAAAATTATAATAACGATTGTTATTACATTTGTACACATTTGCAACCGAAATTCGAAATTTGTATATACATTAAAAACACTCAAAAATGAGATTTTTATGGCAGACGTCAGTGTCACGTTATTTTAGCACCCGGGATTTGTACATACATAACAAGGAAACAGTAATATAATAAGTTAATATAGTTATAATAGTAGTAAATTCATCAATGATAATATTTAGTTACTAAAATTGTCATAAAATAAACAAATATACAAATTATTTCATATTTATGTTAAAGAAAAAAAAAAAATACAATAATTTATTTATTTCATACATATTACTTGCAAACGGATACAGGGTCCCATTAAAACTCAAATTAAATATTACAATATAATATTTAAATATTAATATATAATATAATAATATTACAGCAATTATTAAATTATCATAAAATTACTTAAAACAAAGACATTATGACATTGGGAAGCTATACAATTTAGTCAAATAGTATATTAATTTATGTGATTACAAAAAACAGCTCAAAAATTTAATTTTTATACACATCTAGTTGTAAATATTTTATTTGAAAATAAACATTTTTAAGACTATACCATAGGCAGAAATGGGGGGGAGGGTGCTTGAAAGAGCTAAGCCTTCTCAATTTTTTTATGAGTCCACCTAAAATTTATTTATGTTTTGCATATTATATACAAATATTATATTGATATAACAATATTGATCTATTGAGTTCTATTGATCTTAAAAATGTTAACCTCTCCGAAATTTTAATATCGATTTCCGCTTATTAACAATACTACTTATTCATTTTAACTTACTTAATATATATATATATATATATATATATATATTATAATAATATTAACTATAGATACTCAAACATTTATAACAAAAACTTGGTAGTTTATAAATGGAATCGAGTTTTATATTTGAAAATACTTATATGATTTTATAATATTTTGAATTTTTCATAACAATATTATTCGTCGATAATAATATATGTGTTTACTGTCTATTTATGTGAAAAATATCAAACGTTATTGAACAAAAAATCATTCCGGTGTTTGATCACACTAATTTGTATAATATATTCTATATAATTGACCAAGGTTAATTAAGTTAATAAAGTCCGAAGCTTACATTGTCCAATTATTGCAGTCAGCAAAACCTAAGTTTTCTAATATTTGTGTATTTATTTCATGCCCTAGTATGTACAGGATGCAACGTATTGTAAAAACGTATTGTTTACCTACTAGTTATCTTTTTTATGGCTAATTTGAAATGTTTTGAAATATATTACAATAAATTATTTTCTAATTAAAATAACACGTAAAAATATTTTACTATAATTATTTTTTTTGATGATTGTTTAATATTTTTTAGCCTTTTAAGTACCATAAACCATTTTTTATGTTATTTTCAAGTTCCGGTACAATAAACATAATTTGTTATTGTTAAATAAACGATCTATTTTTAACGGGAATTTTTAAATTTTATGTATAGCTTTTATCGTGGAGATAAACGAGAAACATAAAAAAAATAATCGAGAAACGCGTGTTATACAGCATACTCGTAAGAATTTACGTGAATATATATTATAATTTTAGATCATTCTGTATACCTAATATTATATGATGCATAATATTATGTATACAAATATTTAATAACAACATATGCAACTCGATTCAGGAAAATGCATCTCTTATCAATGTTGGTTAAATAGATTAATTAATGTAATTTTAATCGAGTTGTAATCAACATCGGTAAAAAGTGGTGGAAGCGGTTTCTTTACATATGATACCATTATGTCTGTATATAGCAAACTATAAGTTCAGAGTTCTATTTAGTAGTTTTGTAACGAACAGTCTTCGCGTGCGGCTATGCTCAGATTGGTCTCTTCTCGTCACTAGAAAAAAACTGGGTAAGTACCTAATGAATTATTCTGAAATATTTAACATTTTTTTTTCCTTATCAATTATACATATTATATTAGTAATATTTAATAATATTTTAGTCTTTAATTTTAATATTAATAATACATGTTTAAATATAATATTTCTTACAGTCGTATCTAAAAATAATAGTATAGGTATTACAATAATTAATATTGAATAATGCATTAAAAACGATAACACATATTATGCTATTTATCAATTCAATTTTTCAAATGTATATAACATTCTATAAAATATGTAGGTACCTATAACTGTTAAGAATAAAAACAAAATTTGATTCATTTTTCTATTTACTATTATATTAAAAATACACGATAATTTATATTTAATAACTAATAATTACCTTTTTGATGATTGATAATTTGAATATTTGTCAAATAATGAGAATGTTAAATGTTTTGTATCGATTTTAAATACTATTACAATTATGATTATTGTAAATAAAAATATATCTATAAACTATTTCAAACTAAAAACAGCAAAATATTTTAAGGAGGGCTAAAAATGGTTTATTTAGAGCTAAACCCTGCCAAAACCTCCTAATTACGTTCATGCCATGTAGTTTAAAAACTAAAATAATTTGACATAATGTTTTGTGTAGTTATAAATTAACGATTTAATTCACATTCGATTCGCGCGTAGTGTTTATTTTAATTAAATTTAATATTAAACACACAATACAACACTATAAAAATTATTTATTTGAGTTATTTAATTTTGAAAACGTGTTTTAGAACGATTAAAAATATGTTAAAAATTTTAACCGAAACATTATGTTTAATTATCATAAAAAAAATAAAGAACGATGTATCCCTTTGCAATTTCTTCTACAGCATTATTTGTCACTTATATGATTATGTTTGATATACTCACCCTAGGTAACCTACAACGCGTAATTATATTATACATTATTGGTGTACAAAATTTGAGTACATATTAATTAAATCTGCACGTTTATGGTTTATATTATGCGGTTATAAATTATTTATACTGTACCTATATAGGTATAATATTATGTAATGTTTGATATGTCCATTGTAATTTGTATTGAATAATTAAAGTCGAATTTGTAATATGTGTTTGAAATTGCATTATTATTTATAACAGTAATATATGCCCGAGCTCAATATTGTATTGTTCGGTCGTGTACCGATGTAGGTTTACAGTGAGATGGAAATTTAAATATAAAGATGTCGTTTTAAAAACACTATAATAATATATCATATCGATTATCGATAGATTTTCGCATTGTATATAGGTACACGCAATATTTTATGCTCGACGACTATATTATAAATCACAATCCTAAGGTCACGGATCGGTTATTAGTTATTAGTTTATTACAATAGTTTAGCGTATACCATAATCAACAACGTTTATAAACAATATAATCGTTTTCGAATCGGGAAAACGTGTGTGTGTGTGTGTGTGTGTGTGTGTACACTTAGACCGGGGATGGATCGTGGAAGTACCTGTTACATTATAATAATATATAGGTTTATTTTATGTTAATATAATACTAATATATTATTATCATACAAATTGGGTTGAGGTTAATCACGTGGATAATCGAAGTAGTTTTAATAATCATTAGCGTTTTTTTAATTTTTTTTTTTTTATATTAAGCAGACCCGGTATGCGAATTTAAACGGACGAGGACAGGATCGTTTTGACGACGTCCTTGGGTCAGAAAAATAATTAAACCACAGATTATATTTTAATAACAATACAATGAAATTATCGTGTATACCCACACGGCCTAAGGATGCGGTTAGCACTATTTTAATTATCTCGATTAATCTTTCGTCTCCGACCGTTTTTCCGACGATTATTTTCTAAGTTTTTATTGTAGTAAATAGAATAGTAGTCGATTGTGAACCGTGGTAGGTATTGTTTACGGACTACGGACATACCTGTTGCTCACTACTTCTACAATCTACATCATGACCTTTTCTATAATGTCATACTCTTGAATTATCAATTGATGTTACGGTGTAAAATCGAATTTCACGATGTTGTAATAATATGTTGTACAATAATATAAATATGACGTGACCGCAGATTGACACAACGAAACGTGTTTTTAGAGTTATTGTTCAACGTTTTTGGCATATTTTTTTTTTCAATAAAATTATAATGAATAAATAGTAAAACTTTAATTAGTTAATAAATTTAAAACAAATGTTTGATAACTAACTTTCGATGAAAAGTTCGAAAATAATAGAAATACGATTTTATTTAAATATTATAATTGTAAAACGATATTATTTTTACAATATGATATGCAGATTAATTTCGGTGAATGAATCTAAATATCACGTAATTCTTTTATTACTACGATAAAATATAATTTTTTTTTTTTTAGAAACTAATAGTATGCGTTAATATTTCTATAAAAAATAAGGTCATCAACTTATGTAAATAACTGTAAAAAAAAGATAATTTGTTATTATTATGTTCATATTATTATGCATTTTATTATACATATATTGGTACATTATAATTAATTTTATAGTAAAATATAAATTATATAGTGCTACACTGAGATAGATATTATAAATTATAATGATAATTAAATTTTTTCTTTATTTAAGTATCGTTTAATACATTACGAGACAGCCTTCTGTACGCGCTAAAAATGACAACATAATTGTTAATATATGCTTTTTATGAGTGATTTGTTTTGTAGTTTTTGGACTTATTTATAACATTTTAACTAACTACAAGAAACATATATTTCTTTTATAGTTATGTTTATAATATATATATATATATATATATATATAATATAATATATTAATATATATAACTAGTGATAATTTGAACCACAACATAACATAATTTTTATAATATACCTAATATTAAAAATTGTATGCAAATTAAATGTTTAATAATATTCATTGTCACTTAGAACTTATGTGCGTCATTGAAACGTTAAAATGTTATACTTTTACATTAGAAAAATAAAAATTTGAACGATTTCGACTGTGATTATAATGATTTTATTTCTATGATATTTTACGTTCATATTATACCGTAGTAAGTATTAAAGTAACCGTAAGCGATCACAATATATTATATTGTGAATAAGGTTCATTGTCCGTCCGGTCTTAAAAGAGTACTTAACGAATTAATTTAGATCTTAACCATATAGATCTTCATCGTCTATTCCCACGTCTCTTATAAGTGTTACACATATTCGTCGCTTTATGAATGGTTAATTGAGCGGTAAATCGCGTTTAATCTACCAGACAGTAGCTGTTTTATTGACTATTACGCGCATATTCCTTAATGTTATACGTCTCGTGTTCATTATTCTGGCAAACCGTGTCAAGGCGTTTTTCGGAAGCAACAGAGCTATTCCAAAATTATAATTACATTAAGAATGACAAACCGAATACTAATTATTTAAAGCTACTAAACCAATGGTTGTAATCTTGTATTTGAGTAAATAATATATGGTAATATACAATTTTTATTTCACGTCAATTCGATTTCCTATAACCTTTCGTATAAAAAATCATTCAATGCGAGTCCAAATTACGTTTATCATATTTTATAGCAGATATAAAATAATGGGTATGATTTGTTCGAATTTCTTAAAAATTGTGTTAAATATGTATAATATTTATAATATTAATCGATATTTTCATTAGGTTTTTTTGTATTTGAGTTCGAAGACGTTATTGAAACCGATTTTTAAAAATGTTTACGAATCTAGTCTATTACCTACCTATATTGAACGTAAAATAAATGTTTATTAAATTTAAAAATTGTAATTAATCTGCAAATAAAAAAACATAAATAGTAAATACACGTAGGTCATAGTTTAGTAATTTGAAATTAATTACTTTTTCTATTATTTTACCATAGTTATACAATAATGCAAAACAATTGTATTGAAATTACATATTGCCTCTATGCGAAAAAGAGAAATTGTAATTTTATCTTTATTTAATTAGAATCAGCTTCTAAAATATAAAAACCTATATGTATATTAGTTGTTAAAATATTTATTATCTGTGAGTAATGAAAATATGAAATATCAGCGTAGGAAAAGAAATATTATTAATTTAGTAAAATATATGAATAATAAAATATAATTGTTATTTCAGTTTAATTTGTCAATATTTATCGGATCTCTTTTTTTAAGAGATTTTTCATTTGAAAAAAATAAATATATTTTCAACCTAATTAACCTATACCTATTAATTATACCTACATACCATTGGTTAGGTTATTATGTATAATGTGATGATAGTAGAGATTGTACCATGAATACACGGTATTTTGTTAATTATTTCCATTAGTGTTCGTTTTAAACCCGTCAAAATTTCATAATTCATTATGTATACCTTAATAATATGCATATTATTATAATAACATGTTATTTTAGGTACAGATGTAATTTTCTAGTTTAGCTAATTATTATTTTATAAATTCCAAACAATGAAAATCATTAAGCCACATGCTCAATAGCAAAATATTGAACAGGTTGACTAACAGTATTTTTGCTGGGTAATATTATATAGGTAAATTTTGGTAATGCACGAATTCAAATGATGTTTTGCATATTATGCTCAGTTTCTTTATGTAAATTATACATATTATGCATAATATTATGTAATACACGACTAAACCGTGTAATATAAATACACTGACTAAATAAATAATATTATTAGGGTATTTCTCATAAGTCAGATCGGGTTGTGCGATCAAGAGTCAAAAAACTGTTATAAATTTGTCGTAAAGTATATTTCGAATTCGTCTTTTCCGATTTTTTTTTTATCTTCAAGAAATCAATATTGACAATGTTCAATGTATATAAAAAAAAATTGTCCAATTAACAGATATCGATTTAGGTAGAAATAAAATTGATAAAATCGATATATCGAATAGAATAGATTATGATAAAATAAAATCTGCTTTCAGATTTTTCATCACATACTAGAGCGAACTAAAGTCATTATGACGATATACATTATGTTAGACACGAAATTAAATTTTGCTTGTGGCAGTTACCTGCATGAGACTCATATCCTTATACGGTGGCTAAATGGGGACAACTAGAAGATGTTGAAGGTAAAATAAAAAATGGGATACAATATTTATCCGAGTCGATCTATAGAAAGTGCGTTAAAAATAATTTCCGAAAATTAATTTCAAACGTCGAACGATATAATAGTTAGAAATATTATACCTATTATTTGAACTAATGCTGTAGGCCGTTCGTTTGAAAATCAAAAATAATAATCTTCTATAGATAAGTGGTTCAAAACTTGTTTTGAAATGCAGAGCATATTATTATAATTTATTTTAAGTCGCCTCTAATATTATAACATTTAAATTATATTTACTTGCTTTTAGCGTCGATATTCATCTAAATAATACATTTTTTTATCCATATTTTTATGAGTTTTAACTGAAAAACTATTAAATTAGATTTTTTGCGAATTCTTTGGGTTGATTGCAATGGTCTCAAGAAATTATTGATTTATAACAAATAAAATGTAGTACCTATAGTTTTCAATATTTCTTAAATATATAATGTGCCTTATAAGGTCTAACGATACGAACTCTTAAAAGAAAACAAATTATAACGAGAAAAATTAAAGAATATTTTAATATCCGTAATAGATTATAATAATAACAGATGGTCCAAATAGTCCGAGCTGAGCGAAACATGATGAAAGCCAAATCACTAGGTAGTAAAGTCACACAATTAAACATTTATATACTATTATTATTATTATTTTTTTCAAAGTCAGTTCGTTTTGGATATTCGTCCAGTCAACACGTACATTGTGAGATTATCCAATATACATGATATACACGCAGACAGCAAACTGGTTTCGCAGGTATGTAATCCAGAGTAGTTATCGTCATTAGATATGGCTAATATACTATTGTGCTGCTCATTTAAAATATTATTTCCGATTGCAATTATTATTATTTTTAAAAAATCGATAAAACTAAATTAAATTTCACTTAAATATTTTAATTTGATCACCAGCCAGCAATAAAAATATAAACATAAATCAATAAATCGTTAATGAAAGTGAGAAATGTCTAAAACGTTTAAACGTCTGAAATAAGTTTTGTCGTTTTTGGATGTGAAAAAAACAAAACCGTTCTCCCGCCTAACTTTTTTTTTTATATAAATATGCATTTCTACGTTTCATTGAAAATATTATAAATTACTTAAAATTGTGTTGATATTAATCAGATCGAACTTGGTCGATGATGACCTTTAACAATGAAAAGTCATCATAAATATTTTAGAAATTTCACCCGATAAAGGTGATAATTGGGTTTTATTTACACGTGTCAATAATCTACCTCCACTTCATATATGGATTTATAACCAGCATCAGACAACAGTTATGATATATTTAAAAAATACAGACTCTCTTGTGTTTCTCACATGTCAAAGTAAAAGTAGAACGACCATAAAAAAAACCACAATATAAAAAAAAACCTGAATTATAGGTACGCGAAATACGAGGAAGAACATCCTCGGACTAAAATCCAAAATCATCTTCGACTACACGTCAACAGTTTCCTATAAACGTATAGTCTAAAGAACCTAAAGTTAATAATAGTAACGGAGAATCACATAAACCCTTCTTTTAACATGCATTTCTTATAACAATGCAAATTAAATTTTTTATTCATATAATAAACATATTTATTTTATCTATTAGGGTAAATGCACTTTGGTATCACAGAGGACGAGAATGTTGTTGAATCATTAAGAAAATCTAACGAAAAAGAATTGAAATTGTGTTCAATTATTGATACTTTCTTATTCCTTTTTAGGTAATTATGATAAATAAACTAGAAAACTGAGGATTTTAGTAAATTTTAAACTACTCATCGATGCAGTTACCTTAGTTGTATTAATTGTCACCGTCTGATAAGATTAGGTAGATAATTAGTATATTAATTGAAAATATTTAGAACTATTTAGATGGGATTGTATTAATATTTATTAAGGTACATGCTGTCTGATACAATAATTATTTTCTATCAATATTATAAGTAGATAATAAACTTTTGAGTTTTTAAACAAAATTTTAAGATGCGAATGCTTTAAGATTATAATTAAAAAAATTAAAACATAATCGGTTGTTATCGTATATATATCTACTATATTATCCTAATTTTATTATATTTTTTTATATTAATTAAAATTAAAGATAAATGGATACAATAGATTTCCTAAGTATATAAGTAAGTATTTATTGAAAATTCTACGCTGAAGTACCGCACATTTTTCTAAAAGGATAATATAATATAATACAAATCTACACCTTATAGTTTTCATAACGAATATGTGTATACTTACGCTAATTAATTTTGTAAACTATATAAAAGTAATATATTTTTAAACATGGCATAATTTTATGCTTATGATTAATAAAAAATATAATATTTTTAAAATTATTTAAAAATTTTACTGTGCAAAAACATACCAGACTAATATAATTAGAGTTAAGATATCGTAATGATTTTATTTAAATTTTCGAATAGTGTCGCTTACTAATTATATCGTAAAAATTATGATACATACTTATAGCGTTTCGATACAAATTAAATAACTATAGGAAAACTAATTCTATACAGTCGAAGAATCGACCACTGTCTTTTTGTTGTTTATAATTTGATATTTATAATATATTTAGTTATGCTTGGGATTTAGATCTAGGCATTTGGAGTACCTACCGTAAATGTTAACACACATTTTTTATTTTAAATGTTAGAGTAGAGTATGCAAATATTGTTGTAATATAGGTATGACCTACGATTATCATTGTTCAAAACGATGAGGATGAATAATATATATTTTTGGTTACGTAGATCGGTCGGAACAACATTTTACTATGCTGATGCTGTATATGTTAATAAACTGTATACTTAATATATATTTATGCACTTCAATTAATATTCATTACTTGTCGTTCAACCAAATTTTTCTGCATGACATTTCTATAGTTCCCTCCCCCCTCTCGTAACACACGTTTAAAACTAAACACACTGAAAATATTGTATATCTGCAAAAAAATTAGACAATTGTATGAATTTACTGAAGTCTTGAACGTCTTTAGAGGCGACCTCGAGAATAATAAGAAATAAGATACATCTTGTATATTAAATTATCGATTCGTTGTTGGGATATTTATATGGTTTTTTTCCTTTCAGATAATATCATGGAGTCGAAAAATAGGAGACCGTCGGAGTCGAGGTCGATTTTAGACAGTCAGTCGTATACAATTTTATACAGCTTTATTATTATCGATCTACGTTAATATTAATATATTTTATTATTCAGGCGCATCTTCCAAGAGATACGTAATAGCAATTATGGGATTCATCGGAATCGCCAATGCGTACGCTATGCGATCGGTGCTCAGCGTAGCGATTACTGAAATGGTAGAAGATATCCACAAAATGGCCATAGATCCTAACGGATGTCCCGGACCGATAAAAATGATTAACACGACAAATCCGGTAAGTTTAATGAGTATTTCTGATTTAATTGTAATAAAGCTCCCATTTTGTTAGAATACAATGCTGTGTAAATCATCCGATCGTTGTTTGATCATTTGAAACATTTAAATTCATGGCCGTATTCAGGGGGTGGGATTCCGTGTTAAAACCCCCCCCCCCAGAAAATTTGACGACATATTAAATGATATATATTTTAAGAAACAAAAAGATTATCATTTTAATATACATAATAACGTTAAACTATGTTCATTATTAAATTATTATTTTTAACATTATCTCTCTGTTAAATGTCCCTAACAGAATGCGGAATTTGATTGGTCTGAATCACTCCAAGGGCACATCCTTGGTTCTTTCTACTACGGATATGTGATTGCCCAAATACCAGGTGGTATCCTGGCGCAAAAATATGGTGGCAAACATGTGTTTGGCATAGGAATTTTCATAACGGCCGTGCTTACTTTGTTGACTCCAATTGCAGCTAGGATTGGTCCCGCGTACATAATCGGTATTAGAGTACTCGAAGGTATCGGCGAAGTAAGTTTATCAACAAATTAATTTCATTTATTTATAAAACAAATTAAATTTACACATTTTCACATATCACCTCAAGAGTATAAGTACCTCCTCTATACGAAAATTAATTTGTATTCGCATGAAAATTGTTTGAAACAATTTAGTATTGTAGAGACATAGTAGTATGTATTCTTTCAAATTGAAAAAAAAATCAAATTATCGAAGATGTTTAATTTAAGTGTGTTTCAGATTAACGTCAAATAATACAATTATTTTCCTTATTTGGACGTGATTAAATACTTTATATTTAAATAGATATTAATAAATTGACTTAATTTTGAACATTATTAAACATACTAAAATATGGATTAACATTATCATTTAGGTAACTGTAAATACTTTATTTGAAATAATAAATATAAAAAAAAATTTATTTCAATAATTATATTTTCCAGCATCAATTAAAGCATAAACTGTTAATTGTTAAATATACGATTTTCCCTAAAATCAATAATAAAAAACTTTAATTTTGATAAAAAAAATTAATAATTGTTTTTAATTAGGTATAGAAATATGCTTAAACATGAATTAATTTTGGTAAGACGTTTTACATAATATAATAATAACTTACATATTTTGCTATTGAAGTGAAAAATTGTAATTAAAAAAAATCTATACCATAAATATTTACCAAGTTATCAATAAAACACTAATTAGTATACATAATATTTAGTAACTGCGTGAAAGTTATATTTGCCGATACTACTTTTTATGAGTAATCATTATTTCAATTAAATATTAAAATAATTGTTTCACCAACGCGATAAGACGAATATAACGATTTATTTATCGTGATTTGTTGACAGTAGGTACTTAATTACTCAATAATACAAGTTAATGTACAATGTATTATTATCACTACTAATGCGTTTGCAACACCTTTATTGTTTTTTGAAAATTATAAATTATGCAAATTATATAATATATTAAAGCCAATGCCTATTATAGGCATATTACGGGTTATAGGTGATACGTTAATAAATACGAAAAATGATTACTGATTTAATTAAAATTTAGATTTTTATTTTTTTCAATTTAAATTATTCTCAATCTGCAATTTAACAATGCATAATATGTAATTGATATCAACTAAATTGTTCATTCAAAATATTATTATAATATAAATTAAAAATTATAGTGACGACACTTTAACGATTAGTGTTGGCTGATTTCGTAGACCTTGTCTTAAATCAGCGGTTCCCAAATTGTTTAGCCAGCAATGCCATTCTATGAATACCACTAGGAACATGAATAAAAAATTAACATTAGTACGCATTTATAATCAATCAAATAATTTTATTGAATATATTATTAAACAATTACAAAATATAATGAATCCATTTTTACAGTTGAAAATAAATAACAAAATAAAAAACTGATATAAAAGTAAAAAATGAATGTGAAATATGAATAACTAATGTGATGTACGTGGCTGCTTATTTTGGCAAAATGCTCATAGTAATTATTTATATTATATTAAAAAACGAAGTCAACTTTGTAAAAAAAAATTTAACTCAAATAAATTGTAAATATATTTTAAAATTTTCATTTGGGTCCTGGCGCCCCTGAAATGAGCTTGAGGTAACCTTAGGTACTCTTACTTGGGCGGTGGATACATTTAGAACTACTGTCTTAGATTATTATTATTATTATTTTACAATAATCGCGGACTATTTTATTTATTTACAGGGTACGAAAACCGTCTACGGTTGTTAATTTTTTTTCTAAAATAATAATATTTTCATAAATTATAAAACAATACATTTATAAATTACTAAAAAAAGATGCGTTTAAGAATTAGTAAGTTTGGTATTGAAAATTAAGTATGTTATTGTATATACCATTTTACGTAACAGTGAATTATCTACAAAATGTCAAGTTAACTTTTTACACTTCATTATTAATATACATAATTTTAAATATTATTTTTGAAATTCATACATAAATAATATTATTTTATTGTATTATTATGATTTATCTGTTTTTTATTATGTATAACGCGTACGTAGCTTTTTAATATATATATATATATATATTGCTATTGTTTTAGACAAAAAAAAAAAATAAATAGATACTATTTTCTTTACTCAATTTTAGATTTTTTTTTTTCTACTGATTTTTGATGGTTATTTTACGCACATAATATTTTTATTTAGAATACATATTGAAAAATTAATATAATTGTAATGCAAATCAAATATCAAATATCATAAATCAAATATTGATAAGAAATTTAAATAATTACCACAATTATTTTGTTCTGATAATTCAATAAATTTTTGAAACATTTTACTTTCAAATTTCAATAATATTGTACAATCAAATAAATAATTATATACAATTTATGTGCTATAATATTGAAAATTACTAATACATTTAAATGTTTAATTACTATGATAGTATGATTGCACATATATAATAAAATTAAAAATATTTTCAATGTTAATTTGAAATCCTTACAATAAGTAAATCTATTATTGTTTGTTGTCCGAACAATCATTTATTATACGATTATTATTATATTTATTATGTTTATTATACACGTTTGTATTGAAATATAGAATACTTTCTTTTCGTTTTGGTTAAGTGTATGTATTTTTTTAAAGTTTATCGATAGAGGTCATCCTAAAATTAAATATTAACCTTATGGATGATTGATAAATAATTTTTTAATATCATAATATTATGTATTGTTAGTTCTTAATTAATTAAATTTATGATACATTAGATATCAATATCATTATAAAATATATTTTTATAAACATAATGGTATTTCAAATTTGTTGAATGTATAATATATATTGCATATAACTATTTTTTAAAAAAATTCCTTTTATAAATAATTAACAATAGTTTTAAAATTAAAATTGATATTTTATATTTTTATTTTATTATTCTAAAAAGTAATGATAATTAAATACCTAATTTATTATTTAGAACGATTTTCAACTATAATATTTTATTATAGTTTAAAATAGAGTGTGTAAAAATATGAAACAATTAATTACGATTTCAATAGGGTCCTACGATTCCAGCAATGAATGCATTATTAGCTCAGTGGGTGCCCATCAACGAGCGATCGCGAATTGGATCATTTGTATTTGCTGGTAAATAATATGAATGCAAATTTTGTCTTTCTTCATCATTATAATTTTACCGTTGTTTATCGAAAATTATAATTCGTTTTTTTAATTTTTTAGGAAATATGATCGGAACGATTGTCGCTCAAAGTTCAGCTGGTTATTTATTGAAGATAACCGATGATAATTGGCCGTTGGTTTTTTATGTTTGTGGCACTATAGCGCTGATCTGGTATGTATTTTGGAATTTTTTAGTTTACAGTTCGCCAAACGAACATCCCTCAATAACTGAATACGAACTCAATTACTTAGAACGACATCTAAAAGGCGTAAAGAAAAATAAGGTAAATTTTGTATAGATCTTATAAAAATAAAAAATTTAAAATCAATAATCACCTATTTATGATCGTCCTCAGAGTAAATTGAAATCCACACCGTGGTTGTCAATGCTTTCATCCGGTCCCATGTGGGGTTTGATGATTGGTCAAATCGCACACGATTGGGCCTTGTTCATGATAAATGCCGATTTACCCAAGTACATGAAGAGTGTAATGAAGTTTTCCATTGCAGAAGTAAATGAAACGTGAATTAAATAATAATAATAATAATACAAATATATATATAAATATAGGTATACCTTGTTGGAAATCTTTTATTATTTTGTAATTTCTAAAATACTATATTTATGGCTATAATTATAATTATCGAAATTTAATTTTCAAAACGGTTATATAATTTCATTCAAATTATTTTAAATTCGAAAATATATCAAACAAATATTTTTTCTAGACTGGTGTATGGAGTTCAATGCCACATCTTTTAATGTGGGTTTTCGCTATACTCACAGGATGGTTAAGTGACTACTTGATATCAAACGGAAAATTGGAAATATTACAACAACGAAGATTATTTTCAACGATAGGTATTATAATTCGTTTATGCAATGTTAATAGGTTAGGTTAAATTATATTATCAATTAAAAAACTAAATAAATAAGAACTATAATTAAAATCCGAAAAATCATTTTTGTAACATTTTGAAATATTAATTTAATTACAATTAAATTCTTCAAACATATAATTTTTTGTATGCATAAAAAATGATATCAGTACACTTGCTCGACACTATATTTTCCCGACATGACGTTTTCTCGATACAATGTTTGCCCGACAATAGATTTTCCCGACAAGATACTTAGTATTTTGGCTGCCCGATATTTTTTTGATTAAATATATAAATATGGATTATAAATTTAAGATTAAATTTTATAATAAATTACAATGTATTTCGACTATCGTATTATAATTTTATCGCCCACGTACAACATACAATAATCTTCAAAAGTGCCTATAAATTTTATGCCAATTATAGATTTAAACGATTACCGGAGTTTACGTCAATTCAATTAATAATTCTCCATTTCGCAGAGAATACGTTGAACGTTTTTTTTTCATTTTAAAAATTATGTAATTGATTTGTATACTTGTATTATTGACAAAATTGCGTATAATAAAATTTGATACTATATGATAAACGTAGTGTCGGTTAAACGTATCAGACCCATAAAAAATAACTTACTTATAATGTTATAAGTAGGGCTAGGAAAATGAAGCACTAAAAACCTACAATAAAGGAATTAAAAAATTGCCAATAATGCTACAAAAAAAGTATTTTAACCAGGAAAATTTAAGTTTGGCTGAAAAATATTTTTAATATCAAAAAATAATTTATTAAACACATTTTTATATGTTCACATCAATTAATTCTTAGAAAAACTAAACAGCTTATTGCGTCTAAAGTCCAGACAGTCAACATATTACATACCACTACTCCTCACTCGGTAATCACTTTGACAAAATCTAAGAATTCATTTTCAGAATATTTTCCGATAAGGCGATAATATTTCATTACGAAATCACGAAATATATATAATAAATAATAATACAATTAAAATAAAATAATAAATAATAATTTAGATTAATATGTACGTAAATGTTCTAAAAATGTTAAATATGGGTATAGTTAACAAAAACTAATTAAAAAGCTAATAAACTGACAAAAAGTACCAAAAAAGCATTTATTTACAAATATCATAAGAAAATGCAAAAAAAAGCAAAAACAAAATTGTATATTTGAACTCTGTGATGAACGAATCGAATTATGTTTTTGATTAGCTATATGTCCTGGAGTACTATGAAAGAAAATGCAATTGCTACAAAATCCTAGCCCTAGTTATAAGTTATAACACTATAGTTTTGTATTATGTTCAGTTGACAGTTGCTTTAAATTAAATATTAATCAGGGTGCTATAAAATATCCGAAAATATTTCAACTGGAAAATATACACGAAAAATAAAGTGTCCGAAAAATATTTTACTAGAAACATATTTTATACAAAAAACTTTGTACGATTTTTAAATTTAGTATTCCATCGAATGAATTATACAAATATAAAATTATGTTACATTAGGTTTACCCGGAAAACTTTCTTCTTTTATAATAGACAAAAATGTATCGAATATTCAATAGCACCTAATTAATAATATAAAAGGGCTTATATAAAGATTTAGAGTTCGTTGTAAAGTTAATTTTTGTCTGCAATAGGTTTATCGAGTACTTATAAAAGTAAAATATTATTGAAATTTTACGAATGAAAATATACAAAGATTCACCTTACAAGTTGCTATTTATAAAAAATTAAAATTAATTTAAATAATATTATTTGCTAAAAGCGCAATATATTTTTGTTCTAAGTAATTTATACTAACTATTTATCATTTTCCTAATGGTATCATTAAAAAACCATCAATTACATCATCTATATAGGATCAGTCAATTAATATTGTATTAAAAATTTTTTTTTGAAATTTTCAGCTTGTATTGGACCGATGTTGGGTACATTAGCGGCGTCTTACGCAGGATGCGACAAGATAAAAGTAGTCGCCCTTTTCACCGTTGGTATGGCAACAATGGGATTTTTCTATTCCAGTATGAAAGTAAACGTAATGGATTTGAGTCCTAATTATGCTGGTCCTGCAATGGCAATGGTAAACGGAGTCGGAGCTGTAGCGGGAATCGTGTCACCTCCACTCATCGGTTATCTCATACCAAATGTAATTTATAAACATTTAATAATTAAACAATTGAAAACAAATTGCTGAAAATTATAAGTTTTCGTTATTCCGACAATAATATACTCTTAGGTAGTAAAATTTGCGTTTTAAATTATATTTTTTAATTATTAATATTTTACCGCGATTTTTAATATATTTTATTGTAATTAAATCATTTTTTATATCACCACTTGAATTAGTTTTTTTTTTGTAAATTTGTAAATTTGTATATAGAATGCAATCAACAGTGAAATATTCCTAAAAATTATTATTTTTTTTTTTTTTTACTGTTGATGAGTTTTTAGGCGCCATTCCAAAACTGATATTTTAAACATTGTAGATATCGACGTTTATTTTTAGAACACCTTACTGGAATGGAGAAATGTTTTCTGGATAAGTGGCGGAGTAGTAATTGTGGCAAACTCAATATATTTGGTATTAGCGTCGGCATCGATACAATGGTGGAACGACCCAGTGCCTACTAGCGAAGTTGATGGTGGTAATAAGTTATTTTTATTAAATTATAATTTGAATATCAACAGATTTAAATATTTAATATTAAAGTTATAAAGTATTATCGTTAAAACATTTAATCGATTGACTCGTTTTTTTCCTTTAAGATTAGGTACTCCAAAAATTTATTATTAAATAATTATTATTATTGACAAATTTTTCTTTAATTAATTTTTGATAAAATGTATAATTAGTTAAATGTTTAAATGTTAAATGTTAAATGTCTATCCCTTTTCATCTATCACCTATTCATAGGTGCAATTTGGATAAACATTTTATGAGTCCTAGATTATGTGAGTTAAATATTGAATGATAAACCAATTATAATTTATATTTTATGATTAAAAAAATATGAAAATAATAAAGGAGTTTTGTCGTGATAATATAATATTTAGGGGTGTTGTACCCCTAAGCGCCAATGGCGTAGCACGGCCCAAAGAATTAGGGGGATCTGAGTATTATCGATCCTTCGTACACATATTAATTTAGATATTTTTTCATACATTTAATTAAATAATAGGGGGGGGGAAGGAACTTGAGAATTTTTTTAGGGGACTTTTGTCTTCTTGCTATGTCTATGCTAAGCATCTACCTAATTGTGCCGTTCAACCTAATCAAACATAACCTAACTAAAAGTGAACCAGTTTTTACACATAACTATTGTTCAAATATAATATTAATTGGTTGTAGCCTGCAAGTATGCCTATATTATTATACTTTAAAAGTCAGTAGCACGCGAAAAAAATTGTTTAGCTTACATAATAAATAAAAAGTTAAAATAATATTAGACTGGCATTTTCTTCCAAGTATAAATTAAATTATTATAATTATTACTTAGTAGTTATTATATAATATTTTGTTTTGTAAACTTTTAAGTAAAAAATTTTTATTTAAGTATTTATTTTTGTTCGACTTTATTGTATACGTTTTCTCTCTCATTGACAGTGATGTAAAAAAAAATAATATTAAAATTAATATTATGCGTATTTTTGAACTATTCCAGATACTGATTTGTAAGAAAAAAATTAATGGGAGATTTTTACTCGGACAGCGAATCTGCCTGAGAAGATCATTAACATAAAAAAAAAAAAATGTAATACGAAGAACAGCGTGAAAAAATATGCTGTCAACATAAATGATGAAATATTGTTAAAATGTCCATTCGAATAATTGTCGCATCGATTCGATAGCATATATGACTGCAACGGTAATTTTAGCTATTATTTTGTATAGTTGACAAATGTTTTCACATGAAAACATCCCAACTAAAATGTAATTTTATTTATAATAATAATAATCATTAATAAGCATAGTGTTTCGTTTTAAAAATTTGATGATATGTATATTATACATAAATTAAGAATTTTTATACTTTTAAGTTCGATTAAGATTTGTAAAGATGTCGAAAATTAATAATCATGAAAACCTATTTTATAATAATATTGTTATTTAATAGGTAGGTATCTAATTTTAAGACTATATAAAATAAATGTTTTCTCGTGCAATATTTGTTGCCTACACCAGATCTATTGTTATTTTAACAGTATACGTTTGAACGAAATACTGATTGTTAAATTAATTTATTTTTATTTTTATTCCATATTTAAATAATATTACTATAAAATAACATTAATATGATGTTCATAACTTTGTAATTAATAATACACGTACCTTGTGATTTTTAATTGTCGTATAAAATGTTTTGTAAATATCGTCCAAATTGTGTATTAATAATGGTAAAAAATATTAGCTATTCCTGACTAATAGTTGCTATGGTTAACTGGTTCGTGAACCATAACTAAATATTGTTAGTTACGGAATTTAAAATATCTATTTGTGTGTATAACTACCTAACGATTTATGCTTTTGATGTAACGTTTAATTGATAATATTTTCAGTATATACCTAAATAAATATTTACAAGTATAAAAATGTTTTTGTATAATAATATGCATGAGCATTATGCATGATATAATAATTAATATTTACTGTACAATGCATACAAAAATGTGTTACTTTTATTGATGCATTAAAATAATATGTTTTGTCAAACAGTACATACTTGGTGTAGTCAAAATTAATTATGTAACTAAAAATATGATGAGCCGTTTGATTGAATTTACGTGTGAGTTTGTTTGTTTAAGTGTAATAAATATTTACATAGATTGCAATCATTCGCTGATGATGTCATAAAATTTTTAAAATGTTGAGACTGTTTAAATAATAGAAATGGAAGTAGTATTAAAATTAATCTCAAAGTTGACTTTGCGAAGTGTATGATATTATACATATAAATATATAATAACCTATCAGTAATATCCATAAAAAGTTCTTTATTAAAAACGTCAAGTTTTACATTTTTACAATAATACAATTATTTATTCATTATTGATATTAATTATTCATCGTTTAAATTATATTCTATTCGATATTGGACAAATCATTAATAATTTATTGTGTTCCGAGTAAAAACTTTATTGATTTCCTAATTCTTCCTCGCTTTATCCGTTCAAGGTATAATATAACCTAGCTTAAATTCTTCGAAATTATTATGTACATACGGATTTCAATATTTAACGAATTATTTGTAGATATTTACTCACCGTTTTATGTTTCCACTGTTATTTCCATAACAATAATTTACAAGTTATTCAATATTGCATAACTTGAACATAAAAATGGTTTATTATTTTGCGATCAATTTAATACAATTAAAATCACTTGGAATAGAAAGATTATACAATATGTCACAAAAAAAGAAAAACATAATATAATAATTTAATCGCTATAATTATTAATATTAATTTTTATTTAACTTGTATAAAATGAATTCAATTTAATACAGTGATAATTAGTTAAGTTCAACTAAAACAATCAGAGATTAAAATTGTGAGCAGTACGAATTTCAATAATTATAATAATAATAATTTTTTTGAAAAAAAATTGTGTCTTTTGCCATATATTAAAAA
>CM023358.1:51628993-51643103 GCA_013282895.1 Eriosoma lanigerum
TATTACTATAATATCAAATCACTTACAAAAATATAACTATAATAATTGGTTGTATAAGTCATAAGCGTAATTTGACATATAATATCAATTAAATCTACCAGATGAAAATGCTGCACTTGGCCGATGAGATAAGGTCAGAATTTATAACTTTTATAATTTTTTAATTTTTTATTATTAACTATTAACTGAAGTTAGAAAAAAATAATTTTCCCAACCTTAATAGAATAATACTTAATACAATTTGTAATATTACAAAGTATTTAATATTTTCGATTCCTAAAAACAATCATATTATTAGATATATATGTAATCGTAAGAAATATATTTAATTTTGTAGTTTTTATGATTTTTAAATATTTTAATTATTATTAAAGCATTAATTTTTTCTTTCTTATATGATAATTATATATTAAAATATTAGTTTTAAAATAAATTATTAATTTTTAATATGTTTTCAGCGTAGAGATGACAAGTTTTTGTTTCACTCATATGGCTTTTTTTTGTAATATATTATAATTATTTAAATATGATTTATTAATTTATTTACATATTTTTTCGAATACATAATTTATCTTTTATAAAAAATACATAATATTACCTATAGATAATTATTTATAATCAAAACTCCATTATTAATTGCTGCTATTCCAAGTTTTATTTTTTCGCAACTAATACATTATATAATAATTATTCGTCGAGTGGTTTTTGGAACATTTCCATTAAAATTACAAATTTTTCTTTCGATAAAAAATTTTGTGTTACAGAAATAATGAGAATTTCGTACGTTTTCAATGTTATACTTGTATGTGTTTTTTTTTTTTTAATCGTATAATGTTTTGTCCACCATGTATAAACTCGCTCGTTATCCCAATTTTTGTGTACATTTCTTATGTGACATAAGACTTTTTGTTATTTCTCGTCACCGATTAGATCAGGTAAGCTGGTAAGGCCTAGAATTATATGGAATAAAAACGAAGGAAATATGAATGCAATAAATTCAATAATTATCATCAAAATATGCATAATTATATTCATATTAATTGAAGAAATACATTTAAAAATAAAGGAAATAAAATGTATTATAAAAATTAAATTAATAAATAAATTAAATTATTATTATTATTAACTAGGTATTATCTAGTTATAGTGAGTTTTTAAAATTAATTATATCAATTATATCGATAAACCATATTATCAATTGACAATAGATATTTGTCAATATTTGAGCATATTATTATTATTATAGATAAATCACATTGGAAAACTACCAAAATGTACCTAAATATTTAATATCCATATTTATAGTAATACAAGCTTTTTACATTTATTCAACATACCTACATAGGTATGTATTATATATTTAAAAAAAAATGGTATACTATCTAATAAAGCCTGAAATGTGCGAAAATATGAAAAAAAAAAAATTCATTCTTTAGACTCAGATTCAAAGTTGTACCTTATCTAGCTACTTTTTAAGCTGATAAATAAAAATATGCAAATTCATACAAATCCGGGCCTCAATAGCTATAAGGATAAAATACTTTGTCGTGAATTCAGGTTATTGTGTATCAATTTTTCTTACGAATATTATATTTTATTCGTCTTTTCATATTTTGTAGACCATTCGGACTCATATTTTCATTGATCATAAATTATGTCGATATAGAACACAAACAAAAACACTCTCACGGTCTTTCAATCGAATTTTTAATATGTATGATAGGTAACATATGCTATTTTTAAGTAGAATTACCGTTATTAATGACCTAGTAATGTTTACGTGTCACCGGTGCGAGGACCTCAAACGTGTCAATTTTATTCGCGAAATAAAATATTATATTTTCTACAAGTTTATAACATACATGCTATAAAATTAATATAATAGTTCTGAAGGTCTATACGATTTTTTTTTATGATATCCATCGTCTTTATTAAATTTCGTCATTTCCATGATGAAATTCCTATAGTGGTGGTATTTAAGTAGGTACCATAGTTTTCTAAAGTTTCTTCATCGAAACGTAATTCTTAATTATTATCGTGGCTATTGAAATCAGTTAGAATCGATTGTCGAAAAAAATTCAATATTGTACTCGTAACCTATTTGTAATAACCCAGATAAGATAAGTACTATCTCATGAATTAATTGCACTCGAATATCTTCAATAAATTTATATATACGACTATACATGATTAAAAACATTTATGTCATAACGGATATCTCATTTACTCGGAGAGAACTAAATTTCTTTATTAGTTTTCTATAGTCGTATTTATATTTTTTAAAAGCTAATTCGATATGGATAGGATTTCTTCGCCTTTTGTTTCGACCTAACTTAAAATCTATATTTAACTAGAAATGTATTATTATAAAACTTTTTCAATATATATATATATATATTTATTTTTTCTGTTAACGCAAAGTCTGGATGTTTGAAATTTTAATCTTTACACTATTATCATCAGAGTCAGAAGGCTTCAATTTTTTCGTTACACATCACTTATTAGTGTTTAAACTTGTGATATGTAACAGCGATGTTAAACAAAGCAAATAAATTACAATTAGTAATAAACTAAAATGTAAATGTTGATTTAGGTGCACGAGAGTAAATGATATTAGTCGGGAAATTATTGGCGTTATAATTTAGTCGTTTCCCTTCGATCGGCTGAAATTTCTAACAATTGTTTTTAGTAACATTGAACATTACTCATTAAGTAGGACAAGATTAATATATTGAGTGTGCGCAATGGAAATGCGATAGTGTATAAGTGCTAAGGGTTTTCGGCGTGACTATATAATATTGGTAGACGATACACTCGTGTCTCTAAGAGAGATTAAAGGATTCCCAGCAGAAAAGTTGTAGAAGAGAGACAGCGCAGATTCAATCAATCTAAAGACCATCGTCCGGACCGTCATCAACATCGTCCTCAAGTCACAGCCACAATTCTTACCTACTCACTACCTCGTTTCATATTTCGTAAATATAATACAATATAAATATACTTTAATTTATCGAGTTATTAATATAAGGTAACCTTGCACCATAATAATTAAATATCACACACCGAGGTCGAGTCTCTAAGAGATCGTTAAAATAAACTTAGCTTATATTATTTGGGAGAAAAACCCGAAACAATATATAAATAAGAGGGGACATTAAACATTCCTCCGCTGAAAACAAAATAATATCATGTACACGAATCCGACTAAATAGCGGTTGCCACCACAGGTGGATCCATGGTAGAGATCGCTCGTCCCGTTTCATAAGAAAAATTGAATTATATTTACAAGATATATATTACACGGTATAATGTGTTTACGCCAACGGTATTTATAATGATTTTTTTAGCCAATTCTAATGTATAATTATTTTATATATTATGAAACATTATTTTGTAAATTTGTTCCTCGTGAGAATGACGGTTATAGAGTTTTCTTAGCGGTATGACAGGGTCAGAAATTTTTAATAGGACACAATAAAGTGTTGTCGTATTATTAAATTTGAAGTCGGAAGTTATTGGCAATTCCTTTTAGGTAGATATCGCGATCTCCATAATTTTCAACAAAATGTTTGATTTTGGATTCCGTTTCTCGGTAGTTTTGTCGACCCTGGACAGGGGAAATTTCAGCTATATATTGGCTTATTTGGAATTAATTTAGGCGCTGTTGATACTTGAGACCTTTGATGAATTTCCAAATAGATGGATGATGGTGGGCTCCAAGAAGGGAACTGAAACCTCTATGCTAGCCTTCAACAGCGTTGTTGGTTTTTGAAAGATCATCTAAAATACTCTTACATAGCAGTTCAATAACTCTAATTGGTATTTTGGAGATATTTGACCAACATCAGTTCATTACAATTGTCAGTGGTTGGATACTCGGAAAAAAACCTCAATGAAGACAATCATGGAGTTAAAGAGGATTAATGAGAGGATGTAATACTTAAAGCTGCCGTTATTATGGCAAATTATATTTACAGCATACAGCACAATAAATAGTAATGCACGCTTTTATACTCGTATATGGATATATATATATATATATATATTTTAAAAAAATAGTGAGCATGCTTAATAAACCACTCTATATACCATATCTCTCGTATTGAACAAATTAGAAAATTAAAAAGAATATTGTGGCATAATGGATGACATAAATACCATCGGCGTAAATAAAATTCGGCGTCAATACCGTCGGCATAAATATTCGTCGGCTTAAATGGTTATCGGCGTAAAGACATGGCTCCATATGCGTATTCTGCATCGTCCTTGGCCCCTGTCGTTCTCATAATATAAAAACGTATACAAGAATTATATCCCTCCCTTTATCATGGCCCTTGGTTGACACGACGATCTACTAGCGTAAATAGGAATTTGTTTTCTAATAAAATCAACGATTATATTTCATTATTCTCATTTGTTACGGCAAAAATAGAATCAAGATATGAATACAAAATAATAACAATTTTCGATGTTATTTCCTGTTTCCTTCTATTTTTCGGGTTATGATAATACATATATAAAATATCACATAGGTACCTACATATTTTTGTAGAAAAAAAAAATGAAAGAAAATTTCTTTAGTTTCTTCTGAAGTGGATATTTTTAATAAAGATTGATCTTTAGTGTGTATTTTAATTATTAACCTTTACGTGAAAAAACGCATTGAGATTGTTTTTAATTCATATTCTAATGTAAATTAAATGATGAGTTATTCTTGGGGGTACTTGCAAAAATAGGTCAATAATAAAAGCTGAACACAAATAGTTTTTAAAATAATTTCTTTTTAATTAAAATTTATAAATATCGAAACACAAGGCGATTATCGACAAATTTCCATTTCATTTTAATAGCTTTAACTTTTCTAAACAATATACAATAAGTAAATACAATTATTATGTCGTTTTTAGTACTTAAAGTTGCATAATAATACTTGTCTCCTTCAATTATAATTATTAAGGAATATCAAAAATTAATAAGTTTTTAATAGTTGTGTTGTTATTTATATATATTTAATAGTATTTAGCTAGTAGTTGTCAACTATATAATATAATACATTAGATATAATTACATTAATTTTGTACAAACCATACAGAAATATCTTATTTAAAGTCGCAGATATATAAGCAGAGGCGCAACTAGGTTAAACAATTAGGAGGGGCAATAGTTCCAGTAATGTTGCTATAATATAATTTTTCAACAAATACGTTTAATAAAATATTAAATTTTTTTGTAAGCGGAATCTCTATTTGGGGTGTTAAGCCTCATCTAGTCCTCCTAATTGTACTAATGTATATGTTACGGGTAATGCGAACCAAATTTAAATATTGTATATCAATTTTATTTTAGATTCTGAGCGAAACGAAGAATGTATTAGTTTTACAATGATGTTTTTTTTTTTTATGTATGAAGCTACTTTTCCGGGTAGAAATAATGGTCCGATTACCACAAGTAGGATATGCTTTCGGTAGCAAATCACGTCTAGTTGGTACTTTATTTAACTCATTTTTCGAATTTCTTAAAAGTTTTTCCGTGAGAGGGGAAAAACTACAAAAAAATAATGAAAAATCGGCAAAATTACGGTTTCTGTTATTTAAAATTTTTTAATTTCGTGATAACTAATTGAGTTTTGATCGAAATTTTTTTGAGTATTAACATAGATAATATACAAGTGTGGTATAATTTTGGAACATATAGGTTGATTATTTGGCCAAGTACAGAACTTTGAACTTTTTTCCAAAATGTGTTTAATATTTTCGGCAATTTTTGGTTTATCGTTTTGAAAATTTTGTCGAAGTATAATGATATACTACTTAATCTTTTAACAAAATATTTTAAAAATCGTAAGTTGCAACTTTTATTTATAAACTTCTAAAAGTTGAATAATTTTAGTAGAAATGAATATTATATTTTTTTTTATGTATGAAGACACTTTTTCGGGTAGAATTAATAGTCCGATTACTATAAGTAGGTTATGTTTTCGGTAGCAAATTGCATCTAGTTGGTACTTTATTTAGCTAATTTTTCCAAATTCTCAAAAGCTTTTTCTTGGGAGAAGAAAAACTACTAAAAAATGGCGGAAAATCGGCAAAATAATATTTCTGAAATTTAAATGTTTTAATTTCGTGATAACTAATTGAGTTTTAACAATAGTATCTTGAAAATTTTTTTGAGTATTTACTTAGGTGAACTTCATTACAAGAAATAATTTAGAAACGATTGATTGATTTTCTGACTAGGTATAGAATTTTGGCCTTTTTTTAATAATGTTAAATATTTCCTGCAGTTTTTATTTTATTGGCTTGAAAATTTTAGCGAAGTCTAGACATATACGACTTAATGTTTTTACAAAATATTTTGAAAATCGTGATTCACAATTTTTTTTCGTAATTTTTTAAAGTAAGAGTTCTTGAAAATTGGCAAAATTACGGTTTCATTATTTTATTTTTTGATAACTAAATAAGTTTAGATCGTTGGAAATGGAAATTTATTTTAAATATTTACATTCGTAATTTACACACTTGGTAAAATGTTGGAATGGATTATTAAAATAGCATATTGTAATACATTGAGTTTCGCTCAGAATCGTATTTTCTAATGCAATATTATTGCATTCAAATCTTAAGTATAATAAACCACTAATTTCTCCGGGGACCGAATGGACAAAGAAGGAATGTCCACAATCAACATTCCTACTTAACTTTACTTTTTTGTTTTTTAACATAGTTTTTTGTAATTATTTATATCTTTTTGTAGTTTTCAATTAAATTAAATTAATCAATACTAATATACTATTACCAATCCGGCGTGGATTTGTACAACAAATCGAGAGATATTTTCATTTTGTGGAATGAAACGATGGCACCGAAGAGCGTAGTGGAACTTACCTCGTCTACGGCGAAACGATATACTGTTAGGTCTTTACATTATAAAATATTAAAGAAGTCGAAAAATATAGTGATAAACTAAAATAAAATTGATGCGGTAAATTTAAATTATTATTATACAAATATTTGTTATTTTTAAATTTGGTTCATATTTCCGATATTCCACATTACTCGTAACATATATAAGCTTTTGGTTTTTAGTAATTTTTGTATAATGTTCGTTTTATAATGATTACACTAGAAATATTTCATAGTTTGTTAAGCTTTCATTAAAAAAAAAACTATCTGATAAATGATAAGTAAAAGAAAAAGAATACCTATATTTGGCAAAATTAAATTTTTCAATATAAAAAATAATATTTATTTATTGGTGATTAAGTAATAGGATGCAATATTAATCGTACAAAACGTTAAAATGCAGTTAAAACAACTTTAAAATCAAGATCGACTAAAGTTTATTGATTAAGTATAATAATATTCGATTTCTTCACTGTTTTATGATAACATAACTGTAAAATCCATTATTTCATAATCTGGTATAATCATTTTCTTTTTTTTTAGTCTTTATAACTTACATTATATTATAAACGGTTTTTAATTTTGACTTTTGTGAAACAATATCATAACAATTATCGTTTTAAATAAAATCTTTTAAAACGTAAACGAAAAATAAAAAAAATATCGCTTTAGGTTCTTATTAATTTATTAAATTTATCTCTATTTTATATGTAAGTTGTTATACTTATAATTATATTACGAACATTAATTTTATTTACATATTAGGTATTATTAATCGTATAAAGGGGAAAGCAGTTTTCTCTAGATAAAATAAATATAAATTACACATACACATTGCACACGATGATATTATATAATTTACAATGCCACTTGTGCATATCCATACAATATCCATAATATTTATATTATACAGGGTGCAATAAAAATAGTATGTCACAAAAATAATATTAATAAAATTGAAAATGCATGTAATTTCCACCGTTTCTGTACAATAAGAAATTCTGCTATCCCTCTGTATATATAAATATATATATAATATATATACATACATACGTCAAATAATATGAATATTGACATCTACTGCTCTATTGTAGGAAAAAGAAAAACTTATAATCTGTTTCATTTACAACGAATGATACACATAACTCATGAATAAACTAATATATATATATATACAGGGTGAACAGAACTACACGTTGCAAGAATAATTGGAATATTATGTATATTATACGTTTTTAGCGTTATATACATTATTTTATCGTAATGTATACTATATATACTATTCAGATCATTCTGTATACATATTTTATGTATATGAATGAGCCCCGTGGTGGTGGTGGCGGTGGTGGCGGTGGTCCGACATAGAGTTTCGTAAGGGTGAGAGAGTAGGGGAAAAAATAGAAAGGACAAGTGTCCGACGTGTCCTCGTTAATTTCGTGTGTAGCGCACAGTCGTATACCTAACGCGCAACAGCCGTCTTCGCGTTTCCTACGTCAGTTGCAATCCGGACACATCGCGTGATTTCCGACCGTCCCGAAAACCCAATCGAAAATATCGTACTTTCGATCATTATTAAAATTGATTTCCGCAAAACTTAGATTTATTGATGTTTATATAGTTTTTAAGACATTACGAACGTTGATATTATTACCATCCCATTCGATCCCGTCCGATTGTAAATGTGTTCCGGGCCGTTTGTGCGCGGACAACAGTGACCGAGTGTCAACCACTCAAACAATATCATATTGGATATTAACAGATAAAAAAAATGGTAATTTTTATACGGTTTATTAATTTTATTACGGGTACCTACTTAATTATCGCATACAAACCAATAGGTAGCGTTTTTGTGTTAACTACAATATGACGTCGATAATTACTAACCGATACCAATTACCAATCGATATACCTGTACCATTCGGTCATCGGTTCATGATCGGGAGAGGAAAAATATGATAAAAACGGTGGAATGCTGGAATTTGTATTGTTTTCGGGGCGTTAAACTCTCCCGGTATCGATTAGAATGTGTCCGTTTTACTCCCGGAGAGACGCATATTGTAATAAAATAATATAATATTATATAAGTAACGCGCGTGTCTTATTAATTTTTATACGGTGTAATTATAATATAGTATAATACGCCGTTTGTTATGCAGAAAAGTGAAAATTAACGTAGCCGGCATATGTATAACATAGGTACGCGTGATATATAGTGTTTCTATACCTAATTAAATAGAAAGCGGTTAATACATATATATTATTGCGAACACTGGAATATTGCTTTCTCGATCAGTTACCCGGTAATGGGTTCAGCGTGTGGATTGATAAATTTTAACAATAAAATTTGAAAACGGCTATAATATAAATGTGGTTACGAAGGGGTGTGGCCGTTCCACGGTCGACGGTATGTATTATAACGTGAGTTATAATATTACAATATCGAAATTATTTCCGTGTCGATTTGTTGAAATCACTTTATTAGGTACATTATAATACATATCGTTGATATAATCCATATTATCATTCTAAATGTTTTGGTTATTGATTTGTTGTAAAACATTATATTAAACTCTTTGTTTTTCTTAATTTTACGATTATCGATTATTTGACGAATTATATTCACGCATCGATCGATCTATGATTCAGATGAGTATTGCCTATACCACATATGATATTGAATATGATTTAAGTTTGGAGGAAATGCAATACGTAAAAAATATAAATAATACGTGTTTTGCAAATATAATCGCGTTTTGGCAACACGATAGTTTAATCAACCGTCGCGCGCCGTGGACGACAGGAAGTGTATTTATTAATATATTATACAGGACGTGGTGCGAATGTTATCGGATGTCGCCGAAAAGACTTGAAATATTTTCTAATTAGGACCTAATATAAAAAAGTATCTTTTTAAACTTTTGGTTGATTAAAAATGGCCATTGTGTTTTTTAACAGTATATTTAAATTCAATATTAAAAATTAAAAATTAGAGAAACCCAAAAACTACAGACATTGATTTTTATCGGTTCACATTTTGACTGCGTCATTGGTTTGATATATGTACTATAGGTTGATCGAATTATCGTGTATCTCAATTCAATTTTAGTGCAAATTTTAGATGGTCCCATTCGATTTTTAAATGTCAAACCCCTTAAACAAGCGTTTAACATTATTAAACAGTTTTAGATTGTTCGATTTTTCTTTATTACACGTGTAGGACGAGAAAATTGTTACAACGCGAATATTATACATTACAATATACCGCAAAATTATAATTAGAGTAAAATATTATAATGTATATTACGTATACGAATACAATTGTGTTAGGATCTCGAGGACAAAAGCCGATCGGTCGCGTGCGAATTTTTTTTTTTTCGCGATGAGAAAACTATATTACAATATAATATTAGATACCCATAATATTGTATTTGAATATTCCGTACAACAAGATATAGACGACGCGACATGGATACGTTTTTCTAACAAATATTCGTATTATTATAATGTACAATAATATATTAATATAATAATAAATTATTGTATTGTGCGTAATGATTTTTATAATCTCGTCACGCGGGAGTTGTCATTTAAAATTTAAAATAGTAATAATAATATTATTATATTTCGCCCCGAGAGAAAGGAGGTTGACACGTCGCTGCACGCGTATCGGTCGACGTTCGCGTCCCGCTGCAGAAATTGCACAATATTATTATTATTATTATATTATTGTGGGTACAACACCTGTACCTGTTACATTATATTTTATTACGTTATCACGGGAACGAGTTAAACATAATAAATTGTTATCACAACACTGTCCGAAACACGAACGCGTAGAATAAATAATATAAAATATATAATACGTACCTACGTATTACAATGATATTATACCGATCGGGCGTGGAAAAGAGAAAAATCAACAAATCCATTAAGAGAGCTACTCGTATATAACTCGAACATTATAATAATAATAATAATAATAATGACAATATAACGCTCGTCCTACGCGTGTGCACTGGTTATACATTTTATAACATTATATAACACGTAAACCCGATACAATGCGAAACGCCCGAGTCGCGACGCTACTTAAAAATCACTGTTTGTCAACGCAAAACCACACAATGCGAACGGGCCGACCTACGCTTCCGAGTCGGTTTTCGTTTAGTTCACACTACCGACGAGGTGCACTATTTTTGTACACCTACAAAGTGTACAATATTATTATTTTAAAACGATTAGTCGATACCTATATTGTGATTTGTGTTTATAATTTCCGAATAAATTTCTCTCGATCTCTGTATGGCGTAATAATAATATTGAATCATATTGGATCTCTTTTTATCGTGAATAATAAATATTTAAACTCTTTGTGTCCTTACCACGAGGAGATTCGAGATCGCTGAGATATATATATATTTTATATGACTATATACCATCGCGAGGTTATGCTGTTTCTACCTATATGCAATAATGCGGATAATAAATGATGTTCGTTCGATTACTTAGTTTCTAAAAAAAAAAAAATAATAATAATAATAATAAATAAATAAATACAAAGCTTAGGATGTGTAAACCATAATATATCGATTGATTAATGTCCAAGCGCAGATTATATTATTTGCGTTTTATTGTTATTGTCTTAAGTCGTTTCTTGTGTGGCCATCGGCTGACCTTGAAAGAATAAAATAATGTAAACGATTTAAGAAACAAATAAGAAACAAAATAAATAAATAAACGCATTTATGGATACGAAATAAGAATGAAAAAAAACTATTATATAATAATAATATTATTATTATAATGTATACATTTATTATTATTATTATTATTTTATATATATATACGATTTTACAAAAAAAAAAAAATTATTCGAAGGAGTTATATAGTTTTGAACCGGTTTTAAAATGAAAAAATAAAACGGAAAACAAAACTGGAAAACCGTGTTCGATAAAATATACGTACCGTCATGTAGGTACTTGATTATTTAGATGTGCATACCGTCATATTTCATAATAGTACCTATACGAAAACACAAGTTAAAAAAACACAATATTGGTT
Organism: Eriosoma lanigerum; assembly: GCA_013282895.1. Lineage (NCBI taxonomy): Eukaryota > Metazoa > Arthropoda > Insecta > Hemiptera > Aphididae > Eriosoma > Eriosoma lanigerum. The sequence goes on from CM023358.1 coordinate 51,640,957, forward strand.
TAAAAATCGTTGCAGGAAATATTTGATAATTTATAATTATATTTTATACGACGAGTTGTAATAACTTATTCTAAGATCCCAAGTTCAAAAACTCGAAAATATTTTACAAAAATTGTATGGTAGAATGGTCAAGAAACATGATTCACGAGTGGATTGAGTTTGAAATACAACTTATTTATTATCATTTTACAATCATTATTTTAAGTATATTATGTAAAAAATTTATAACGTTATTCATTCCAATTAATGTGATTTCTAATATGATAAATCTAATTTAACAAAAATAGTTATGATTTAGCACAAATATGAATATATGAATCATTAAAAACAAAAAATTGAAACATCTAATTCGTGTTTTAGAATAATAGATATTGGGACAAAAGTTTCTTATAAATTGTACAGTCAAGAATATACAGTATAAATAGATTTAAAACAAAAAAATAGGAAGAATATTACTAAATAACACAAATACGAGTTCATTTTGGTGATATTTTTATATATTTTTGTTTTCATCGATTTTGAACAAGTATCGCTGTAACGTGCGAAATAATAATCAGCATATAAATTGATATAATTTATACCATAATAATTGAATAGGTACCTAGTACTTATTATAAAATCTAAATGAGTCTTATTGAAATGTGTTTTTCGGTACTGTCATTATGGAAATAATTCCATTATTTTTCACGTTTATTAAAGTATACGAAACATATTATTTTACAACATGAAACTCGTGTCAAATAATGTGTTATAATCTCTTAATATGTTATAAAACTCATATCGATATTTCGTATTCGTTGAAACAGTATTATAGTCATCAACAATCGGATTGTCGATAATGCGTCGATTATTGTTGTCATCTATATTTTTCAATATTTTTCTGGACGGTTACGCACGTGCAATTCCTGATGGTAAATTAATATTTTATTATTATTGTGTAGAAGAAAAATATCGAAACAGTTAAATGTCAGACCAAAACCAAGCCCACTACTACACGGATTATGGATGAGGTGCCTCTCTATAGACTAATACGGATGTCAGAAAAATTACTAATCAGAACGTGAAAGTCACTCGTGCTCATTTTAACGTTTTATATTATTATTTCCTCTTTAAGTATTCAGGGCGCAATGCGATGTGGAGGAACGTACGACGACCATAAATATAAATCGCGGAGGGAAAATAAAATATTATGTTTGTGTTGAAATTATTTACCCGATGAAAATGACGTAATATTATGACCGAAAACGGAAACTGGACTTATAATATATATATCGTTTATATACTAATATTATAATGCGAACGGGCAACTTTTTTTTTTCTCTCTCTCTCTTCCATAATAATAATAATATAATACCGTCGGTCAGTGAAAGTCCTTTCGCGCTTACCCGCGCGGTTGAATATTATAATATAATAGGCTTATTATTATTATTGTGCCAACAATAATATTATAATTAATTATATTTTATATTTTATATATTTTAATAGCCGGTCATGTGTTATCTTTAGAGTGATATGTTTAGGTTAATGAAAATAACGTCAAGCAAGACAAATTATCTTGCTAAAGCTTTCTGTTCAAAAGTTAGATATTTCGTCTAATCTATGAATTATCTCAAACAGTTAAATTTGAAATTAATATAGAAATAAAATGAACCGTTTAATCCAATAATAATTTAAATGAAACGAAATAATTGTAATTGCAAATAAATTGAATCCAATCGTTGCAGTAATGATTTATAAATATAATAAATACGTAAATTACGCAAGTGCGCGATCGCAATATATAATATTATATGTTCTTATATAACGTTTAACTTTTCATATTTAAAATTTCAACTAGTTGACCCAAATAGTATTGAAAAATTAACTTTTTAATTATTTAATGCTCGACCCGGGACTACCGGATCGTCTAGAAAATTGTGTTTTTATTGGCTGCATCAACGAGCATTAATTTGGAGATTTTGCTTCATGCCATTTATGTGAGAAACGTATTTTCTCGTCCGTCGTCTATTATTACACAATTCAATAATATTTCATCGTGGTTTTAGCGATTTAAATCGATATTTCGCTCTTGCCTATACATTATAATCAAAACAATTATTATGTTTTACGTATTTTGGTATAAATTTCGCGATTTAATAAAATACACA
>CM023358.1:51643113-51929626 GCA_013282895.1 Eriosoma lanigerum
ACGACGATGACCGGAGGGGAAAAATTAGATTTAAAAATCACGACGTGCCTACTGTGATAAAAATATATCCACTTATATATTATATTAATTACTAATATTGCACTATAATACACTACCGTTTTGGATATGCATTGATTAATTAGACAGTCTACAGCTGTTTGTTTTTTACCAATTTGAATCTATATGTAAGAATAATAACGTGTTCAAACTCTGGATTAAAATTGATATTTAAAATATTGTTGTCGTGATAATAAATAAAATGTATTAAACTGTAATATTATAATGGGTATATTCTACTTTTGAAACCGGTTAAAATATGATTTGGATGAGAAATTGTTTCTTATCATTTTTATAGCTACTTAAAAGAAAGTTGTCCGAAATAACATTTTTAATATAATTAATATAACGAACCATTTGTTTCTCACAATTATTGTTAAGATAACCGGACGCACTTGTTACACTTAAATAACATTTCTATAATATAATTTGTTTTGAAAATAATCTAACGTGATTTTATTCGTTAAATGTATATTAAACAACCGTATGGTTTAAAGCGTATAGTGAACAATCGGAATCGAATTGACCTTCGAGAGAGTTGTCCTTGAAATGTAACCAGACTTTTCTAGAACTTATGTCTTACATATATTCAATTGAGTATTGACTATATTCAATTAAAAATAATCTTTTAATCGAGATATTATCTAACGGGTGTAAGAGATTTTCGATTAATTTTATACATTTTATTTGGAAGGAAAACAATAGGGACCTATATATTTAGACTACATATTTTGTCCTCAGTATAGGAAAAATTCCGTATATCCAAAACAAATTAAAAATGAAGTGAAACCATTAAAAAAGTTGTAAAATGTTCATAATGTTATTAATTAAATTTGCCTAAATCTAAATTATTATAGGCAATATTTAATCGGTTAAAATATCGTAAATGATCAAAAATTTAATTATAACTAAATAAGAATACCGTAGAATAACTAAGATAAATAAAAGAACGTAAATATGTCTGAAGATCGGCGTTTTATAGCATTTTATCTTAGTCTATAATAAGAATATAATAATGTCGAAGTTTTAACTTAAGCTACTCAAACCGGTTTTCTTAATCGTAAAATAAGTCATATTGTTAACTCGATTGTAGATGAAACTAAATATATCGAAGGCCCGGATTGGTCTGGCGAGTTACCGAGAAAATCTCGATGGGCCGGTAAAAAAATGCATTGGAAAATTGTTCAAAATAATCGAAAAATAATATATTAATGTTATACCCCAATTGTATTGCATTTAAAAATAAAATTTGCTAGTAAAATTATAAACAATTTAGGTATATAAACGTTTAAAACATTATAAAAGATGATCCGGTAAAATAATGATATCTCAGTGGGTGAAATTTGCCCAATCCGGCCCTGAATTTTATATATATACTTAATTTAAAATTTTATTTTTTAACAGCAACCAATCATGACCATTATAATATATATATGAAATTATAAATTTGCTTCTTAAACTAACTTTTTCAAATAATTATTGTATTCGATTAAATAATAAATAATTTATAATAACTTACTATAATAAACATTTATTGCAAATTATTTACTTACGGTATTTTTGCTTAGGATCAATGTGAAAAGTAAGATATTATATTATTAAAAATCATTTTATCAAAGTTTATTTTTATCTCATCGTTTCATGAGGAAAAATAAAAACTCGTTTTTCTCTAAAACGTTCTTCAATGACTTATGGCATTTTAGCTTCTGAGGGCAGTATACCGCGTATATCGTAAAAATATCAAATCATATTTTTCCTTATCTTTTTCAGTTTAAAATCATATCTTGTTGATCATAATGAGAATACTAAATTGTTAGCACGATAGTTTTCGTATACCTACCATATTAGTACTTTTTTTTTAAAATTACACACATGTCTTCATAACTGTTTATTTTTAAAGGTCGTTAACTTTCGTTTGAAAATATTCCTTCTTCGCAACAGAATTACACACATGATATCCTAAATACGTTGTAATTCATTAATATTTTGTTTGTTTATTTTCTTGATTAGAATACCGTAGTCGCCGTGCGCATATAAATGTGTTTTATATAATTGATAATAATACTTATATTGTATAAATCATTATTGTTTTTATTCTTCTCGTATTTTTATTTTATAATACTTTTATAGGTATAGGTTTGGTTACCCAGTACACGTTTTTCTCGCCGATTTCGTGGAAAATAAAATTGATATGACGTAACTATTATATAAATTAAAAATTGCATACGTCTTTTTATATTATTCATACTTTTCAATTCAGAGGCGTATTTATGGGGGTGATCGAACGGGTTTAAACCCTCTTTGCGATTAAAAACAAATCAAAATTGCTATTAATAATATCATTTTTTTGTAATTAATTTTTTTATATTATAAAACGACGGGGGTTCAGCTTCATGAAATCTTCTAGAAAAAAAATCTGAACCACCCTTTATACGTTTCTAAATACGTTTCTGATTCATCTTATTCGTACCGAGATCGATTTGGTGTAATAACGTCCGATCATAATAATAATAACGATCGTTTTGTTTATCGGAAAGAATAACCGTCGCAGTATACTACGTTACAAACAAATCGATTAACGAGTTGTTTTCAACATTTCGGTCAACCCCTCGGGTGTCACCGGCTTTAATAGCCTCTCCCACGGGGCAGAATTTTTTTAAATGATCACTGACCGATTGTCGAAGGTCACGCGTAACGGCAAACATACACGTTGCACGTGTTTTTTAATTTTTACATTTAGATTTAGTTTTTTCACATCGAAAACGTTTGCGTTCAATGAAAACGAATTGCGTTAGACTGAAATTAATAATTATTGTATACAATATAGCATAACGATATCATGTTATTATAAGTTCTCGATTGCAATCGTCGACCGAATGGTATTGTTCAAGGAAATTGCAAATACGATGTCGCTATACAAGGAGAATAATATTGTTATTAAAATATAACATAGTGTATTTGAAAACGTTATGTAAATAATTAGCGGTGATATCAAGTGAACTCAGAAAAAGATATTTGAATTTAATTAAAAGAAACATTTATCTCACAATGAACTATTACTATTACTATTACTATTCGACTTACTTATGATCTACACAATGAGTAAATCATAATATAGCGTATTTATTGTTTTATTACAGTGTCGAAAATAGCAATTATTGTACACTATGTACCTAGTCGTTGAAATAAAAAAATAGTGCACAGAGCGGACCGAATCTTACCAGTTATAATGAGGCCTCATTGTTTTTTATTAGATTATTTTTAATCAAAATTTACAATTTTTCAATTGTGTTTGTAAAGAGTTACATTTAGAGCACTAAAACATGCGAACAAAATACGAGACGTTTTGTGTACACGAAACGATGATGTTGATAACTCAAGTGTAGTATAATAATATAAGCTCGTAAACAAAAATAACTTTCTAATATTTTATTGTTTGTAATAAGTTAACTAAACAAAAACAAATAGAACAGTAATAGGACAACATAATAACAATAAAAACACTACGTATATGCCATTAGGTTGTTGATAATTGATAAACCTCGAATGCATAATGTCGTATGTATAGGAAGTGCACATTATTATAAAACCCGCATATTGCGTGGAATGAAAAGAAACTAGTTCTGCTGACCTGGTAACTGGTATATTAGGTATAATGCGAAACGACGTGTGAACGGGTTAGAACTGAACTTTAAAGGAGCGAGCGTAAAAATATTTGCTCAGAACAATAATACGCGACATAACATTATACAATCATAATATAATATTGTACTTTTGGTTATATTAATATTAATTTGTACGTAATTATATGGTATGTACCTACGTTGGGATATCGTTACTCAAAAATATTATTGTTATGACATTAATAAATATTACGAGATCACCTTAGCATTGACCGGTTTTGCTCTAAAATTTTATGAAAATTATGATAATTATTATTATAACGACTAACGAGTACATCGTCGATCGTCGTATTCAAATAGTGAACTATACAATACCATAATAGATGCCATTGACTAGTTTCGGCTATCGTTCGTAATGTGACAAGTAATTTTATATTATATAGAAAAGTAACAACTTTTTAAAATAAATAATTATATGCACCGTTAAATGTAACATTAATATACATTTTGGAAAAAAATGGTATTAGAATATACGTTTAAGATAAATACGTATTCTTATGAGTACTATAATACAATATCATTTTTTTATGCCACATTTATTATAAATATTAATAGTTAATAAAAATTAGCATTTAAAGTGATAAAAGATAGCTGATATGAATGGACGAGAGCTAAGAGCATAAGCGCACATAGGGGGGATATTTGGGGGTGATTAGAACCTTTTTTTTTCAACAAATTGTTTATATTAATAATACATTTTTTTTAAAAATGCCCTCTCCCTTAAAATAAGTAACAGGAACGCCCCTGCTTTGACCATATTTTTGTTAATTATAGGTACTTAATAATATTAATACTATTATCTGAATTCGAAATATTTCATAAGAAATGACATACCTATACTCGCTCACGAGCAATTATAAATTAGAATTTATATACATTACTTAATTATTTATTTGTGAAGTATTCTTTTATATTTCATGTATTTTTTTTCTCTTTGCAATCAACTTAATTAAACGCAGTTAGTAATTTACCATATATTATGGATTGTTCAACCTTCAGAATTATCATATATTATTAAATTCAAAATTGTATTCATCGTGTACCTATTTCATTAAAAGATTGAAAGGTCACAATCTATTCTCGTCGCAAAACAATGACTGACACTTAGAACAATAAAATTGTTTGTAAAAACATACTTAAATTAAATACCAGAGGATATTGCAGAGAGGTCCTACACGGTTATCGCGATCTAAATCTAAATATACCTCGTATACATTATAACGTCTTTGTAAAGATAAAAATATGCAATCTAATCAGACGTTCAAAAGAATATTATTTGTATTTTAATCGGTTGTTCGCAATTATAGATTTTGGTTTGTTTTGGCCGATTTTTACTCATAAATCGATAATTTATCTTGTAAAATAATTCAAATTATAAATACTTCTAAAGTTTAATTTAAAAGTCAGTACCGTTCTCGTTTGAAACTCGTATAAGTACATATTTTAGATTTTATGTCACATACTATTTTTACGGTTATTATTAAATTATATTTTTGTTAAAAATGTATATCTAGATGTAAAATATTTTGTTAAAATTATCTTTTACAATGATTAATACACAAATTTCGAATTTTCTGATATAATATAATATTATTCCAAAAATATTTTGTATAGAATATTGTCAGACGTCCCGGAAAAATGTGTCGTCAAATGTGTCGGTCGTCATTACAAAATTACAACCGAATAGCGGTGTGTCGCCTTTTTTTGTTATTATTATTTTGATTTTTTTTTTTTTGTTATGTATTGCTTCGTCGCTATTATATTATTATTTTTATTCATTATATTATTATCATTTCTATATAATATAATAATAACTGTTCCCTCTCTTCTCGCGAAGTAGTTCGTTTTTTAACTTCATATTCCGCAAGAGCATTGACCACATTATTATTCACACAATGTAAAAAAAAAAAATATATTGTGATCATAACGCAACCGGCTTGTTGGACACCGCGAACGGAATATCAATTATTACGGTCGGTCGGACGAGATAGGTTTTTGTAAACGACCAAGTCATGGTTTTCGGGTTTCGTCGTTATTAATATACACGACTGATAGCGACTGACTGTACTTATAAACTTAAATACAGGGTGTTTTCCACGTGTGTATATCTATATTTGAATATAACTTATCCATAACTAAACAATAGTAAATAAAGTAACTTTTTATAAGAACAAAAAAAAAAAAAAAATTGAGAAAGTAATTTCGAAGATGTTAATTTTTTAATTTTTTAATTTTATAACTTACTGTCTGTCATGTCATCACTGCAGTACATAATATAAATTTAAACGATTTTATTATTTAGAAAATTAAAAGTGTATACCTGTCTAAAAAGTATTATTATATTGAAATAATTAGGTACATAGAATCATTAAAGTCGGATAACAATATTCAGAAATGTATACTTTTTAATTTTCTAAAATGGAAAAATAATCGTTGGCCATTTTATATACATATATACAGTATTGGATTATTTTTTTAGGGTTCTTGGAGAAGGGGGTAGAATATCTTTTTTTACAAATATTTTGACGCGCCTCTTCTAAATCAAAACATTTCAATTAATTTAAGTTCATCGTGCGGTCGCCTTTTTTTTATTTATTTTTTACGTTCTCAACTGTATTTTTTCAATTAAAACACTGCGATAATGATTTTTTTCTGGGTAAACTCGAGGGTAATGAATTGATAGTCTATAATTAAGAAATTTTTTGTTATGAGGCCGATATAAAAAACGTTTTTTTAAACACCTTGTATACCAGATACCCGGTCAACGGTGAGTAAAACCGCGGTAACAGATATTATTACACTATGTATAATGTACGTATATAGATTAGTGTAATAATAAAATACGATAATATTATATTATTATGTGGCCCGACGACAACGCCCATTTTCGCGTGTATACTTATACCCGGGCGGCATTGTCCGGAGGCTGTGCGGTGGCGAAAAAATATAAACGGTCATTATTTTATGTACGCGATTTATATTATTGATATTACTATTATTGATATTATAATTATCCGTAAACGAATCGCGCAATATTCGTATTTTGACCGATGTGCTGTGGTAACGTGCGTATGGGTCATCCGAGTTCACCCGACAAGACCACACCCGACGCAAGTGAAAATAATAATAAAAATGTTATTATTATTATAAAAGTATTTTCCAGCGTTGTTCATAGACGCATTTACGATTTCGGATGATTCTGCGGAGAAATCATCGTGAGAGCAACGTGTATTAATGTAGGTATACAATTTAATAATCATCAAAAATTGAATTTCTGGTCGCTATGCTATATTTCTGTAATTATCTCTGTACACTATTATTAGCGAGAATGTAATATCTAGTTAACTAATTTTTTTAAAAATTAATTATATTTAGTTTTTCTTGAAATATTTTTAATTGAAAGATTAAAGTTACTTCAAATAATTTCAATTAACTTAAATATGTTAAAAGTAATTAAAAATTTAATATTTATATTTTTAAAAATTAATGTATTATAGGTATAAGTAATTTAATTTAATTATATATATATATATATGTTTTTATGACAATTTCTGTCACATTTATATTTATTTACTTACATAATGACAAATTTTAAATTATTAAAATACAAAATTGTTATTATTCTATGTTACTTTAAAGTTTAAATATGAAAACACTTTAAATTTTAATGTCTTATACAAGTATATAATTTAATGTAAGTTTATAAAATAATGATAAACTGAAAAATAACTTAGTATTTTAAAAAAATAATCGTAGAGTTAAAATTTAATAGGTACAATAAAAGTATCTTTTTATATAATTCAATTAAAATTAACTTAACTTTAGCTTTTTGACTTATTAATGACCATTAGTAACTTATATATATATATATATATATATATATATATATATGATTATATATTTAATCTATAACGAATATTTTAGAGCGTAGCACTGTTCAAGACGACCAACGGAATTTTAAGATTAGATCAGATATTTTTCAGAGCTATTTGGAAGAATGATATTCATTTGGATTTTTAAAAATATGGTTTATACGCTTTAGAATAGGAAATGATAGTTTGTGTTTCGTTTCAGTCAGGTTAGGTTATTATAATCAACTTAAGTCGTGACTACTTATTTGTATGATTATAATTGACAACCGCGCGTGTGCATTTTCAATATTTATTATTTATAAGCTACAGGTGTGCTAATCCAATTCGATATAAATCACATCAGCACTCAGTTAATATCTATATAATATACAATAACGGAACATCATTTGTCTGGAAGTTTAACCGTTAAATTAAATACGACAAAAAATAAAAGAACAATTATTATTGTGCGTACACATTATAAGTATTAAATTTTTTTTTCAATACATACCTAATTACTATTTTTGATCGTTTGTTTTGATATTATCATTCGTGACAGCTTTGAAAAGCCATAACCTATTACCTAGCTTGTATCGATTAAATTCTGGTATCGAATGAGTAATTTAAAATTGAAAGCTATAATGTAATATAATAATATTATAGTTGTTGTAAAAATCTCAAAATATAATAAATGAGTATATGAAAATTATTTTAAAAATGAATAGTTGTACTCAAACAATTCATATGTTATCATGAAGAGAGCAACAAAAATTTCATTTTTCAGCTCTCTTTTTGCTTATTTTGGCGTGTCCGCAGAAGCAGTCACTAACAACAAAACTGTCCAATCATAGCTGTGAAGTGCGGGCAACATCATACATATTATTACTTTGTTTTTTTTTCTTTACATTAAAAAAATTATACGTGTTTGAGTAGTGAGTAGAGGTGTATTTAACAATTTATAAAGGGGGAGGGGGTTCAGATTTTTTTTTAGAAGCTTTCATAGGTTAGAAACTCCGAAACCGAAACCCCTTCACTCACCGTTTTATAATATATAAAAATAAATTGAAAAAAAAATGAATATAAAAAAACGCCTCTAAGTGAGTACTTGTAATTATAAAAATAAAGTTTATTTAAAAACATAAACTTGATGAATATAAAAATTATTATTCAAGTGATTTATAACATGAAATATAAAATATTACGCAGACAAATTTCAAATGGAATATAATATAATACAAATGTAATGTTACAGTTTTTAAAATATTTTATATACGTGCCAATTTTATTCAAACAATTAACAATATTGATAATAATAACAATAATAATACTTTTATTTACAATCAATGATGGAACTAATAAGTGAACGAAACAGCGGCGACGTTTTAATAAAATATATTTTGTGATTCGAGTCTTTTATATTTTTTATGAAATTAGATAGTTCAACTGATTTCACACATATCGATTTTTATAAATTATGAATAATAATTTGAAATTTTCTAATCGTTGACGTACACAAACACACACACACATATATATATATATTGAACAGTTTCAAATCTTCGTATTATTACGTCTTTTCGCGTCATTTCATGTTTAATAGAACTGACAATATTATTATTTCTATAGTGTGCGTTGACAGCGATTCAACAATAGGAACGATAGTGAAAAACGAAATCAATATTATATTTAAAACACAAAATATACGATGTAGGCATATAAATTACGCTTTTTTTCCTTCATATTTACATAGAATAAATAATAATGATAATAATACAAAAAAAAAAACAATTGTTATGAAAACAACAATGAGGTTACAGAATAGTGGGTCACCATTATGTTAGGTTTCCCTTGAAGAATAAGTATATCGTACACATACCGCGTATATCATTCTCTTATAATATTATTTTTAATAAAAATAATATAATAACGTATTTCAATTTGTTTACTCATTTTTCCCCGTTCCCTACTGCAGTTCACCGGCGACGAAACGTTCAACTATCGAAAAATCCAATTTCACGCACGGTTTTCGTATCCACACGGTGAGATCCCCAAAACGATATAATTACCTATTACTCGTATGTTTTTTTGTTATCGTTTCAATCGAAGAACTTTGGGAAATCACCTGCAGTTCGTACGCTATTAATTTTTACGTCTCAAAAACGTGTGCGCCCGCGTCAAAAACAACAACATGATTTATGTATAATAAGGTACCTGTAATACGTTTGTTCTCGAACCAAAACTAAAACAAATATGAAGGGGACCACGAAATAATGTGTCGAGGTTCATGTAGAGCGTGTCCAAGGTGAACAGGAGGACTACGCCCTGTTGCGGCTAATGAAAGCTACAAATAAAATGCCTATGAACGAAACGCAAACCGCGATATTATATAATATGTCCGACGTGGGGTCTACTAGGAAATCGACATAAGAAAATGAACATCTTCCGTTTCGTTTAAATTTTTTAATCGTTAACTTAATAAAACTATATTATACATAGATAATTTTTTTTTTCTTATAAAAGGTTCGAAAAGTTCATAAGCCTACTGTGGGTTACATCATATTGGGTTTGATTAGTGTTGTCACTTGTCAGTTTAGCTGTCTTGAGAAAGTTGATTATTTGCGATTCTTGTCAGGGCCGAAGACTATCTTTGGACGAGTTTATAATGAGATTTATATTGTTACATGGGTATGAAAATTCGGGAAAATGACGTAGGTATTTTATGAGTTGATTGGTCGATTATAATATTTTTAAAGACTGATATAGCGTAATATTATTATATTTTAACGTTATCGAGTTTTATTGTCCAATAATTATTATTTAAATAATTTATGAACCGTATTATATAAGTCGTACAAGTTTCGATAATTTTTATAAAATATATGTTTTTACATTGGAAAAAATTCAATATTATAGTATATTATATTAATAATGAAATATTAATGAAAATATACGTGACTTTGGGAACTTCTAGTATATAAATCATACCGTATGTGGTATAATTATATAGGTAACCCAAAAGGGTCACTCGAAAACTGTCCTGGCAGCTAAGGTTGACAAAAAGTAAACAATGTGTTTCGCATTCCATACTCGAAGGCGTTTTTTTTTCCATTTATTTTGTTTTGTTTGTTAGGCGTGTTGGAGAGCTGTTACTTCTTTCGAGCCTACTAATTAGTCTGTATTCATAAGTGAAGTACATTGTGTAACCGAGAAAAACGATACGCGTTTGTTGCTGGAGAAAGCTAATATAGTAGTGCACTAGTGCAGCTTGCGAACGAGATATCTCCTCGATTGTTATGGATATACGTTTATTAAATACACCTACAGGGTGTTCGACCAACGTATACTTATTCCCTTTTTTCTTTTCTATAAACTATTGTTTGTATGTCGAAGAATAATATTATTTGTTATCACGTTTTAGTTTTCAAATCTAAAATAACGATTTCGTAGTAAGTTCTAAAAAAAAAAAAAACCAATAGAAAATCAATAAATACGAGAAAATATAATATTATTATTTACATATTATAATATTATATAATTGTATTATCAATACCTATAAATATTATTTTTATTCATTGTGTTTGAGAGTTTATTTCTCAACATGGATACACACGATCAGGACTAACCTAGCTATATTTATTATATTATACAGCGTGATCAGAATCTACTGTTATAAAAATATCCATATTATACAATTACCCTGTATATATGCATCGGTTAGAGTTTTCATCATAAATATTGTTATTAATACGCTCGGATATAATAACTGCAAATCTCCATTACGAATATTTTTGGCTTTCGCCTTTACTCCAATTTACATTAATTAAATTATAATTATAATATAAAAATATAAAATATGAAAGGATTGTTTATTCATTTGTGACTTTTAACTCGACCGGTTTCTCTATCTCTCTATTTTTTCTATCCCATCGCCTTCACGTTATTTTATATGTTGCTTCATTTATATTCAAATCGTCGGATAATACTTTCCAGACGCCCGTGCATAATATAAATAATTAATAATATATCTTATTACCTTTCTCGGATTATAAAAATGAGTTATTATTTGATGTGTTAATTGTAGCGATTTAAAAGAAAAAAAACATTTATCACCGACTTGAATTATGTAATAATGTTATAAATTTGAGATAAATAAGAAATAAAATAGTTTTTGTATGATCGTATTAACTATAAATGATTTGAAATTATACACTAATATATTTGTGTATAATGGTAAAAATAGGATGTACCTATCCATTTTTAAGTAAAGCTCATTTTCTGACGACGAAAAATTAATAAACAATCTAGTATTCGTTTCTGAAAACCAGAATCTGAAATCTGAATAACGACTTGTTATCATCAAAATCTTATCTTTTTTATGTCGGTAATATTGTTATCGACGAAATTATTCTAGTTATTTGACAACCACAACCGCGGTTAACTACAGAATACAAAAACATGTTATTTCTAGTCATACACGGTGCGACACAGAGTCAGAAAATCGGTGAAAGCTAGCGATATTAATTATATAAACACTTAAACGGAGGAAAGTGTACAAAATCGAACGGATCTTCGCGAATACGTGAATCATATTCACCGTGGCCAATGTGACATTATTCGACATTCCCGTCGTCACGAGTTTTCCCACACGATTCATTCGACTAAATAATAATAATATAATAATATGTATTTTGCAATTTGTCGCTAATTTATTGTTATTTATTATTTCTTTTTCAGACAAACAGAAAATACAAGCTCTGCTTCCACTTCAAGTTGCTTCTCGCCGTCGTCATCCTAGCAACACTATGCTCGTATACAAATTCTGAAAGTAAGTTTCAAATAACATATTTAAAACGATTTTGTTGTACGGCATCTGTTATTATTAAATTTTTTAAAAAATAGGTTTATATTAAAATACAACACATTTTGACAAAATAGCTGTTATATTATTTTCTAGTTGATATTTGTATAATTAATAATGGTTTTAACCATGTTTTACAACTAAAATTAATTTTAACTGAAACATTTAAAAACTCCTGTTGAATGTAATCTACAGGTTTATAATGTTTTTAATGAAATTTTTAGGGAGGTATTTAAACAAATTAAAGGCATAACATTTTGGTGTTTTGATCAAATCGCAAAAATATGTATAGAGAGACTTTAACGATAGTTGTGAAATAAAAAAATTAATAATTCAATTTTAATTAACGTAATTTATGTATAATAAATTTTTTATAATATTTTTTCTACATTAAACTTATTATCTATACCGGATTATTTATATTATATACTATTTATTATATTATAATAATAACTGTCTCTGGTATAATTTTTGTTTTTAATTAGTGTATAAAATATTAACAATAAAATAATAACGAAATCTCAAACCACCAGCGTATTTGTCCTATGTTAAAATATTTTAAAATAATTAAATAGAAAGAAAAATAAATATATAATAATATTAAAAACTGATTTTTATTAATAATAATTCATAATTTGAATATGTTTGTAAATAAATACGTTACATATTTCCTAATGAAAATCGAAAAGTTTAATAATTTAAAAATGATAATCAATCATCACTACGAAATGTATTTATTAATTATTTTGAAATTTACTTTATATAGTAATGGAATCTTAAGTTAAATTATTTATAATTTGATTTGGATATTTTCAATATGTTGTATTAATATTATAATAATATATATCCTACTATGAAGATGTTAATATTATTATTTTAATGCCTACCTAGCCACGGTTTTATACATCAGATATGATTAAGGTACAAACCAACAACATTTGTTTTAATATTTAATTAATTTTACAATGCCTATCAAATTATTATTTTTAATATGGAAGATTATCCAATATCAATTGAAATTTTTACCGCATTATAATTCATCACATTTGACGCTGCAGTGATTTATAAATATATTAATTTTTAGTTTTAAAACATATTGTTTTACATAAGATATCTATTATCAATAATATACAGTTATAAATTATATTATAATTTCCGTGTAGATTTTTTATTTTTTATTACAAATTGCATGTACCAATACGCGGTAGTAGGTAGTCGAAAATCACTGAGAAACGAGATGACCGAGTTCTACTTTTCGAACGCACATCACACTCACTGCTTGTACTCGTACGTATATTTTGTTAAGATTTTATTTGTGATACGAATCGTGAATTTCAGAAATGAGACATGAAAACTAAACGAATTTAATATAACTTTCTTCTTATGTTGTATATTAATTATATTCTGGATTTAAATTTTTTAATGTAAACCTGCGTTACATGTGGTGTAACTCCTTTGAAATTAAAAAAAATAAAATCAGTTGATAAGCTTTTATTTCAGTTAAGCTTTCTCCTTTCTGCAATATAACTATGTTTTCATATACATTTATGTATATATTGTGTTGATTATATCGAAGACCACATTTCACGGTATTATTCAAAAGGTGCATTGATTTAGAAGAAAAAGATCTAGAAAACATGTACAAAATTAGAATAATAACATAATGAAGATGGAATGATTTAGAGATTGTTTCAAAAACTCACGTATAGTAGTAGAGACTGGAAGAAGACTAAAGAAAAATAAGACCCTTTCAAATGATAATAAAAGACAACAGTTATACGTTGCTATTATAGTGGTCTTATAAATTGATTTGAATTTGTTTATCGCGTCACAAGTTTTGTTCAAACATTCTGTCTGGTTCATACGATTGGCTTTAAGTTGTTTTGTAAATTCGTTTTCATTATCACCTGAAGTCGTGTATATTTATTTAGAAAAACATACCAAATATTTCTTTCTTATCCACACGACTTTCTCCCTAAGTACACACTCGCACGCGATAATGGACAGTTTCGATAGTCGTGTATATGGTTTATTATTATTATTATTATTATTATTATTATTATTTTACTTCCCCTCTGGCGTTAATTCGCACGCCAATAGCGCGACTGTTCGTCAGGACGTCCGATGCGCTTTCACTGCGGTTCCGGACCGCGTGGTGCAAGGTCGATGTACCGCACGGTTCAAGGTTCAAACCGATAGTATACCTACTTGCAATTTCATTGGGACTGGTTTCCCGAATCGTACGCGGTCGTGTGACATAATAATAATAAATCGGTCAATCGACGGAAACGCAATATTGCCACAAACGCTGGGCAAAAACGAGTTAAAAAATTAACAGTTAAATTTGATTTTAACTTTTACGATTCCAACTCGGTTAAATAACGAGTTCTTACTATTAATTAAATTTCATTTAAGTTTTAATCAAAAATTCGTAACGAAATTCTCACGTGGTGATTTATAAAAACCATGCTGAATATATTTTGAAGTTAAAAAATTAAATATCATTAACTTGGCTCATCGTTTGTTATAACAATAATTTTATGTGCACAATTCAACAACACATTATTCTCGTTTTTAAATGTAAAAAAAGATTGTAAATTGCGATACATTCAAACGTAAAAAATCGAGAAGAACTGCACAATCTGTAAACGGTAAATCAATATTACTATAATTTCGTGTGCATACATTTCTATGATTTGCTTTTTTTTCATACTTTAAAAGTTTGTAATATTATCGCGGTTTTTAATTATTAAAATTTAGTATAACGATAAGTTGATAAATAAATAATCATATTATTCAAATAGCAGATGCGTGAGGCGTGACCACTTTTTCGGTATCTGTTTAGAGTTTAATATTAATAATACTCATAAGAAATAATTCTCGCTTGAAATTATTTATTTTTCTAATAATATTATTCGTTAAATATTTGCAATAAATTAAATTGTTGTTATTCAAAATTATTTAATATTGTTACGCGGTATAAATCTGTCTTGATTATGAATAATTAAAGAAAATAAATCTCATAATATTTATTAGTGTAATACACAACACAATCCAAAAATGTACTTATATATGTACCATTATATTGTTATTATAATTTAAAGTAAATAATACATTTAATTTAAAAATGTTATATTAGTTATGATTTACAATAAAGCGTAATATTGTTTAGGGGGAAAAAATGCAACAAAATATTATGTTGACAGTAGGGTTTTTAGGGAGATACGGATAAATTAACTATATTTTGTTAATCCGATTGTAATAAAGTTTGACGTGATTGATTTATGTCATTTACGTGTTCATTAGTAAACCGAATAATGTAAAAAATAATGTAAATGTTTATGAAAATTCGAAAAAAATTGCAGTGTCGACTTGAACCGTTCGTTTTGACATGAAGTTTATTTATGTTATTTTACTGTTTAAGGTTAGATTTTGTTTAGATGATTAATATTGCGTCATTTATGATATAATACCGATAGACCTGGAAACACAATCTATATTGCTTTAAATTCCAAACGATATATATTTGTTAAATTCTAATTTAGATTATTTACGAGTACACATATTATAACACAATCGAGAATTTAACAATACAATATTTCAACAGTTCAAACAAATTATATCGGGTGGTTCAATATCATCATTGCTCATTCACCTTGACGATAACCAATTACTTTATAATATTATTTTTACTTTTATGATACAGTTAACAAAATATGTTCAATAATATTGTATTTTTTTTTTCATTTGACGACATGATATTATGAAATTGGTTGTAATTACGACTTCATTATACAATTTTCTAGAAATAGCTCAGGGGTACAATAGTCACGATTGTCATTTTAAACAATTATTATTTGTTACCAAATTCGTTTTTTAAAAACGTAGGTACACTTGTTCTAATTTATTACTATTATCTTATGTATTTTGTTTATATGTATGCGTCTGTCTTTATAAACCATTCGTCATAGCGTAAAAAAGATCGAAAATAATTGTATAAATCAATTTCGCATGCTTTTAATCATTTTCCGCCACGTTTTATTACTTCAGCCAATGGGAAAAATAAAGTAAATAATTTTTTTTTTTAATATTTATTATTTAAAAAAACTGTATTATTGTATACTTATATAATTATTATGTGTTGTTTTTATTCGGTAACTTGTATCGGCAAAGTCAAAGAGAAATAGGTATTCTCATAAGACAAAAACATTAAACATTTCTTAACTTTAAATGTTGATTTTCTGTTATTTCATAATAGTATTAAAATCGTATTAACTTAACATGAAAAGATAATATTGAAATAAATCAATCCATTTAGTTACACACAATCGTTTCATACAAAATCAAATTTTATGAACCTCGGTCGGTGTGATTCGTATATTACTAACTACTTAACTGCCAGTAATATAAATGTAAAATCATACTGTTTATATTTTGACATATTTTTGTCGTTTAACTAGATTTTTTTTTCTTTTAAATCCGTTTTTAACACATTTTCATAGGTCACTCATCTTTGCATTATTTAAAATAGTCCTTACACAGCGAAATCGGGTTCTACTATTTAAAAAACATGGAAATTATTTTGTAGGTACAACGAATTATTATGCGAAGAAATGTAAAAACAGCACATATTAATTCTTTACTTTGTATAATAATATTTCATAAATTGTTTTATTATGTTAATTGTATGAAAAAAAAGCTATGGGTACAATTAATATAGATACCGAATACGTGTATATATATATTTGTTCTAAACGATTATTTTTTTGTGTTGTTTAAATCAAAATGTTTCAAACATCTCAACCCAGCGAATGATAATATGCGAAAACGAATAATATAATTTAGACGCCGGCTCATACGCCTCAGAACCAGTTACGCACACCTTTTACTTTTTGCCATTTTTTTTAACGCTCTCGTTTTTTTTTTTTTTACGCCATATCATAATGTCGTATAACAGCTGATTCTTTCGCACGTTACGATTTATTTTAATATAATAATAATAATTGCGGTCGTGTCATGTGTTAGACCAGCTAAACCAGCTCCCGACGGCGTTGATTACTCAACGCAGTTACTTACGTCTATAAACGCGAGTTCACCTAATGTGTTTCCTTCTAAACTGGAATATCGACCGAATTGTGTTTCCCAACATACGATGAAAATAAAACATAATAATATATTAATAATATCTATCGCTGAATCGCGTTGTCGGATGCCGTCGCTCCAAAACAGGTTGTGTTTTTTGCAGATTACATATTTTTTGCCTTAAAAAAATAATAAAAGATATTCATCCATTATTATCGGTATAAAAACAATATTTATATAGTAATTATTATTAGAACTGGAGCATGAAACATTTCCCAATAAAGTTGGTAATGTGTAATATATCTACACCTATTCCAGAGTTGAAAAAAAAAACATAACGTAGTTTTAATTATTTATAACGTGTTTTTTACTGTTTAAAACATTTTTTTAAACAACAAACGGTCGCAATATTATCTGAACTTATTATATTTACATTTAAATCGTAACAGTTATTTTTCATTTTATTTTATTTATTATTAAAAATACTAACAAGTAAATAATTATAAATATATTAAATCATGTCTACGGGTGATATATAATGTCACAAAATCAATTCGTATATCGATTGATACAGTCTCTGTGCATTATTTAACCACATTCACACCATGTGATTATGGCCGTCATGGTAAAATTGGCAAACGCGGAATATAAAAATCGAGTTTTCAACCTGGCTAAATAGTTTAGTTTGATGTTTTCTGCGTTTTACAGTAGACATTTGTATTATTTATTATAATCAACAATTTGGTTTTTGCGTATAAAACTATAATCACTGAATTTATAAACGTCCCAATATTTTATAGTATTATTTTAAAGAAAATAAATCAAAATAAAACCCTCTTTATTAGTTAAACATCGATTAAAGTATTATAGAAAAGGAGGTGTCTAAAAATTATTATGATGACAATATAACTATATATTTTAATAAACGAATAACGCAATTATTACTTTCTATCCCACGCTCTAATTAATGGTTTCTGAATATATTATTTTATAGAAAAGTTCTAATAATAATATGTTATTCCGACAAGGTTATATAATTATTATATTGTTCAAGATTTGATCTGATTTGTTTTTAATATATATATATTTAGTTCATGGTCATCTTCGTGATAAGTAATAATTTATAACTGTTACTGTTTTTTATGTTTCTTTAAATTAATTATTGAAATTTTTAATACTCGTTTCATCTCATTCATTAGTTATGGCCGAATTAGTTAATGGTCGAGTATGACTAAAAATTTTATAAATAAAATAATAGCAGGTACCATGTGAAAATCGTAAAGGCGCGTCTAAGTACTATGCAAATATAATATAACACACAGTACACGTAAAAACAGTGCATTCCCTAAAAATATTTCTGTTGTGGATGTGTTTACAAACACGTTTATTGCACACAACACACACATATACGCATATTTCGTGTTTGCGATAATAGCGGTACATCAAAGGAATTTATATCAACTATTGAACGGAGTTTTTAGAGTTTTTCGTATTTCACTTGTGTTTATGGTTAATTATAGTTTTAATAATAAGAATTAAGTAAATATAACAAGACTGAAAAATGAATAACCCATGGCTAGATATCCGAAAAGTGACAAGAATTTTTTCATCAGCAGGTATTGGTTGTCTAAAATGTGAATTACGTTTTGTGATTTTAGATGCGATTAATTTGAAAGTAAAATTTCAAAATCACTGAGATCAGAAATTCATTCAACAAAAATTTGACAAATGAAGTGCATCATTTGAATCAAATCCTTTAGTAAATACGTTTCACTGTAACCAATGCGGTTTTTAAAAATTTTGCTTACTCAAAATTGACACTTTTTTAGCTTCTCTATTTATAACAATATAAGCAGTATATACCATCATCAAGTCATTATCGACTTATCGATTCGATTTTGAGTTTAAAACAAATTTAATTAAGCTGCACAAAATAAAAAATTGAATTATATGCCTATGACGCACCGTACACCATTTCTGTTTACTTCTGTTAAATCACTACAATCAAAAACACTAAATACTTTATGGACGGTAAACATATGTGGACTACTTATGTAATATTTGCAAAAATCACAAATGATTCATGTGCGTGTATTATATGTCATTTTGGTATACTATGTGGATGCACATTAATCGAAAAAATTATCTTCTTGTGGACTTCTTTAATTTGCAAGTTATTAAATTCAAAATAACTAAAAAAAATGATTTATTGTTTTTATTTAATACTATTTTTTTTTTTTTTTTATGAACACGAAGTTGTTTATTAAATTATCACTGTTGAGAATTAGAATTGTTTTAAATATTATTATAACATTAAATATTTTTTTCTGCGTACTTTAACTAAATTCACATATTTATAATAAATAGCGATATTTACGGTTGGTGTTTTATAATCATTTGTGATTCTAATTGAATTTTTGTATTTATTAAACTCGAATTTAAACTCTTTCGAAAACATTAAAACGATTTAATTTGAATGTAATAAGTTTCAATTTTGTGTTATTCTGTCAGCATTAATGTACCAGAAAGATATTATGAATATTTGGTTATACGCTTTACGTAACATTAGACTGTAGGTCACTGCAGGTACTACTCTACGAGAAATTTATATTACGAGTAAATTGGTATACTTTTTACAATTGGAAATAACAAACAATATTGCAATCTTTAAAATTATATGATAATATAGTGGTTAGAACTATTTCGTACTACTTACAAATATTTAGAAATATTTAATCGGTAAAATAATTTATTGTTATTTTTTAGCTATCCGCAGAAGACTGCGACGGCCCACGGGAAACAAACTGCAACAGGACAGTGCGGCGGTTTCGGATTCGTCTGCCGCAGCGGTCACCTCCACGTCCGCGGACATGGAGACGTCAGCTTCGGTGAACAAGTTTAAAATACGCAACCGTGGTGCCACCAGGAAATCCGGCACCGAAGTTTCGTCAGAAAAACACTTAGCCAAAGACAACCAGGATGACGAAAGTGGATATAAGGTAGAACACGTATTCCGATTAAGGAAATTGAGGGATACGACGACGTATAAATAATCGTAACACGGGTCGATTTATAACAATCGAAGACCTTCGACAAAATTGTTTGGCAAAAGGGAAATATTATCAGTAGTATTGTTTTCGACGGTACTTCTGAAAAATATATTACAATACAATATGCCTCTGGACCGCATACTATTAGGAGAACAATTAAATAAATCAATAAATATATCCTTACGACGGGGACAGCAGAAAATATTGTCTTTTCTTGAATTAATATTTATGTTTTTACAAAATCAAAATATTATATGTTGATAATCTTTCGAAGGGCATTTGAATGTAATTTTTCGGGTACAATTATTTCTACACGATGACACGTCGTCCTAGTTTGGCGGACAGAGGATATAATTATGTACTCGAGAAGTTAAATTTCGAAATATAAATTACATTGAAACGTTGGACGTTGCTCGTAAATAGAATTAGTATTATTGATTTGATCGATGTGACAAAGTATTTTCATTGCGATCGAACTCTCATCGAACCTGACTCATCGAAAAACTACACAGTAAACCCTGTATACAATAGCAACGTTTTTTTATTTTTATTATTATCCAAAAGTCATAAAATAGTTCGCTTTAATAATATTCATACGAATCTATAATCGATTGGAATAAAAGTGTATCGACCGATGACCGAGTATGAGTTTTCAAGGTATACCGAGGTCGTTGTTAATAGATTTTTCATTATGACTCACCACGATATCGCATATTGTAATATCGAATTAATATTCTCGAATACAATAATAGTTCTCAAATAGAACGCAATAACGAAGGTTATAATACATTTTTATGACTCTTTCTGTCTTAAATTATAGTCTTATTCCGTCAAATAAATACACAAATATATTGATTATTTACTCAGTGTCCGAGATCATAAGTCGTGAACTCTAAAGTTTCGATGTTAAATAAAATACTTAATAACAATGTCGCAAAACGCCCGTAGAAATATATTTTAAGACAGATTTATTTGTACATAATGATTACATGATGAATATTAATGTGTACCTATAACTGTGTTGTTTATGTAACATGTTGAAACATGAAACGCGAGAATTTTTCGTCTCGAAGTCAAGTTAAATATCATAAGAGTTTGACAACTTTAAATACCAAGGATAAGTTTTTTTTTCCTTTTAAAATGTCGTTAAAGACAATTAAAATCCCTCATCGTATACGATAATTTATAATATATGCGGTGGACACACCTACGTTTCGTCCACGCATCGTTTGTTCTCTTTCGTAAGCTTTCTCCGTCGTCACCGAAGCGTCAAGGACTGACGGTGGGGAGGGGAGAAATATTTGTAAAATTTTAAGACTAAATACGATAATTAATAAAAACATACACTAATAATTTCGTTTTGTTTCAGATCGTTTGCTACTACACGAACTGGTCACAGTACAGACCAAAAACTGGAAAATATTTACCCGAAGACATCGATCCGGAATTATGCACTCATGTCATATTTGCTTTCGGGTGGTTGAAAAAAGGACGTTTGTCTTCATTCGAATCGAACGACGAAAGCAAAGATGGAAAAGTTGGACTATACGACCGAATAAAGAACCTAAAAAAAGCCAACCCTAAGTTAAAAACTCTATTAGCTTTAGGTGAGTTTATAATAATCTATTATACCATTGTGCATTTTCTTATATTTTATAGTCTATATTATAATCTTATAAAAATTTGAAAGCGTCAATGAAGAATAATTATTTTATATTTAGTAGTATTCATTACTTACTAATTATGTAGAAGACATAAACAGTTTATAATACACGAGTATAGTGTATTATCATTATTTTTACATTTATATTTTAAAATTTATGTAACATTTTTATGCCTTATCTTATTTCCGAGTTTTAATTGTTATTATTGAAATATTTATCTATTTTATGTCTTAAATTATTTTAATAAAATGTATTTTAATAAAAGGTGGTTGGTCATTTGGAACCCAGAAATTTAAGGACATGTCAGCTACTCGATACACAAGGCAAACGTTTATTTATAGTGCTATACCATTCCTCCGTGCTCGCAGCTTTGATGGCTTAGATCTGGATTGGGAATACCCAAAAGGGCAAGATGATAAAAAAAATTTTGTTCATTTATTAAAGGGTAACCTTGTAGCAAACAAACATTACTCGGAAAATATATAATTCGTCTTATGCATTTTAATACGTCTTTACATTTTCAGAACTTCGAGAAGCGTTTGAAGCTGAAGCGCAAGAAGTAAAGAAACCTCGGTTATTGCTGACCGCAGCAGTTCCTGTTGGTCCTGATAACATAAAAGGTGGATATGATGTACCAGCTGTTTCTTCGTAAGTATCTCAGTATTTGTAAAATCAGTATTATTTAATCGCCTTCGATTGTTTTTCAAATATCAATGTCCTTGTTCGATCAGGTACTTGGACTTTATTAACGTGATGGCGTATGATTTCCATGGAAAATGGGAAAGAGAAACCGGTCACAATGCACCTTTGTACGCTCCATCATCCGACTCCGAGTGGCGTAAACAATTGAGTGTTGACAACGCAGCGACCATATGGACCAAAATGGGTGCACCTAAAGAGAAGCTCATCATAGGCATGCCGACTTATGGCAGAACATTCACTCTATCCAATACGGCCAACTACAAAGTTAACTCACCGGCATCGGGAGGAGGTAAAGCAGGAGAATATACGAAAGAAGCAGGATTTTTAGCATACTACGAGGTATTTTTTATACTTAAATTAAAGCAATCTAAATTTAATAATTAATATCATAATAATTGTTTATAATATTTTTTTTTATGTGCTTAATAGATTTGTGAAATACTCAGAAATGGTGCGACTTATATATGGGATGATGAAATGAAAGTACCATATGCGATTTCTGGTGATCAATGGATTGGATTTGATGATGAACGATCGATTCGAAACAAGATGAAATGGATTAAGGAAAATGGATACGGAGGTGCTATGGTGTGGACGGTAGATATGGATGATTTTACTGGTTCTGTCTGTGGTGGAGATGTAAAATACCCGTTGATTGGAGCAATGAGGTTTGTGTCAAAAAAGTTTTTCAATTAAAAATATTTTTCAAAGTATTATTTTATTTATCAATTTATAATATTACATGAATAAGTAAATAAAATAAAATATAAAGTTGGTTCTCTCTTTAATAATCTTAGAAATTCTATTCTGTTATAGAGAAGAGCTTAGAGGTATAAAAAGAGGCAAAGAAGATATTGATTGGTCCAAGGTTGCCAATACTATTATAGCGGAAACAATCACTAAGCCACCGCCAATCAAAATAAACCCCAGTGAGATAATATCCAAAATTAAACCAGCTAAAATTCAAGCATCTACCGCCATACAAACAGACGTAGTCGATATGAATGGTTAGTATTGATTTTGAATTATAAAACCATAACATACATTATAAACGTTATTTAATTCAATTTAGTACGAGCGCCTCAAGTTATGTGCTACATGACTAGTTGGTCTATTAAGAGGCCCGGTGCTGGAAAATTCACACCGGATAACATCGACCCTTCATTGTGTACTCACGTAATTTATGCGTTTGGAACGTTAAAAGATTTTAAACTCACATATACCGACGAAAAAGATACTGAACAATACAAAGAAATGATGGCCCTTCGCGAAAAAAATGCAAATCTGAAAGTGAGCAAGAATTGAATAAAATATGTTTGAGTTACAAATAATATATATATAATATTGTTTTTTCCAGGTTCTCTTAGCTATTGGTGGATGGGCTTTTGGATCGACACCTTTTAAAGAACTCACCGGAAACGTATTCCGCATGAATCAGTTCGTTTACGAAGCTATTGAATTCTTAAGAGAACACAAATTCAACGGTTTGGATGTCGATTGGGAATATCCTAGAGGAGCAGACGATAAAGCAGCGTACGTTAATTTACTAAAAGAATTGCGATTGGCATTTGAAGGAGAATCTAAAAGTTCTGGTCTTCCGAGATTGTTACTCACAGCCGCCGTGCCAGCTAGTTTCGAAGCAATTGCTGCCGGGTAAGCTATTTTAAAATTAATTGATTATTATTGGATAATATTGTTTATGTTTTAACGTGAATATTAGATATGATGTCGTCGAGATATCCAAGTATTTAGACTTCATAAACGTGATGACATATGATTTTCACGGACAGTGGGAACGTCAAGTAGGACACAACAGTCCTCTATATCCATTAGAAAGTGCCACGAGCTATCAAAAGAAGCTTACTGTGGTTAGTAACATGACGATGAAAACTCATTAGTTAATAAATTGTCTATATAATTCTTCAATACTTCTATATTCAATTTTACAGGATTACAGTGCCAGAGAATGGGTGAAGCAAGGAGCCCCTAAAGAAAAACTCATGATTGGAATGCCAACTTATGGACGGTCATTTACACTGGTCGATCCTACTAAGTTCGACATTGGAGCTCCCGCATCCGGAGGTGGCATAGCTGGCAAGTACACTTCTGAAGCTGGTTTTATGGCATACTATGAAGTACGTTGCAATCTCCGTATGGTTAAATTGTACTAGTTTTCTTAACCATTCCTATTATTAGGTGTGTGACTTTTTGCACGTGGAAAATACTACGCTTGTATGGGACAACGAGCAACAAGTGCCATTCGCCTACAGAAAAGATCAATGGATCGGATTTGACGACGAGAGAAGTCTAAAAACAAAAGTATAAAAATAAACTATTATACTATTTATACGCCGAGAATGAAAAATATTATTATGTTTTATTTTTAACTTACACAGATGAGTTGGTTGAAGGATGAAGGATTCGGTGGAGTTATGATATGGTCTATTGATATGGATGACTATCGTGGTGTTTGCGGTACAGGTAAATATCCCTTAATCAATGCTATGAAACAAGAACTTGCAGGATACACCGTTAAGTTGGATTACGATGGACCATACGAAGCTACAGGAAGAAATGCTGTCTATACAACTAAAAACCGTAAATACATTTTATTGTCTTATAATATAAAATAAAGATTGGGTATATGAAAATAATCCATCGTAGTTTCTTAAAGTATAAAAATAAATGAATGTTTGATTTTACAAACAATTTTTAATTGTTTTTCTCATTGATTTTTAAAGTCCTTTTCTATAGTGGTGTATCAATTTGAAAGCACTGTTTTAGAAGTTGGATTAACCTTTATTTTTATGCCTACGGGAATATTAAGCCGAATTTTTATAATTTATTTATATTGCTTTTTCCATAAAATTGAATTAACCTAAGAATTCTTAGTTTATCATCAAAACAATGATGTAAATTGATGTTAATGTGTATATTTATGATTTTACAGCGACATCTGTCACGTGCGAAGAAGAAGACGGTCACATATCTTATCACCCTGACAAAGCGGACTGTACGATGTACTACATGTGCGAAGGCGAAAGAAAACATCACATGCCATGTCCGTCGAATTTGGTGTTCAACCCTAAAGAAAACGTTTGTGATTGGCCAGAAAACGTCGAGGGTTGCATGCAGCATACCCCAGCACCACCGACGTCTAAACGATAAGTGTGTCATCAAGTCCCAAAAAATTATACTTATTATCATTATTATTATTATTATTATTATTATATTATTATTATTAGTGTCTCTTGTAAATATTAATTTACAAAATAATTGTTATATTATTTTATTTATACCTACTTGACCCCAAATTTATTATTATTATTTTATATATATTTTTATTTTTTTCATTGCAAGTTTAATATTATTTTGGCTGCGTTAGATGTTTCGATTTGTATTTGATAGTTTTTGTCTGTTCTTCGCTGAGAATAATATTATATTTTTATGATAATTATAAATCAGTTGTGAAATAATGTAAATTTAATAACTTATTATAAACAATATATATTAAAGTGTTTTTAGTTATAATTAATAATTTTTTTTTTTCGAAACTTATGTTAGGTACTCACAATTTCAATTTAATAGATGGGACAATGCGTTTCAATTATTAATAAATCAATATGATATTACTTTCCGCAAAGTTTCTCTGTTATTGTTTAAAAATATTTATTTAAATTTAAAATATAACACAAATTATAATATTTTAAAAGTATTTCTATACAGTGCCTCAGATATATTTACTAATTGCAATATTAACACAAAAATTCAATGCAGTTTTTTAAAATAATTAGTAAAGTAACATTCTATAATATAGGGTGGGACACTAAAACGGCCGATTTTCAAAGATAAATTATAAAATAAAAAACGAATAAAAATTAATTATTATTTATTATAATAAAGTACATAACTTGCCATTTATTTTTTAAAAATGATGTCTTCAAGATGATGGCCACAATTTTGTTTATTCACAAAATCATCAAGATTGAAATGTGTTTCATCGGACATCCAAATATTTTGAATAAAGTTTTCGTTTTCGTCTATTTGGGTTAGCATTTCTCGACAAAAAATCATGCGGCTATAATAATCTGCAGGTTTTAATTCTTGAACCACCTGCACTTTATACGGATGAAAGTATAGGTTGCTGTGTAAAATTCGACGTAGACTTTTACTGGATAAATTTAACAATAACGCATATTTTTGTGCAGAACGTCTCGGACTCTTTATGAGAGCAGCAACGTTTTCAGATGTGTGAATGGTTTTTTATCGTACAGGCTTGTTTTTTAATGCTGAACCCGTTTCTTCAAAGTTGGTTATCCATATTTTAATAGCCTTAGCCGATGGTACCGAATCATGGCGTTTAAGATTAAATTGAAGACGAAATTCACGCTGTGGGGCTCCGTAACTGTTATTATTTTTGTAAAACGATTTTATCGCATAAGCACGTTGTTTACCACCCCACTGTTCCATGTTTATTAAATGGCGTGTTGTTTTTGAACTAATAATATTTAGTGAGAATTCTTATCTTAGTAATTACTGAGAAAATCTTTATTTAAAATCGGCCGTTTCAGTGCCCCACCCTGTATAACCTTTATTATTTTTTTAAAAAAAAATTACCTTTCATAAAAATAATTAAAAGAATAGCTTTTTATTTTTTAATTTTTTTAATTATGTAAATTTAAGACAATAATTTTAATGAGTATATTTATATGAGAATTTTGATGTGTCCATCTAGTATTATATGATCAAGATATTAACTTTTAAGAATATTTTTCATTTATGAGGCAAATTATATTTTGACGTTTAAAACTAAAATAAAAAAAACATAAGAAAATCATAAGTAATATGTAATTCATATTAATCACATTAATCAATTGCCTAAATAATAATTTTAACTATGTTGTTACCATCCATTTTACTTATTTAATTTAATGTTTTAGTTAATATCACTAAATGGTATACTTGGTCTTATGAGTTATGAGAGATTAAAGTTATGTATTTGTTTAAAAATAATTCTCCAATAATATTTTCTTGTTATTCTTTATTTAAATATATTCAAGTTAAATCAGTAATAAATTCTAATACCTTATAATTTTACAGTTATTTTGTATAAAAAAAAAAACTTTTTTTGGTTCAGATGGTTAGTTTAATGTTAAATATTGTTATTAAATTTATATCATTAACTTTTTGAATGATACGATGAAAAAAAAAACAAAAAAAAGTAAAGTGATCCAATATAAGCGACTTTCTCTTAATTAAAAATCTTTATTTTTCACAAAGATATTACAATATTAGTTAATAGATTTGGGACACTCTGTATACAATTTTCGAAAATTTTAATTTAATAATAGTTTTGATGTTCAAAAACAAAACATGCCTATATATTTTTTTTTCTTTAATATACACAATTAATAATATTAAGAAAAGGAAATAATTTTGTTGATTGATAGTTTAATAACAACTATCAATCATTTTATTACACGAGAACGACGAGGACACACCATTATGTTTAAGATTCCTATCAGATTTAGAGTTGCTTAATTTCAAATTGTATTAGTTAAATTGGGCAATATTTTTCATGTCCAATGTGGCATAGGTGTCTAAATATTTATCAAATAAATTATTAGACACTTGATGTTATAAAGTCGTTGATTTATATTATTTTTTTAATTTGACAAGGTAATACTTATTTTATAAATGTATTTCTGTAATTATGGGGAACTGTATCTAATCCAGCCCTAAACCAATGGGGTATATTATAATAATTATTTATGTTTTAATATATAACTTTTAACAAAAAGCAGGAAGTTCCTCCTTCGTCCCTTCGGACATCGTAGAAATTTGTGTTTGATTTATAATTAAGATTTGAATGCAATGATTTCAAATTCAAAAATACAATTCTGAGCGAAACTCAATATAATACAATATATTATATTGATAATCCGTTTCAAAATTTTACCACGTGTGTAAACTACCTATGAGAATACTAAAAAAAGGAAAGGTCCCTACGTTTAAAATTGCATTAAATGAAAATTTAAAATTAATTTTGTCAAAATTACGATTTCTATGAATTTTGCCGTTTTTCCGTTATTTATGATAGTTTTTCTTCTCATGAGAAAAAACTTGAGAAATTCGAAAAATGAGCTAAATAAAGTATCAACTAGATGTAATTTTCTATAGAAAGCATTTCCTATTCTTGGTAATCGCACTATTTATTCTACCCGAAAAAGTGTCGTTAGACATAGAAAAAATATATAATTGTAAAACTAATACATTCTTCGCTTTGCTCAGAATATAAAATAATTCTAGCTAAATAATTTATAAAATTGCAAATAATAATAATGTTATATATTTTTCATTTTTCTTAGATTTTACACTATATTATAAGAATATAAGGTCAAAACTGAAAGACTGACAAATGTTTATATATTTAAATGTAGAATTGTCCTATAAAAAGTTAAAAAATGTTATTGGACGGAGGAAAAATCATACAACTGTAGGACGATTTATAAGTCACAAGAAATAATGATGGTGGTTTTCATATGATATAAGTAGGTATATTATTTTACGAAGCATCCTGTTACATAATGTTATCGAGTAACAATACTTTCCTCCGTCTTTTAGTACGTTTACTATGTCTACCGCAGATACCATAAGACATTGGATATTTGGTTACTACAGATACTTGGTAGGTACTTTAATGGTGTATAATGTGGTTTAAATGATAAACCACATGTTCGTATTTAATGTCAAGATATGTGTGTAGTGTGTACATCCAACCAGTACCTATTTCCTATCAGAATTTTTATATTATATGAATATAGTTCACAGTTGAAAATTCGAAAAACTAATATAATAATAATATTTATAAAATAAATCAAGGTTTTATTGCTAATCATAAATATAATTTTAATAAAGGAAAAAAATTCGAGAAAGAAAGTTTTGAACTCTAGAACCAAACCCAGGACGTTATTACATACAACCTATAATATATATTATTAATATATAATAAAATATATTCTATGATGTACATACATGGACAGGGCCAAAGCGAGCCGCTTGTTAAAACAAGATGGAACAAGAGCTGAGACCCTCTCCCAATTAGTTCACTTATTTTTATGTCTATATAAAAATGTATAATTGACTAATTTAAAAATATTTTTAATTCAACTGAAAAAGTGAAAAAGTCAATTCCGGAAGTCCTTCGGTCCTCGAAAAAATTAGTTATTTATTAAAGATTTGAATGCAATAATATTGCATTAGAAAATATAATTCTAAGCCAAACTCAATATAATAGAATGTATTATAATGATAAATTGTTCCAAAAGTTTACCACAATGAGAGAATACTTTTATGTATTATGAATATATTTCAAGTATTTACGTTTAAAATCATGAAAAATTTAAAATCAATTTCGTTAAAATTACGACGGAAAAACTTTTGAGAAATTCGGAAAATGAGCTAACTAAAGTACCAACTAGACGAAATTTGCTACTTCAGAGAAATGAAGCAATGAACATTAACCAGTGTTAAAAATATTACGTAATAATATTATAGTATATAAATGTATAATAATATAATATACAGTTTTATCGTCAGTTGACTTATAGAATGTAGAAATTTTAAAATGATATTCGGCTAATTCTTGAATATTTGTATGATTTTAAATCCGCGAACAACTAATATACAAAAAAAAAAGCTAAGTGGGAATGTCAATTGTAGACGTTCCTCCTTCGTCCTTTCAGTTCTCGGAGAAATTAGTGGTTTATTATACTTAAGATTTGAATGCAATGATATGGCATTAGAAAATAAGATTCTGAGCGAAACTTAATATATTACAATATGCTATACTAATAATCCATTCCAAAATTTTACCACGTGTATAAATTACGAATGTAAATATTTAAAATAAATTTCAATTTCCTACGATCTAAACTTATTTCGTTATCAAAAAATAAAAAAAAGAAACCGTAATTTTGCCGATTTTTAAGAATTCTTACTTTTAAAGCTTACGAAAAAAAATTGTCAGACACGATTATCAAAATATTTTGTAAAAACATTAAGTCGTATATGTCTAGACTTCGCTAAAATTTTCAAACCAATAAAATAAAAACTGCAGGAAATATTTAACATTATTGAAAAAAAGCCAAAATTCTATACCTAGTCAGAAAATCAATCAATAGGTTCTAAATTATTTCTTGTAATAAAGTTCATCTAAGTAAATACTCAAAAAAATTTTCAAGACACTATGATTAAAACTCAATTAGTTATCACGAAATTAAAACATTTAAATTTCAGAAATGTTATTCTGCCGATTTTCCGCCATTTTTTAGTAGTTTTTCTTCTGCCAAAAAAAAGCTTTTGAGAATTTGGAAAAATTAGCTAATTAAAGTACCAACTAGATGTAATTTGCTACCGAAAACATAACTTATTTGTGGTAATCGGACCACTATTTCTACCCGAAAACTTCATATACAAATAATATCATAATATTAATTTCTACTAAAATTATTCAAATTTTAGAAGTTCATAAATAAAATTGCAACTTATGATTTTCAAAATATTTTGTAATAAGATTAAATAGTATATGATTAGACTTTGATAAAATTTTCAAAGCGATAAATCAAAAAAATTACAGGAAATATTAAACAATTTTGGAAAATAGTTAAAAGCTCAATACTTAATTCTGAAATTCAACCAATCGTTTCAAAATTGTTTTCTATAAAATAGAATTCTTATGTTGACACTCAAAAAAAGTTTCAAGTCTTTATGATCAATACTCAATTAGTTATCACCTTAAAAAAAATTTAAATAATAAAACCGTTATTTTGCCGATTTTCAAGAATTTTAACTTTAAAAGCCTATAAAAAAAAATTATCAATCACGATTTTCAAAATATTTTGTAAAAAGATTAAGTAGTATATGATTATACTTCGACAAAATTTTCAAAGCGATAAACCAAAAATTGCTAAAAATATTAAACATCTTTGGAAAAAAGTTCAAAGTTCTGTACTTGGCCAAATAATCAACCTATCCGTTCCAAAATTATACCATACTTATATATTACCTATGTTAATACTCAAAAAAATTTCGATCAAAACTCCATTAGTTATCACGAAATTAAAAAATTTTAAATAACAGAAACCGTAATTTTGACGATTTTTCATCATTTTTTTGTAGTTTTTCCCCTCCCACCGAAAAACTTTTGAAAAATTCGAAAAATGAGCTAAATAAAGTACTAACTAGACGTGATTTGCTACCGAAAGCATACCCTACTTGTGGTAATCGGACCATTATTTCTATCAGGAAAAGTAGCTTCATACATAAAAAAAAAAAACATCTTTGTAAAACTAATACATTCTTCGTTTCGCTCAGAATCTAAAATAAAATTTATATACAATATTTAAATTTGGTTCGCATTGCCCGTAACATATACATTAGTACAATTAGGAGGACTAGATGAGGATTAACACCCCAAATAAAGATTCCGCTTACAAAAAAATTTAATATTTTATTAAACGTATTTGTTGAAAAATTATATTATAGCAACATTACTGGAACTATTGCCAAATTGTTTAACCTAGTTGCGCCTCTGCTTATATGTCTGCGGCTTTAAATAAGATATTTCTGTATGGTTTGTACAAAATTAGTGTAATTATATCTAATGTATTATATTATATAGTTGACAACTACTAGCTAAATACTATTAAATATATATAAATAACAACACAACTATTAAAAACTTATTAATTTTTGATAGTTATAATTGAAGGAGACAAGTATTGTTATGTTAGAAACTTCATATATATAAATAATATCATAATATTAATTTCTACTAAAATTATTCAAATTTTAGAAGTTTATAAAATAAAATTGCAACCTATGATTTTCAAAATATTTTGTAATAAAATTAAGTAGTATATGATTAGACTTTGATAAAATTTTCAAAGCGATAAATCAAAAATTTCCGGAAATATTAAACATTTTTGGAAAAAAGTTAAAAGCTCAATAATTAGTCAGAAATTGAACCAATCGTTTCAAAATATTTTTCTATAATATAGAACATTTATGTTGACACTCAAAACAAGTTTCAAGTTCTACAATCAAAACTCAATTATTTATCACGAAATTTAAAAATTTTAAATAACAGAAACCGTAATTTTGCCGATTTTTCATTATTTTTTTGTAGTTTTTCCCCTCCCGCGGAAAAAGTTTTGAGAAATTCGAAAAATGAGCTAAATAAAGTACCAACTAAATGAAATTTGGTACGGAAATGGTACCCTACTTGTGGTAATCGGACCATTATTTCTACCTAAAAAAGTGTCTTCATACATAAAAAAATAACCGCGGTCACCATGTGGACGGTTGAGCGTTTTTTTTTTTATTTTGATAGGAAGTAGTTTGGATCAATAGTTCGACTGTTTGAATTCGTAATCCTGTTTTCTTCTTCTTCTCCGTCTTCTATTTTCCGACTCGCTGTTTTTCCGAAACGGATAAACTTTACTGACAGTATTTGGAAGAGAAAATCACCGTGGGCTCCATGGGGTTTTGTCATAATAACAGTATAACGGTTATCACTTATCAAAACCATAGATAATATAGAATTAATAGAATTATAATAATTATCATAATTCTATATTATCTATGATCAATAAAATTGGACGATAAATGCTTTATACTTTTATTATATCGTTTTCGATATTTAATGCTGGTATATATTACCAAACTTTTTATACATAACAATATGTAATATATTTATTTTAAAACTTTTCAACCGTACTAAGTGTCCGTGTTTTGCATTTTTAATACCAAGTGACCTGGAACCATCACCAATAGACTAAAACGTCATTCATAATTTAATAAATAAACGCCATAAATTTTCTTTTTAGAATAGTATAAATAAATGTAAACAATGTGTCAATATATTATATAGTATATGGTATAAAAATTAAAATGTAAGAAATCTCGACTAGAAAAAAATGAACAGGTATGCTAATTTTATTTATTGAATTAATTAACATCATATTTTTACATCAGACACTGTACTCTTTATACAGTATAAGCATCGATTTTATTTTATATCTATTATAAAATCAATGGTATGAGTAAATAAGTAAGATATACATTTAAGTCTATACCAGCGCAGAAATTTGATGATCACAAGTACGTAAAAACGTTACACGTAAATTACGGAAACCGTGTAAAAACGTGAATACCAACGAGCGCACGAAAAATTAATTTAAAAATAATGATTTTTAGTGCAATAATAATACTATTTATACTAAGTCATCTCCGTGTATGAGTTGCCAACATTTTACAGATTCGTCACAAACATGGACGAAAGCGGTACTGTTGTATTGTGAGATCACAGAGCAACAATATCATAACGACCAGCAAGGAATAGACCACCCAATTGGCCGCCTCCTTGAATCCAATACTTTTATGTTCGACCATATTTATTTCCTCCCGATCGATCTGTCGCGGTCGCGTAACTATTTCCGAGTTTTTCGTCGACGGAAGTCTCGACGCTGTCTCCAAGTCGACGGTTTTCTTGCTCTTTATGACAGGAACCTTGCTGTTTTTCTTTTTCTTTCTAGTTTTCAATCTCTTCGTTTGTGTCTTGATCTTACAGACGCGATTCTTACGAGACCTCGTTCTTCGCTGGGTCGTCAACGGATGCTGCGATGTCGCAACACTCACGGTGTTCGTCTCTGGAGATCCGATAACCGGTACTACTGCAGCGGTCCATTCGGCCGGTTGCAGTGACCACGACTTAGCCGGTTGCGTCGTGTTCGGCACCAATATCACCACCCAGACAAAACCGATCATCAACAATAAGATCCAAAAATAAGTGAACGTATCCAGTGAATTTTTTCGATTGTTGTTCGCGGGTTCCATGATTATGATTATTAATAACTTTAGACTTATGGTGTATTATATGAATGAAGAAACAATATTATATTATACAACGTTCGTGAAGACGATTTAGGTAGATATGTGTATAATTAATATGGAATGCGAAAAAAATATATTTTGTTATTCCATTTTGTAAATTTGTAAATATATGATATTGTTTTAAAAAATACAATATTATATTTCATAGCAATAAACTATTTTAATTATTACTGTTTTAATGTAATATTTCATATACGAGTATATTATAATATTCGTTTAAATTGGCTAGGCCACGTATTTATATTTTATTCGGCCAACATTAATAAATGAAAATACGTTAATAAACGTTTTCGACTATAACAGCCAAAACTGGTTTGAAATTTCTGGAATTAGGGCTAAAAGAGATTAAAACTATTGTGACTCCCCGCTGTCAAAGGTGAGAATTTCGCACTAAATAATGATAAATATATATTTCTTTTTTTATATGATCTGTAATTACAGATCAAACCTTTTAATTTTTTATTTATGTAAAAAATTAAAACAAAATTTTTATATTAAAGTACTCCTGATGTCCATATTGGCTATTACTTACCTTTTGGATTGGAAAATTCTATGTAAAGATAAATAGGTAATCGATAAAATCTCAATATCTGTGTTGGATACATGAAGAACTATAAATATGTAATTTTGTTAAATTTATTGGCGATAAATGAGATTTAATTACTTTTTATAAATACAAGTGTAGTGTGTACATTGCACACTTCCTACTTAAGTTAGGTTAGAAATTATTATAAAAATTAAATATTCATATTTCTTATTTTTAGATTTTGATTGAAGTATATAATACCTACGAGTATATATTGATTTTAACTTGTATTATAATAAAATATTAAATGCATGTATTTTATATGGAATTATTAAGAAGATATTAGATAAATTCGTATTTAGATATTCGAATACTTTATTCCGTTATTCGATAATAATATATTATAATATTATGATATAATACTATACTAATTGATTCTACTTTATATATAAGTATAGAATATTTTACAAATTATGGCAAATAAAAATTGGGTGGGTTTCTTTAAATTATTTTACACGAAATATTTAAACATTTCACCACACCACATTACCACTACTCACGCATCGACAATATGTTTACAATCGTCCGTAGCGATAAACTAAACTATTGATATTATATTACGATTGAAATGTTATTGTTCATAATAAAACAATTACAAAAACCGTTTGATTTTTTCATGATAAATACACATTAAAATCATTTTTATAAAGGACTTCAGAAAATAGACTAAAATTTGCGACTAAAATAATTGAAACGGTAAAAATTGTGATAATGTATGTCTTTCAGGTTTGATAAGAAAAAAAAGTTGTGAATTCATTGACTGATTTCTTAATTTAGTATACGCAATATTCAACAAATTGATGTTAAAAACAGATAAATAATATATTGTTACGAAAAATGTATCTTGTTATCCCAATCCTGATTAATACAAACTTATATATTGTTAATAGTCGTTCTGTGCTTTAATAACATTAACGCACGTTTTGTTGCCTATACTTGTCGAGTATACGCTTCGACTGCCTTTGTCAATTCAGTGACGGTTCATGATTATTTGATATACCAAAATTACATATTATTTAAAAATCATATTTACAACTACACTCATTTTTTAATTAAATCAGATCTTATAATTTTAATAAAGAATGTCCAGATATTGGATTACATAATAATATTTATATATTGTTCTCACGAGTTACAACCGAATTATTGTAAGATTGGAGCAAAGAAATATTGCTATCTTATTTAGGTAATTTTCCAAAAAAAAATTGTTTAAAATATTAATTACTTTCCTTTTTTGTTACTCTAGAAAAAATGGAGTTTTTTTTGCAATTCGACACTTTTTTGGGAGTATTCACATGGGCATTGTACATAAGTAATAAAGTTTATACATTTTTTAGTCTTAAAAATTTAATGGTTTGAAAATGTAAAGCATATGTAATTATCTATTTGAATTAAGTACATGTTTTATAAAATTAAATATGTTTTTGCAGTAAGCTCTTCAATTAATAATATTTTTATTAGATATGAAAATGTAAAGACAGCTAATTTAAAGAAATCATATGACATATTTTCATAGAGAAAACTATTTTAAATATTTTTAATTTACTAACCTAATCCAGCATAACTATATAATATTATATTGTAAACAAGCCAAAATATATTATATAGTTTCAATAGTAATAAGTAGGTACGTAATATTATTATTGTTATTTTTTTTTAATTGCATTTATGAAATAAAATTTAATTTTTATATTTTTATATATTTTATTCAGGCTATTGACCAGTTACTTTTTTTCGAATTTATTTTGGTATACCAATATACCATCTAACGTTGCCTATACTGTCATACTGCTTACTGTTATAAACAACTAAATTAATTATTTAAAAGAGAAAACACAAAGTCATTAAGTGTTTTTTAGCTCAAATAATAGTTTAAAAGTTTAAAGTGTCTTATACACTTTGCGATCTCGACCGTGTAATTTTTAAAACCGAGGTGAAGTTGAGATGCCCAAAGAACAATATTTAACCATTTATATTGTTGACGTATGATATTTACAGTGAGAAACAACATGTTATTCTTATATTATACACGATATTTCGATTACCTATTTTACAATCTGTATACGCTTGTTACTTGAACGTTGATGAATAATGTGAGCTTCGAAAATACCCGAACGCAGTTTTATAAAATATCGCTATATTATGTACCTAACCCTGAGGATAAAGTACAAACGTGTATAATATTACCTGATATCCGGTATTCGATTAATCGATATACATATTGGCAATGCACGTGTTATTATGGTGAAAAACACTTTGCAGAAAACCATGGCCGAACAGGAAAAACGGGGAAATAATGATCCATATATCTACAGTAATGAACGCATATAGAAATACATCCTGGGTCTCGTCGAATGTCAATATTGAATCTAGACAAAAAGAATATAAAATATTTTTATATTTAATCTTGTATATTATATATTATATATTATTATATCTTGTAACAACAATTTCATATTTTAATAATTTTAATTTGTCAATATATATCTACTATAAAATATTTGCCGTTTAATATGTAGATAAAAATTTAAAAATATGACAAAAGTTGAAGGTAAAACAAAAATATATACTTTTAAAATTAAAAAATGTTCAATTTCGAATTATACCTACTTGTATATCTAACTTTTTTCAAAAATTTTATAAAATTTAAGTTACATTCATTTTCATTTAAATTTTAACTTTTTCAAGTTATACATAATTAAAATTAAAAATTTACTCTAATTTTTGATTTAACGAATTAAAATATTTAATTAACTGGCCCAAACCTGGACTTAGTTATACGAGTACGTCATACAACATGTTGTTTTATAAAAAAAAATCGTTATTAGTGTCCAAAATTATTTCCGTTTTGTCTAACCAGCTATTTTGCCAAAACTCATTTTGATTTAAAAATTAGTAGTTTTTTTCAATTCGATCTAATTAAACAAAATTAAATTAACACTTTACCAATTTTCAGTGATACTAAATTGTTAATAAAATACAAAATAACACTAAAAACTGCAGACTAATCCAAGTCCGAACGACGGTCGAAATACGCGTTTTAAAATCTATAAACACTTTTGACTGCTTCGAAAATAATTCAAATATTCTCACGGTAAATTTTTAAACTGTATAATAATTATTATGTGGCTTAGAATACCGCACCACATACTTTAGCTGTGAAGTATAGTCTTTGAAGTATTATTATAATTATATTAGACACGTTTTTATAATAATTTTTCCGACACAAACATTATTTCCGAACGAAGTTTTTTTTAACGGCATTACAATATCATAATTTTTATTTGTGAAATTCCACGCAATTAGGCTTCTGGACTCTGGTGCTGAAAGTAACGGAACGATTATTGTGTATATTAATTTAATAGCTAGATGTAACCACTACCGCTGTTATTCTTTTGCGATTAATTATATCTTCCCTGACAACATCGACATTCATTATAAATTATAATATAACCTCATTTAATCCATTTCATTTCGTACATATTATTATTATATTCACACGGCAATCATAATCGTTATAGTTTTTTTTATAATTTTTTTTATATATATAAATATAACTACCTATCTAAAAAAAACAATAGCGTTATTAATTTTCGTAACGTCAATCATTATTTCTACGGTTCGATTTTTGTAAATTAGTTTATGTTCGACATGTAAAATGCGATTGAGAACACTGATCCAATTCTCATATCGGTAAGTACCTATTTTATTATATTATATTACTATTAAAAACACTAGATTTTTCAAAAAAATAATAATTACTATGTTTGTAGGAAAAATTGGTATCGTAACATAGCAGATGATGTTTATTAAACACATACCCAATGAACTTTATAAAAGACTATAAAATAATAAATAATATATTTAGTTTTTTAAGGTTCATATCAATTTTTTATTGTTACTCTATAAATATTAATTGCTTATAGATTTAGTTTAAACATTTTTTTTTTCTTTAAAAAAAAACCGGTCTATAGAGCGAAATTTATATTTCGACCCGTTTAAAATTAAATATTTTAAATACTTAAGACTGTTAAATTTTTTAATTTTTTTTGTGCCTCATCGTTTTTTGTTTACAAAATTAATCTGCGGAGAATAACAGATTCGAATTTTCTTGGAAAAACTATTATATAAATCGGCAATCGATTGGCGAAAAAAAATGTTAGTCATTTGGACAGGGAAAAGAACAATACTGAATCTTGGGATCGTGTTTGAAGGTGATTCGTTTTCGGCAAAGACTACATACCACGTTCGCGGTTGCCAATAATTTACGCGTACCCACATAATATAATATAAACTTTTAAGTATTGTATACGCTATACGCGTCTTCCTGTTGGACATAGACCGCATTTTTGGAATTGACAAAATATTTATACTCTCAACCACAACGTCATGGTCATCAACGTGCAATTGGAGTTTTACTTGAACGTCTACGAAATGATTCATATATTATAATATATAATCATTATAAATATCATTCAAATAGTCAGAACGTATAAAATATTTTCGTACAAAGAATTTTCCATCCTACCGAAAGTATGGGTGGATCATTTTCCAAGGTTTAGCACTATATTAAACTTTGATTTTAATTAGTAGGTACCTGCTACTATCTATAACATATAAGTTTAAAATATATTATATTATATTTAATATGTATGTTATCCTATTTTTTTTTTTTTTTTTATTACGAAAAACGCTTGTTCTTATGAATATTAAAAATGTTTTGGTGTCGTTATGTATTATAATTATAATGTGATTAATATGAAATCAATATTTTTTTAGAAAAAGTAACTTTTCTATTTGAAATATTTTTAACTGTTTTTTAGGTCATTTATGTACATCATTTTTATTGAATTTTTAATATTCTCCTTGAACACATCAAATTCGTGATTTCATGGCTTGCATAAATAGTTTGCATTAGTTCAGAAATCGTTATCGGTAAGTGTTCTTTTCAAACACTCTGTATATCGTGTCTGCAAACTGCAGCAACGATTGTAAATCGTATTTTTTTTTCAATTTTCTTTTAATTTCGGTATTCTACACTTCTACAATTGAATTTTTTTTTTTTTTTCCATTACGTCTTCTGTCCACACGAAAACAACCCACTTTTTTCCAGATAGTATTCGACACTCGTCGCTGGACAACAACAATTAGATATTACGAAACTGGTTTGCGCGGCAGCCGCTCGATCGCAGCGCGAGCATCACACACGCGCTCGTCAGCAGCACACACACCACCACACTCTTGTGCGGCGGCCGTCAGTGGTATCGATCGCGCGCTTGTCCGTCTCGAAATTCGAAAAACGAAAAACGATATAGTTACGCGTTTATACGGCGAAATCGGTAAAA
The DNA here is from genome assembly GCA_013282895.1 of Eriosoma lanigerum. Classification (NCBI taxonomy): domain Eukaryota; kingdom Metazoa; phylum Arthropoda; class Insecta; order Hemiptera; family Aphididae; genus Eriosoma; species Eriosoma lanigerum. Next base: position 51,683,947 of record CM023358.1, read on the forward strand.
ATAAAACTAACTATTCCAAGCCAAATATAAATACATATTTTCTGAAATCGATTCACTAGTCTGTGTAAAATTATCGACCATATAATATTGCTTCGTTTACCGCGCTCGCGTTTATATGGTTTGTGTGCGGTTACGATAGCGTTTGCGCGCGTGTCTTTTACAGTTGCCATCGAACAAAATGGGCATCAGGAAACCAAAAGACGCGAACATGGTAAGTGTATACTCATTGGAACACACCTGTTACATCCGGACATATAAACATAATGCTTTACCGGCGGCGGTGGGGTTGTTTTCATAACGTTTTTAACGGTCACACTGACAACGTCTATTGTACTTTTTGTGTGACAAGTTAGAATTTTTTTGATATTTTAGTTATACAAATCTCTAATTTACCAAGTCTATGGTCATAGCATAGTTCGTCTCTTGTTTCCTTCGATTGAAGCCTCTATAACAAGGCACGTACACAAGGGAACGGTTTAAGGATTCAATCTCCCCATGGAAAATTTGTTCGAAAATGTCTGTAATGAAATATTAACAATTATAATAAATATCGTAGATAGGTCACTCAATGTTGCTTACGAACCTCGAAATTTCTTTTATGCACGTGCCTCCTTATAACATTATTATTAAATGTAACTATCAGAAAAATAAATAATAAACATTATATTATTTTAGTTGTTTCACTTTAGATCTGAAAAATATAAATCTATAATAAACGATCGAAAATACGCGTAAAAAACAATTAATTGAACTATACGATCGGTCAATGGTTGTATAAAAATATTTTAAAAGATGTCACGGGCAATATTATTATAAAACGAATATTGAAATTGCTAATAAATCAAAATGTATAAGTACAATTATTGAATGTTATTTACAACACACTGCACGTTATAAATAATTTTTAATTAATTATATAAACTCGTAAAACAATATTTTGAGCTTGTGCTGTAGTTGTAAATACAATTTTAAACATGTACAATATTAGTCGTCTGCTCGTGAGAATATTATTAATAATTATTATGACCTACCTATTTATTTTATACAAATTATTAATAACTGCTATTAGTTTTGCATAGAACATCACATTATATTTTAATAATATTATGAATTGGAATCTAGCCATATATATTATCCTGTTCGTATTTTCCACTCATTTATGATAAATTGATGAGCTGATAATTTTTTTTACGCTCTGTGAAAATGATACAGAAAATAAATTCTTTTTATAATCACGATGCAATAAAGCTTATCTATAAATAAATATTTCATACAAAAAAGTATAATGATATGAGTTTAATGCATTTAAAACCAAAACAAATTTATTATTTACGGTATAAAAATGAAATGTATTATATGACATACAATTTTGTGTCATCGTTCATCAACCACGTTTCTTACATATTATACACATTTTAGTTGTAAGATCGTATTATTATTTTTTATTTTAAACGTTATTTTTATGATCGTATCGGTTTATAGAATTTAGCTGGCTCATGTCCATAAAACAACTATATATGAGCGGTTACCACGCGGTAAACGCGGTTTATTATATATTTACGTTGATGATTAACCGATTAATAAACTCTAAACAAAACGAAAAACTATAAATTTTATTAAATCGATTTATAGTTTGTGACGTGTTTAAGTATGCCATCTATAATATTTTTGCTTAATTTATTTCAAAAAACGACAAAGTATAATATACAAGAATACTGACTATAGTTTTCACTAGGAAAGCCGCTAGGTATTTTATGTAAAAATGAAAGAATGCAAATTATAATAATTTCTTTGGAAGCCCAGTTTTTAAATATAAATATTTTCGTACTTAGTTTTCAGCAAGTCGGAATATGTTAGCACTATGAATTTGCTTTGGTAAAGTTGGCAAAGATTGTAATGCCCTTAAACATTGTTATAAAAACATATTAACATATAAATTAATACATTTTTGTTGTTTATCTAAATGATATAAAATTTATCTCAAAAATGTATTTTTTTTTTAGTTTAATTTAATGTAAAATAACTGATGGTTTTTAACAAAATCAGGATAAGTTTTCAATTAATATTAATTAAATTCGGTAATAATTATTCAAATTTGTAATAAAAAATCCGAAATTACAAGAAAAATGCTCTAAAAACATCAAAATATGTTCTAAAATATTAAATTTATTGAAAAATACTACATGAAAATTATTATCATTTTAATTAATTTAAAATAATCAATATATCATCGTTTTAATGGGTTAAAATATATTATTCATTCATAGAGCTATGTACCTATATATATTACAACACAATAGAATCATAATTAAAATAATAAAAATAATCATAATGATGATACTACGTAATCGAACGATGATTTATTACATTTAATATTCTTCTTTTAGACGATTAAACGGTGTAATATTATTATATAATGACACGTTCATATAATATATTAGTTGTAATTGATTATTGTATTCTTAGAGGCGTTACCTCGCTGAATAAAAAAATATTAACGAAATTGTATACTCTTATATTTTATATGGTAAATTGTTTATTTATAATGACGGAAATATTTTATTAGTCGTATTTTTTTATTACGTTTTCATAGTATACAATTATTTACATATTAGTACTTACGTGTAATAATAATTTGTATAGAGCTGGGTAAAAAACGTGTATAAAAGAACGAAATGAATAATATAATTGATAGTTAAGAAACACGTATTGTATTCTTTGTGGTTTTTTTTTTGTTATTACGGTATAACAATGTGATAGAATGGTAATATAATAATATGCATTAATAGTGCAAAAAAATCATACTTAGGTACTGCAATCATTCAAGGTTGTTACTAATGATACAATAATTTCGCCGATAAAAAAAGATCTATTTAAAAGAACTATTAATCTGTAAGTACATTGTTTTTGTTGTACTCGAACTTAACTATACACGAAAATGCTTTATATTATGATAATAGTACATCATTATTCGGTTTTTATTTTAAACTCTGCTCAGCTAAAATATGAAACGTTTAATTAATTTTGATTTAATTCAAATATAAATAAAGAATGACTCAAAATTTGAGCTCCATAAGGACTTCACTGCGAGCGGGCAGTTCGTTCATGTTATGTTTTTCCAATTCAAACACTGCCTACTTACTTACTAACAAGGCCTTGTTTATAAGGATCAGTACAACAATAATTATAGTATGTTTTAACAAACAAAAACATATTTTTTATAAAACATCTTTGTTTTTCTAGTTGTTGTTGTTAATATAATATTATTGTTATTGTCTTCTACGCGATGTTATTACCTATGACAATGTTCTATAGCGGTGTCCATTTCGCTCATTTCGTTTATAAAATTCCGTACGTTTATTGTAGGCTATATATGAATCTTGTTACATGTATTTTAATGAATTTGATTATTCAACTTTCGGTTGGCGATCATAAATTATATTATATATTATACTGATTTTACGCAATAATATTTTCTAATCATTTACGAAGATGTTGGACAGGTTCAAGGAGGAGTAAAATAATGTTAAACTTTCTCAATAAAAACAAGCGGATATTAAATTTGTAAAAAAAACCGATCGATACTATAGAAGTGCAATTGGATCGTTGAAAACGATTTTAGAAAAAATAATGTTTGTGTTTATATTTTTAACCGGAGAAAAAAATAACGTTTCAAATTGTATTCTATGCGTAATATATTTTATAAAACTATTATTTATACGCAATGTAAACAAATTCCCAATTAAGTATGAGCGTTTCGAATAAACGTAATCTTACGAGTTCGTAGGAACTTAGAAAATAATTTCACGGCTCATGCGCGCCACCGGAAGATGTTTTTCGTATGCATTAGAGTCGAACGTTCACATAAATTCATTACATTTATTATTGTTAGTCCACTAATGTATATTACGTAGGTACGTAGCTACTTTGATTCAACACCATGTTATAATAACGACAAAGATGTGATATTTTTATAGAAAAAATTACTTAAATTTATTATATTTCAATATAATGAAATAAGCACGAAAAATTGTTGGAAGGGGTACGAACGGATATTTACAAATAAATAATAACGACATATTTAATATTTATATTTAAATAATAATTTGGTTTTGTATTTTTTTATTTTTTTCATTTATTGTACGAAAAAATCATTAAAAAATTGATAATATAGTAATAACATATAAAGTGTACGTTGATAATTTATATTTTATTTATTTAATTCTAAGTAACAAGTATCTAAGTATCTAAGTATTTATCAAATAGATATAATATTTAAGATAAAATTTGTATACATATTAAAGGAGAATATTACATTAGTTTTCATATTGGCATTCATATTTAATATGTGACATATTTTATGTTATACAATTTAATTCGCAGAAAAAAATTTAACGGCCATTAATTTCGATTATTTTTACGATTCACTTGCTTAGGAACGGGAGTCCATAAAAATATTATGCGTGTTAATAATAACATCAATACCATAAAATTAATATTTTTATTTATCAAAGTGGTCAAATTTTAAATTACACGTTTTCATGTTATAAGTACCCGATAATAATATTGATATATAATAATTATATATTTATGTCTTATTTTCATTTTTGTAACTTCATAAAAAACTAAATCAAATAACGACAATTTAAAAAATAGTTTTAATACCTACATTAAAAAATATTTTACTGTTACACATATTATGAAGAACAATAACAAGAAAAGAAAAACGTAGTATGGAACTTTAATATTGTATAATTCTCATTGGATTTATATATTTATAAAATAAAATCATGTGTCTTATATACTATTTATAAAAATAAATAAAAGATAACCGATTACTTTATTTCATAGTATAATTGTATAGTATTTATTATTACCTGTGGTCTACTATATTTATAAGGTATATTTCAGACATAATTTGCTTTCATCGTTTTTCTTTTAGTTTCAAATTTCATATTTAAAATAAATTAACAACTAATCATAATTTAAAACTTTTTTATTTACTTTTATATCGAATCGAATGAACGTGGTCTGTTTATGTGTAATTATAATAATTTCCTTTCGAACTCATGCAAAGTAAACTTTCTTTTGGTACATTTTTCCCTTTATTCCTTTCAATTTAGTACACGTTTTATATTAATTCATCGAATGCGTGATTTAGATGAGTATAGTAATGTGTCTGTACAATATTATACTCTTTGTATTATTATTAGTTGTATTATAATCACACGATCCGTATGCCTACACATTGTCCGGATTAACCGTATTACCACTGCTGCAGTCGGTGTGACTGTAACCGCGGTAACTACTTATAGTATTTGTGCACACCAAAGTGAATAATCACGATTTTCAAAATATATTACATAAACGTCGTAGTGAGTGAATTTCTAACACCTATCATTGCGTCGGAATTTCGGAACCCTCATATTATGTCCATTGCATATTATACCTACCTATTATAATAATGGCGGATGACTTGTTGCGCGAGGATCGAAAGTTCCAAAATAAAAAAATAAAAAAATTTAAAAATATTTACTGACCGAAAACAGTTGTTGTCCTAAAGCGCCGAACCGAAATCGGATATAGATAATTTGATTGTAAATGTCCGTTATTAACGTCATTTTCGTCGCTGTAGGCGATATTCTGCTCCATCTGTTCGGATTTAGCTATAGGGAAGGCATCAAAATAATAGTGCCAAAAAATCATAATATACGATCAGTATATGACACGAATTCCGTCGGATTACGATTATCGCTAACCCAATATCGCGGTAAACATTATTATTATAATACCTATATATTATTATTATGTTATCGACGATGACGATAATAATATTAATGATAATAAAACCGTGCAAAACGATGCGGTAGTACGTCACATCGCGCGATTTCGCGGCACACATATAACATTGTTTGCGATAACATTGTTGTGCACGCGTATTAAAAACACTATATTATATTATAATACGTTCCTATATTTTATTAGAATACAATAAGCATCCTTGACAAATAAATAATAATATCATAATAATTTAATCGACGATCCGGAACAATGCTGCTTGCTCGCTGCGCCGCCGCCACCGCCGAAACGGGGTCGATATTTATAATGACGATAATAATATGTAAACATCTATCGAATTATCTCCGGTCAAATACGCCATTTATGTTCTCTCGCAGCTTCGATTTATTTAACTATTTTTACTATGTTTAAGAGACGCGTTTAACGGTATGTTATCGACAATTCCACAACACGTTTATAATATTACTATCTCTGACTAGTCTTCTCCCATACAGGGCGATCAGAATATTGTGTTGGATTACAATGAAATATGAAAAACTATACGCAACTCATGATATTTATCTGATCGTCTTGTATATAATAGGTATGTAGCCTATTTAACGAATAATATATGTTATTATCGACATTATCACTTGAATAATGTATTGTTGATGTGACCGGAAAAAAATAAGTGGAATAATAAAATATATAATATCGTATTTATTAATTTATTTTTATTTAGGTTTTTTTTTAGTTTTTTTACATACCGAAATATGTTAGTATTGAAATTAAATGCAACTAAATCTCTGCTGTTTTAATAAAAATCAAAAATATTTCATTTAAAAGAAAATGGAAAATTAAATCTTAACATTTGCAAGACAATTTTCACTATAATAAGTATTAGAAGTATTAAGTTTACTTTGTTTTCTCTGATGGTTCACTTAAACTTTACAAGTTGTACATTATGATATTCGTTTTTTATTTCTTTATAAATACTATATTGTGATTATAAAAAAAAATCTAAAATTAATTAATATATTATAATAAATTAATTAACAAAATTTACAAATTTGTTAAATAATCTTTTTAATTTAACATTTTAACGTATTAACATTGACAGTATAAGTTATCAATATTCAATTATATTATGTATAATTGAAGACTGCACCAACGATAATGTTTGGTTTAATATACGTAGAAATATACGTACACATATGTCAATTATCGTTCTTGATTTAAAACATGTCGAGGGAAGTTTTCGATTTCATTATTTGTGTTGTATAATATACATATAGCACTTACATAAATCTAGGTTGGGCATTATCCAGTTAAAAAGTTTAAGTACGTTAAGTTATATACCAAGTATTTTTAGCTAATATAAGTTTTAACTTAACGAGTTTTTTTTTATAATGTAGCAAGTAATTTTTGAGTTAACTACTTTTTATATTTATGAAGTTCCGTTAAATAAAATACTTTTATAGGAAATAAAATGTTTTTATATTTAAACTAACCTTCAACAACAATAGTTCTATAATTTGTTAATATTAAATTTTTCGATAGATATATTGGTAAAATAGTAAGTAAGTACTTAAAAATATGATAAAACACAAAAATGTATTTTTTTTTTTTAACTTACCGAGCTTTACATAATATAATATATAGTTTTAATATTAATTATTCTTCTTTTTAAACCGACAGACGATACGTAATACGTGTTGTTTTATTGCCATCCTGCATGATTAATCGATCGACATAATATATTATAATACGCGGGCGCGCGTGTGATCGATGCGGTTTTTTTAAAAGAGCTTCTAAACGATTTTCGATCATAACAATATAATATTCTCCTTGTGTATCGCCTACTCTAAGAGAAAAGAAAAAAAAACATTACAAAAACAAAATATAATAGGTATAACAAATATTTAAGTATATTATAATACATCACTGCAGGCTACAACCACAGAGCGCAATCAGTAAATATTTAAACGACGATGCGTATATACGACTTTTTTAAAATTTATATTGTTCATAGCCTGTAAAATATAATAACATAGGTAATATCGTCGTCGATATTCCAATCGCGATTATAAAACATTCTCGCGGGATGTCTTGTCAATGCCTCCGGTGTTTTTTTTTTTTTTCACGAGGAACGGATTAGGAGACCTGCATCTCGCGGTAGGCACACTTCGTTCGAATAAGAATAATTATTAAAAAAAAACCTCTATAATAATATTATGATATATATTTTTTTACAAAATTAATTTAAGTGATTCCAGTCGTATCCCATTAATTTCCTCTGTCGCATATTTTGATTGATTTTTTAATTTTATCAGTTTACAGGTATATGACAATAAATATGTTTTATATAATATGCAGTAAAAAAAATCACAAAATATGCGGTTTATGCGCTAAAAGTGGTTTAATGTGACCGTAAAAAAGTTATGAATTTCGTTTCATTGATATCCAAAAAACTTACGGTAATTTTTATTTATGATCATATAAATTGTGAAAACATTGTATTATGTGTACATAAAAAAAAAATCTATATAAAACTTATACAATTTAAAACACTTTTTTTTATTGTATAGTAAAACATTTTTTTTTCTACATTTTTTTACTATCCTATTACGTATATTCGTATATTATTATAACGAAATTGGCACGGTTGTGATATAAGAAACCCTAGACGTCACAGAGACGCAACTATAAACAGCATTCTTATCGGTTAAAACGTTGTAATCTAAATATTATACTTATTACGAACACGTGGTTTAGGTAGGTATAATATTCGTTGTATCGAAATTTAACTACAAATTAAAATTCTATAAATAATATAAATTTACAACAAAAAAGAAAAAACGCAACATGACCAAAATATTAAATATAATTTTTAACACTTTAAATGTTGTAAATAAATAAATAAATATAGTTTAAATTTTTTTATATTTTTAATCATTCACCTTTGTGAAACATAATTTACGGAGTGTGTTCAACGAGTGTTCCAACTTTTGTTAGAAAAAGTACAAAAACTTTTACTAAGGTTATAAATACCCATTATCTAAGTTGTTCAAAGTATTCTCCTAGTTTCTCCTATTTTAGGACTCAACAACCTTCTTCAAACTGTGCCATCATTGTTGAAAATATCTTTGGAACGCCTCTTTAGGAATATAATTTATCTCGAACGTCAAATTCTTCATTTTATCTTCGCGTGACTCAAATAATATGATCTTTTTCAAATATATATACCAATTGTAGAAAAAAATGGTCCATCGTTTTAACCGTACTGGAAACGGAAATTCTTCAATTTTTATAATATTTTGTGATTAATTAATAAAGACCAGATAATTTTTGAATATATTTCATTAATTTAGTTATCTAGCATATAAACAAATATAATATATTTGCAGAATAATTGTGTAAAATCATCACACAAATCCCGAGCTAGTGTGTGATTTATCATCGATTAAGATTTTGAATTTTTATCATTTCAATAGATATTTTTACAAAGTCGATGACTTCCTGTTGTGACACTGCTGCTGTTTCGTCCGTTATTATTAGTAAAAATATGTAATATATATTCTATATGCGCAATTGAAAACAATGGAGGACATTCGTCGTTATGTTACAGCGGTATAAAATATATAATACGATAGAGTGTGCGTCTTCTTGCCGCGCGGAGAGTTTCAAACTACCTATATATATATATACAGTGTGTTCACGAGGATTTGACATTTTTTTTAAAATATAATATCAATATTGTTAAGACGTCAAATACTCACGATACACCCTGTATATATCTGTATATATAGGAATCCGACCGGCCACGACCTCGCGTCGGCGGCAACCGCACTGTGATCAAGGGGTGTCTATATACTCTCTATAGGGTATTGTTTTTTTTTTTTTTTTACTTACAAACCGACAGCAGCATTTAAGACCTTGACGTCGTCTCTGAGGAGGTGCAGTTGATGATAATTTATATATATTATATTATACCTACGACCATAGTATAAGTATATGTAATATATTATGTTATATTATCGTCAGATAGTTTATGAATTTCGTCCGTATACGTTTAATTTCGTTTGGAAAATATGTTGAAAAAATATTTATAGTACACACGCGTTCCGTACGTGACGGTAATAATATATATATATTTATTTATTTTGGACTCTGTGGTATTATTTTTTGTCCACGTAAATCGGTAGATTATTATATTCTCGTGCATTTTTTGGTATTCGTGTGGCTGAAAAAAAAATGACAACCTATTATGTTATATTATTATTATTATTTTTTTTTTTTAATGCTCTATTGACGGAACAAAACTGATTTTTAATGTGTTCGCGAGATAATCGGGTTCGCGCTGTACGCCGACAAAATATAATGCATTTAGATGCGTTATCTTTTATTGATATTAATAATATAGTATATTATTATTATTAGAATTATGTGCGCAGTTAAATATTTTAACTTCACGTTTTATGCATATTAATGAACGTTTGATGCACGTGCATTAAAGTCTCTGAATTCGACATTGATATTATATATTATTAATTACCTATTATATGTATTTTATTACTATTACTTTTGATATTACACTTCAAATCAAGTAAATCTTTACTATGGGTATAAATTATTTATCCGTTATCTTGTGAGACGTAAAAACTGAAGTTTCAAATTTTTAAAAAAAAAAATCCAATATTTGGATTTTTAGTGCAAATTGTTTTCAATAATTTTAACAAACCGGAAATTTAAAATTATAAAACCGTTTAACAACTACTATTTTACGCTGAATATACTATTTGGGACTTTGGCAAATTGAATGCGATTTTATTAAAATATCATCCACCGATCAATTATACGTATATGCACATTAAAGTATTAAACTCCTATACTTAGAGAAGTAAAAAAATTACTTAAATATTTTAAAGTTTTCGCACGCTATTGTCGTAACGTTGTATCCGCGAAGAAATACATTGCGAATTTTTCATTATTTTATTCCGTTCAAGAACAATGACTTTGTTCGCGCATTAATGATTTAAAAATGTATAAAACGAACGAACCAGAGACATGCCATATAATATATAACGTAATAGAGACGCAGCTGCGTTCAAGGGTGCTGCTGGCGCGGTTGGAAATTTAAAAGTATAATAATCATTTTTCCCCCTCCGTTAGCTATCCTGCGCTCACCACTCGACGTATACAAGTCTGTGCATAAAATATACATACGATTAAGTTTAACGACTGTTGAAAACATTTTGTGAAAAATCTACGGTCGACCGTACCACATAAATAGGTATAAATTTACATTTTAAGATTTCAATTTAAATCCGTCGATTTGCGGAATTTTCGGAAAATCGTTAAAATCGTATGATAATTAAATTACAGATACCGTTTACAAATATATGTATTCTAGTATTATATAGATCTCGGATGTATTTGGATCTATACGATCGATACGCGTAGGTATTTACTTTTATATGTTTATAATTCTAACTTAAAAATGGACGGACGACAAATCGAATAATTTCTAGTAGTGTTTGCTGGTATACCGCGTTAAAGGTATCTGGTATATAATCGTGCACGGAATTCGATTGTTGGAAATGAATAGCGCGTTGGTCGTGCGCAGATATTATACTTCCATCGAGTATTCGTCTGTTGGTCCACAACGCAAAGCCTCAAAGCGCGTATTTAAACTCGTCTGCGTGTTCGGGTCACTGAAACGTGAATCACTGAATATGTTTATATCGTTAAGAAAAAAAAAAGAAAATAATACTTTCAGGGCAGAACGCACGGGTGTATGTAATATTGTTATATATATAGATATACCAATAGGTGTTGTGTCGGACGATTCGGACGACTGTGAATTAAGTAACCGTGGTATATTAAGTACGTATTACCGGCGGATACCGCTATATAGGTACGTAACCCGTGGGCAAGGACATAAATCTTTTGTTTTTAACGTTTTCGTTATATTTATTGTCGTCTCCTAAACGGAGAAAGTACCGTGCACGCATGCGCACGCGTACAATATATAAATGTATTAATCAACAATCGAGATAATTATTTTTATAATAATGTATAATGTATACAGGATGATCAGAATTTCGTATTACAAAAATTATACAGATAACATTGAAACGTATGTAACTCTCACTATTCTTGTTACGCCGAGTGTTGATCACTCTGTATATAATATGTGCACGGATACTTTTATTCGACTTAATTCAAGGACGATGCACCGTCGCGTGTGGGGTAAGAAAATAGATCGTGTCATAATAATTATTATTATTAACAATGCACATGCACACTTCAAACGTGATATTTATTATGATGGTTTGTGAACGACGCGATTCTATAATATTATATTATTTTTAATTGAAATTATAATTCATCATTTTATTTGTGAATGTTCATTTATCATATTATATATATATATATGTATGTGTCATTCAGTTATTCTCAAGACGAGATTTTTTCTCAGTCACAAAGTAAAAATTTGTATCATAAACTAAATTTGTATTTATATCGAAAATGATTAAACATAATTGTAATGTCATATGATTATTTTAAATGTATAATCAATTGTAATATTTTATCAGCAAGACCACAAATAGATTTTTTTCTAAATCTTAAATATGAGTACCTATGTTAATCATTACAATTTAGTAATCGATATTATTGCCTAATGTGAATTTAATTTTTAATTATTTATTTTCAAATATGGGCATCGAATAGTTAAAAAGTTGACATTTTTTTTAACTGATTATCAATGAAATAACGTTACAATACACTATATTATATTAATATATCGTAATAATGTTGGATTGCCAGAGAATGGGCTTTAAGACTAAATGCTAATTTGTTCTATAAAATTACTAAAAAAATATAACTCGTTTTAACTAAAATATGTTGTACCTACATTTTTTTTTTTTTTTTTTGAAAATCGAAATTTAACAAGTTATTTTTTATTAAGTACCTTTTTTATTAATTAACCTGTTTTATTGACTTTTATAACTAAATACTTCTCATGCTAATTTGACTAGAAAGCTATATTATTATCCCGAATTAATTATTTTAATTCTAATGCAAATCCTTGAAGTAGACATAAGAAAAAAATATTAACTCTGTTAATTTGAATATAATTAATAAGTAAGCAAGTATATATTTTTAGTATTATTCTTGTGAGCTACACAATATTATAACCAAACCTAAATGTACGATTATATTGAATTGTGGCCAATATGTGAGATCACTCTGATGATGGTATGATTGGCTCCGACGGCGTCAAAGTCTACACATATTATAAATAATTCGACGGGATAAAGTTCAAGTACATATTAGGTATATATTTTTTCCAAACAATATATATATATATATTCGTATACTTACACGCGAGGGTGCAGTTACCAACAAGAACCTGGTCACGTGGGTTAGGTTGTCTACTGTTGCACGTTGCATAAGACGGTTCGAATATACATAATATTATATATAGTGTAAAGGTTGCCAAGGTGTACTATTTGTTATCGCCCACTTTCACGCGGTACATTATATGCGACTCCCTTGTTCCTGCTGAAACAAGAATAATGCGCAACTATACATTAATGTGGCAAATTTATGTACGTCGCCTATAAAATAAAATAAAAATCCGTCGGTTTTCGGCAGAACCGTGTATACACACACAAACGTGGTTAAAGGTTATTATCGCGCACATTTCTCTCGACCCGCGAACTTTAAACTTCCATTAATCGATTGATGACGATATCATACCGAAGCTGTGAGCATTTAAAATTTAATAAGTTAAATTCAAGTTAATTTTAATTAAGTGAGCTACTTTTTTCAAGTATTAACTTAAAAATATAACAGTTGTATCTAAAATATTTTTAGTTGGAAATACCTTTAAAAAAAGTTGCAATTTACTATGTCTACGATCGAGATAAAAATATATTCATCAATTAATGAGTAAAAAATAGTTAGACGTTTTAATCGTGCAATATTATATTAAATTTGACAATAAAAAATAATATCCAATATTATAAAAGATAAAGTTGTACAGAAAGTTGACGGACCGAAATTAAATGTGTTTAAACGTCGCGAAGAAAAATAACAAACGAAGAGAGTAGGTATGACGCATAAAATATTCTAAGATTGCCGTCTTTATGTTATCAGTAAATCACTTGTCGCCACATTGTTTTACAATAACGAAGGCGATGAGAAGATGTGAAAAAGTTTTATAACAATATTGGTACAATTGTATCAGTCTTTCACATCACGATATAATAAGGCTAGGCGTTTACGAGTTAAATAATGAAGTTATATAACGAATATATTTTTTTAAGTTATATTTTATTTAAAATTTAGAAATATTTAAAAATTTTATATATTTAAACTACGTTGAACACGATTATTTATTTACAATTATACCATAAAATTATCAATTATTCTCTGCGAATATAAGTCGCTGAATATAATTATAACGAAACTAAAAATAATTGAAAACAAAATGATAAAAATCAAGGAAATTACGAATCATCTAAGACAAATTAACTTGTTCATTGATTGTGTAAAATCGTAAACAGATAACAATTTTAAAAATTAATCCCAAAATAATATAAGTGTACTCAACAGGAAGACTTTTAGTCCTCTAAAAATATAACCGAATAATATTGTCCTCTCGGTTTTCTTCGGCGATTTGTTGGCAACCGATCAAAATATTATCGTACACTGCACTCGAGCTATTCTCTCGTCGACCACAGGGACATAATATTATTATCGTTTAAAAAGGAATGTCAATCGTGCATAAAGCTGCAGGCTGCTCGTAACTAGGCGTGTTCGGGTCATATAAAGATATATAATTATACAACAACGGTGACAAATGGTCAACGGATATTAGGTGCTATAGTATATTTAATTATTTATAACTTAAAACTGGATAATAACGTTATTATATGACCGGCTATTCGTTATTAATGTTAATAAAAACAATATATAATTCTGAGCATAAACTATAAGTTGAAAAGTAAAAGTCAAGTTAAATTTTAACTCTTTTTAACGCAAATATTCACATACAAATATTGGTATAATTTGGCTTTTTCTTTTTTTAAATATTAACGCAACAAATAACCATATTTCAGTTATGCTGATTATTTATATATAACACACGACTATAATATATAAAACTAAAAATAATTTCTACAAAAATTAAAAAATAATTTATAATTTTATATATTTTATATATTTTGTAATTACTCAAACTATAAAGATTTAAACAAAGAAAATACATTCAAATACAAACTTAATTTTAAACTTGTTTTCAATTAAAAAAATAATGACTACTTTCCTATCATTAAGCGTTATGAATTTATAACACAGTCTGTTGTAAAATATTTTTCAATTACTATTGTATTAAATTAATTTAGTGGATTTCAACTAGAATTTCATGAATACGTTTGTATTTTAAATTTAAATAATTCATATTTTTATATTATTATTAATTTGTTTTTTACTTATACCGTTGGGCTGTTTCTTATTAATTTTGTCATTTCTAGAAGACTAGAAATACTTGTACTCGGTTAGTTAAATAAATTTTAATTTATGACAATGCTATTAAATTTCATTTTGCATTATACATTTAATAGAATTGTTTTTTTCTTCTTCTAAATGTTAATAAGCATAATACTTGTTTAAAGTGTGCAATATTTTTCCGAAATTAATTTGCTTTACTTTTTTCTTAGTATTTGATAAAATTGGTATCTAACGAAATATACAAATTATTTTTACAAGATTTTCATCAAACGAAATTTTCATAGACGACTTAAATATTCTATATTTTAAAAACACCACGTTTAAAAAAAATATCAATAGAATATTCGATACAACCGTTTTGAAATCTGATCGGGAAATAACATTTACGTTTTCTGGTTTTGATATAATACCGTTGTCCATAGCGCGTTTAATATGTAAACTACAGTGTAAATACTTTAAGGTGATAATTCTTACGTTACGAAATGGTAATATTTTCTAGTCACATTTGATATACCTACACCACAATAGTATGATGTAGAAAAAAAATATATATTATAAATATATGTAAATTAAGAAACGTGCGGAATGTGACCATAGATATATGACCGAAGTTTTCGACACTTTTCTCATTATACGTACCTATGTAAAAATATAGTTATTATTTTTATATTTGGTAATAATGTTTGTAACAACAATATACCTATTACAGCAGCGTAGAAGGTAATCCTAGGATAGAGCGACCTCGTTTTATTTTTTTGCAAAATTCTTTACACTCCAAATTCGTTACAAAACTTTTCAAAAATCGATATAGCAGGTTGTTGTCGATCACCCAGATCGATAACTTCTAAAACGTTACCATATTATAATTATCAAGGCTGAGAAAATAAATCAATTTTTTTAACTTGTTATTCTAGAAATATTTAAGTTAAATTAAAAATTGAAAAAAGTTAAATATATTAATTTAAGAATTTATTATTATATGTATTTTAAATTATTTGAATATAAAATGTTGTTGTTGATAATTAAATTAAATTTTTAAGTTAACTGAAAAATAACTTTGTAATTTAAGTGAAAAGTTTATACCAATAATAAATTATTGTGTGACTTAACATTAACTCATTGGCTCGTTAATTGGGTAGCCTTGATAATTATTAACCAAAATATGAACCGTAAACAAACGAACGAGTTTGCAAATCCGTCCTGCATTATTCTTTACTGCTATATAGGTAATACTTTTGCGGTTATAGAATATAATACTTATTAATTTTATAACCAATGTTGGTAGTAGGCACTAAGTATAGTCAAATCATACTTTTTAATTCGCGGTAAATACCTATTATGTGTTCGCCTTGAAGCAAAAAAAAAAAAAAAAACGTTATAACATCTTTGAAAGGGAGTTAAAGATCGTATTGGGTTACTTGATTATACCTGTATTATATTATTATTGAGACGTAATATTTATATAGTCAGATCCGTCGGATAGATTAAAACGAACCGCGTTTCTTTAATCGATAATTAAAATACTAATTTCATTTTGTTTATGTACATATTGCCAATCCACGACCTCATTGCGCGCGAAAAAAAAAAAAATACAAACATAATTATATAATAGGTATTTCATAGATTAATTATTAATTAGCAGAAAAAAACAAAGAAAAAACAAAGTTGCCTCGCGATCGCATGCACGTTCGATATTCGTATATTTTATTTTTTATTAATATATTGTTTTTATTATTATATTTAATAATCCCACGTGGATATAAATGATACATTCGGTTCGTGTTTCATATTTTAATCATCGATCATTCGTTACACACACAGCTAGCTATTTTTAAATCGTTCTCATAAATCACTTCCTGAAAATCTTAACTTTACAAAAAACGCAATATTTTATAATTTTATATACGAATACTCGCGCATTAATACAAACGTGTACAAATATATATTTTTTTTTTAATACGCGTCCCTGCGGTGCGCATCCGTTGCCCGCCGAACGTAGTTCCGATTTTTTTCTCCCAAGGTCGTTGCTGAGATTATGTAATAATAATACTTACTATTATATACATTTAAAGAAAAAATACGTATATGTGTATTTAAAATATGATATTAATTTTATTTATTCGTTTAACGTTTAAATGTATAGGTGCGGAACGTTTCACAACGCTGAGCTCGCACCGTGACGTCTTCGCGCGGTAACAGCGAAGGTAACCACCCGCTGGGTTGGTCGTTCGTTTTGGGGGTCCTCGGGGAACGTTATATCATTGCGGTATAATAATACAATGACGATAAGAAAACATTGAAAATGTCTCAATCATCATAACCCACGAATTTAGATATACATTTAAGTACCCATCCAGATGAAATAATATTATAATTGGAATTCTGTAATCACAAAATATCTGTAAAAAGCTGTAAATCGTTCGAGATTTCTCTCCACATTGTACCTCAAAGTTGATTCAGTTAACTAATTTTATTAACTTGTTAAGTGATGTTATTCTAAAAACGATTTAGAGTTTGAGTTGAAAATCACTTTTAATTTTAGTTAACATAAAAAAAGTTTAAAATGAAAGTATCGTAGATTAGTAAAATAATTTTAAAAAAAGGTTAAGTAGATTAATTTTTATAAATAAACATAATATTATATTATAATATTTAAGTTGAAAAATATAAATTTTCGTTTTACCGTAAATTTTTCGTTATAGTAAAATAATTTGACGACAAGTATATCACTGATAATGTCAAGGTCAGTGGCATTAAATTTATGTTACAGGGGTAACCATTAATATACCCACCCGCCCATTCATTTCAAATGGTTTTACAATTTTAATTTAATTGAAAAATCGATATTTTGCGTTCTTCTTACTTATTTATTTTAATTTTAATTTGTAATTTATTATCTTTTATCATTTATTAGATAATTATATTTATTTTTAACCCACCTCATTTATTCTAAAATTTATTCATTAATCACAATTCAATTTCACTCCTGAAGTAAGGCCCAATTGCCCCAAATATGTATTGATATGCCATTGGTCGAAACATCTCAGAATTTTTTATGCGTCGTACTATCAATTCATCGTTGCTTTTAAACAAATTTAATTTCGGTTCGTTAACTTTTGTTCAATTTTATCTTTTATAATATTTTTAATGTTTTTGTTTTTTATTCATTTTTATTTATAGAACAATAAAAATGTCTTGAATTTTCTTTTCTTTAAATGACAAACATTTAGTTTAAGTCAATCGTATAAATAGTAAAAATAAATTATAACTTTAAAAAAAAAGCATTTCAAAATAAAAATATTTTATATAATATAAAAAACCAAATATATATATATATATATATATATATATATATATAAGATTAATAGGTAGAAAATGTACACGATAACACGAATTAAAAAAAAAAAATAGTATAGTTATGTTATTATTATTGTTTATTTCTTCCGAAAAATCTATAAATTCTCTTTTGGATGTTTAAATTATAATTTATTCTATACAAGTCAGTTTTTTATTTTAAATAAATTGCTATTAGTTTTTCATATAGTCGGCGGTAGTCCTCTCATATTATTTACGTTACATAATTATTAACGCAGTCTCAAAACGATTAGTTTTCTTTGAAGTTTTATTAAAACCACACTTACTTGTAATTTTATGCGTTTCTTTTTGTATTTAACTAATCTTATTTAATTCAGTTTCATAACTATTATGTACTCATAATTAGTACAATTATTAAAAATGTGCGTGTAAACTATAAAACCTAATTTTAAAAAAAGTTTGTCCCCAATTTTCATTAATGAGTTAAAATTTCTTTAAAAAGCTATTTAGTTTAGTTAATTTTTAAAAATTTACTCGTGATACCTACTCGTATAATCAACCGCTTTTGTTTAAACTATTGACCACAAATATTAACGTATTATTCGAACCCCACTCATAATCCCACGTCTAGAAACTAAAATATAAATTATAAAAACAATGTAAATTAAATGACATGTTTTACTGATTGAAAAACCTTGTTATATATTTTATAGTCTGCATCCCATGTTGTAAATTTGAAGTCTTACAAATCAATAAGTTAATGCCAAAAAACTGGTTTGATAATTACATTTTATTTTCTAAATAATCCATAAACAAATTTATATTATGTTAATTTAAAAACACATAATATAGGTATATTAAATTTAAAAACAATAATGTGTTTAACTATGTACGATTATTCTAAATTTATTATTTAGACATTAGGTAATAAGATATTCAAAATTATCAAATAACATTATAGTATTTTAAAAAAAATATATGTAAAAAAAAAATATAAATATATGTCTAACTACGTTTTTGACAAATTTATTTATTCGACGAAAACGAAATATTATTATTCAAATAACCGCCTTCGATTACTATTAAATTTAATATATAATGCTAACCGTACTATACATAAATAATTAAAATGTCAGATAAACTCCTACTAATAAATATACAGATTAAGTATATCATATTTTCAAACTGATTATAAATTATAAATAATTTATTTGGAGTTGAACCTATTACAAAGTTTATGGTCTTTCACACGAACTTGTTTCGAGTTCAAAGATTATTTTTTTAAAATATAAATATAATATTCAAAATTATTCATTATTGATTAAATTGCTGTTTTGAAAATACTGTAATGGAATTTTATCAAATAAGTATTTAAAAACTTCCATAAAAATATATTAGATTATTTTATAAAATCACTCTGTATACCACACCTACTCACAGTTGGAATACCGAAAAAAGTAGACAATTTTACCGACTCGTTACACACATGTTTTTGGTCATTGTAGTTACCGCGGTATCCACTGAACTCCATTTTACTAATTTGTTTTTCAAACGAGAATATAGCCTGCCCTTTTCACAGTTTACACAACATAATAGCATTATTATAATGCCACATTGTGTTTTCAGCTATTGTTTTCACTGTCACCCCAAACACATGCGTTTTATCCCTCAACAATGCGCAACGTAATAATAAATATACGTTGTTTTTTTTTTATTTGTTTTTTACCTTTTCCGAAGTAACAGGTTGCTGCTAAAGACACGTCAAAAATCCATTTCTTCTCACAGACACACACACACACACACACACATACACAGGACTTCCTGTTGATCGTTGATCCGCAGTTCCGCGCATTTATTCACCGCGTACATGATGGTCACACGGTCTCGGTTGTGCTTGATCAGCCTCGATTCGAATATCGTCTTTGACTAATTGTAATAATAATTATTACCAATGTGTATATAAGAATATAGTTACGATTATATGATGTGTGAATTTGTATTTTTTTGTCAAAACTGATGGTTTAAAAAATATCACTATTCTTAACAATCGTTTCGACTATCTACTTACTTAATAATAACACGGCAACTATCTATATCAATGACTATGTAATTAAAATATGTTCATTTTTTAACTTTTTATATAGTTATGTTAGGTTCATGGAGTTACACCCAACATTCTGAATATTTAGTTGCAAAAATTAAATATTAACAATGTGCTTTTGTTATAGATTTGAACTTTAAACTCAACTACTTTTATAATTATTTTTCTCAATTGGTTGCTTCTACCGGAAGAAAATAAATATAAATTCACCATCTTGAGTTAATTTTTCTTTATTGATATTCGACAACCTATATGATTTTACTTGGAAATATTCCGAAAATCGAAGTCACTAAATATCGTGCTGGACGGTAACATAATATGAATGATGAATTGGCGACTTTTATGAAACGTCGAAATTGTTAATATTATATTTAATAATGTAAAATAATACGTCATAAAAACTGACTGTCATCACTCATAAAAGTTTTTTAGTATTCTAATTACGCGTGAAGTATATAATATATTCATAATTGGACGTCAAAGAGAAACGCCTAAAAAATAGAACTTAAATTCAAGGTCTTGAAATGATTAGACTTTTCGAACAGTTACGAAGATCTACGAAATCACAATAATATTAACGAGCTCAATACTCTCAATGCGCCCCTTATCCGTGAGGTCAAAAGGCTCGAACAAATGAACTTTAAGTATTTAATAATTATCGACTGCTTCATGCGGAATAACTTGAGTTGATTTTTTATTACAAATCGTATATGCGAATAACTGATCACAATAGACGACGAAAACCCCAAGGCCAAAAATAAAATACTGGCGATCTAGGATATCGTGAGATAATATACCTTATATACCACACTATCTTATAATAGTAATAATAATTATTCGTAGATCATTTATCCGTAGATCCTCGCCAGCGGGAGAACCAATTGTAAATACGTACTTTGCGCGCAAACCGAATATTATAATACTGCAGATGGGTATAATGATATTGTGGTACTGAACATCCACACGCGCACGTTCGAGTTTCACGATAAATTGACGGTTCGTATTTCTATGAGCCGACAAACGTATAATTATAATAATCCGACTTGGAATTGTTATTCTCGTTCTATTGTTGGTACGATAAAAATATTTGCATAATATTATTATTATTATAATACTGTATGAATGTGTAATAATATTATAACGATCATCATGGAATACGAACAAATGCAAGCACGTACCATCATAAGTATATATCATCAAAGTTTCTAATAGAGAAAAAAAATCTATAATAATATAAGCGTACGTATACCTATACGCATTTCGATATAAATATTATCAAATCACACACGCGAAAATGTGTTTGAATTTTCGAACATTTATAGCATTATAGAAATATGAAATCGATTAAAATATCATCACGTTATATTAATAACACCATCGAATTAAATGTGAGTTACAAAATCAGAGATTCAGAGATCCATTCAAAACAGCAAATAAAAAAACCACAAATTATTAAGAGTGAATGTCAATTACAGCGAGTATTAATAAGTTGAACAATTGGTAATTTTAATCGAGTTAATTTTAATTATTGGCAGTTGAAAATAATTTGGTATATTACTATTTTTACACTTAATATCTATAAATTGAACGTTTAATCTTTAATATTAAGAGTTATAATATTTTAACTTTTTCAAAATTGTATGATGTATAAAAATATCAATTTGTAAACACTTATAAAAAATATCAATTACCTCATCTCATATTTATTTAGTTATCATAAAATAATTAAAAACAATTTCGTCAAAAATATAATTTTCGCAATTTTTGTCACTTTTTGTTAGTTTTTCCTGTTTGAGTTAACGATTAAAAAATTAGAAAAAATAAGTAAATAAAGTAGAAATTAGACGCCATATTTGATCAAATTTGATTACCCCACTTATGATATTTAGATAATTTATTCATTATCCAAAAAGTATCTTTACATATAAAAAAAATAATGTTATTACATCATTATGAAACTAATTAATTCCTCACTTCATATAGATTCTAAAATGCGTGTAGTCATTTTCATGTTTAAGATTAGTAAAACACTAAAACGAATGTAAATTATTTTGAATTTGTTCACTTTTATCTACTTAACCAGTTCTAATGGGTGACCTGTGTCCTTTTATCACGACAATCTTCGTAAATAATAACCCAACCTGTTATAGTGTTATCGAATCATTCGAACGTAAACCGTGGTAAATTAAATACCTATTTTATTAGGTAATTGTGACTAGTTGTGAATTTATAATTTGTTCACTTTTCGCTAAAATGTTTATTTTGTTTTGGTCTAGACGGCTAGACCTATGGGTTCAGAAATAAGTATTAGAGTTAGGAACTTAGGATATTAATAATGGACTAGAAAATGACGAAATATGTATCCATTTATGCATTAAAAAAATTAATCAAATATGTGAAAAATTGTAAAAATGTATATATGATATTACATATTTAAATTATGTACAGTGAAATTATAAGTTTAGTTTTTAGTTTTAAAATAAATATCAATATATGTTATAATAGACGGTTTCTAGCTATCATTTCAATCACATAAATCGTGTGTATAATAGATAATTTCAATAATATATAATACAAACACAGATTTGGTTAATAACATTTAAATATCATTTTATTGATATTAATTTCTACCAAAAATTCGTAAATATAATAAATATTTTTTGAAATAAAAATAGTATGACATGTTATTCCAGTAATTTGCCAGAAATAAAATCGTCGTAGGACGAAAACAGAAAGTGATTTGATTTGTTCGCTGAAGAGTGCTCGTGGAAAGTAATAATTGCCAGCGGGGTTACGATTAATTCGACATGCGCCCGTCGTCCGACCATACCTACACCGTTATACCTATATTAATTTAACCAAAATGATACCGCATACCGTGTATACGGTAGCTCTTTCACAACAGCGTAGGCTGTAGGTAAAGTCTCCAAAACTCGTGTGTATAAATTTCATTAATATGTATAGTGAAAACCGTAGTTAAATTATTGCGTTAATAACCATCCATTTTTATTTTACTTTTATATTTACAGAAACTTAAGTGCAACCTTTCTGTTATTTTTATAATACTTAATAATTATTATGGGCGTGTACCTACCAAAAAATTAATACTTGTGAATTATTTGTAATCGCTACATATTATATAATTTAATCAATTATTAGCTGGTTGTAAATGTTTTAAACATGCCTAATAATAATGGTTAATGATTGATGAGAATATAAAATTATGTAATTGAAAATTGAATGCGTATAATATAATTCGATATTAATCGTATCGTCTGCTGAATATTATTATCAACTGGTTCTCAAATCGTATGCAGTTTTGTAGCATTTTTTTTTATTTTTTTATTCTCAATACTCAATACAAATTTTAAATTTTATGTAGCAGTTTTATACTCTAATAATTCATCTAAAGTTAATGTTTATTAAATGTCTTGTAAATTAAAATTTACAATCATATTTATAACCTATATAAGTATATAACTTATATAACCAGTTATAAAAAGTCGTAGAAAATATATGTAAGGGGAACAATAATTTATATTCGATAAAAAAATCATGTTTTAACATTTTTAGAATTTTGTTGAATTCGATTTTAAAATCATTAGGCAAAATTTGTTTTTCTTATTTGTTTAAATCAACGCATATTATGAGAAGGCATTTTCAAGTTTTCCAATACGGTTTTTTTACGGTAACTATAATGTTTCTGTTTTAAGACGTTTATAATATATTTATCGTTTTTCTTGTTTCACATGGTCATTATATACGGTACGGTTTAAATTCGGATAGCCTACATACGATGTGCGAATAATATAACAATATTTCGTATAAATCTAATAATGTTGTTATGATAAGAAATGTTTGAAAAATTCGACCGGGAAACGATTAAGGTGATCGTCGATCCGTATCGCTTTTCACGTTACGAAAACCCGTTTGCGTTTTCGCTTTTGTCGCGTTTAGTTGTGTGTGCATATATTTTGACAAGTCGGCCGTTTAACGTCCGTCCATTTTACTGGCCAAATAAATCAAACAGCCACTTTGGAATTGTGTTTGTATTGGATCTAGTTTGTAAATCTCGCGATAATAGACCCGAAAATATTGTAATCGCGAGAGACGAGTTTTTGCGTCCTACTGACCGGAAACACACACGCATATTATTATTTCAATATAATATCTTCGTGCATTGTGTCCCGTTCAAGTTAAACGCAATAAATATTATGAGAAAAATTTTCGTTTTTAAAAATATACGATAAAAATAGATAATAATATGTATAACCTACATTATAATGTTTGTCTAAAACATAGACAAACAAGTATTACAGCTGCATAATAATAATATACTAATGATGATATTACTGTTATGATTTTTGTATTTTTTTAAGCCATAATATAACGACTACACGTGTAAATAAATTAGAATCGGACGACTATAATGTTATAACAACTGAGTGTTACTCTATTGATATAAGTTAATCCGGCGGAAGAAAATATACTTCAGAGTCGTTTATTTTATGTTTCATAACTGTGAATTAAAATATTTCTCTAAGCGCATTCAGTTGTCGAATATATATATATAATATCGTTAGTTAGACCAAGAAATAACGTTAAACGGGATTAGTGTGTGTAAAATAAATTATCATTTTTATGATTCATATATTTCTTAATAAATCTCAGCTGTGATAACTACCCGTATCACTGTTGTAAAATGATCAGTTTTTAACGATTTATTGTTTCGATTATAACGCGTTGATGCTGAATACTAAATCATGAATGTTGTGTAATTTTATAATTTATAGATAAATAAAAATATAGATTTTCTGTAAAAGATTAAAATCAAACCGTTTTCTAATAATAAATTGCACAGTTATTCTGTTAAAAAAATTACAGATTAAATGAAAACTTATTCTAACTACATATTTACATTGTTTGTGAAACTATAATTTATACATTTATATAATATTCATCAATGTTTTGTTGGTAATTTTGGTTTTAAACATAACCTCATGAATCTCATAATCGAAAGAAAATCAATTGTATAATTTATTTAATATACGACTATATTGTATTAGTAACTAATAAGTAATGTGAAATAAATTTAAATATATAATTATTTATCAAAAACATGTGTTTTTATGAGTTATATAAGAGTTTAAAATTAGGTCAACGTTTCAAATAATTGTACATAGGTAATACATTATAAAACGTACAATTTAATTTCAAAATACAAATATAAAATAATATGTTGTAATATTTTTAAGATTCTCAATAATGATTTTATCTCATCAATTCACTATTTCTAAAACCGATTTACCTTCATTTTTAATGGCATATTATTATAGTTGTCTCTGCGTGATTATATTAAAGTACGTTTTTTATATGTATTTTGAAGTTGATATTAGTCACGGCGATGATTCAGTTTCTTTTAATTTTTAGGAACATTCAGACTAGGTACTGTAATTTACAAAACAGTAGGTAGTATAATATACTTAAGCGTCGTCGAAGTTTTGATAGTTTTTTTTTATAGATTTTTCCTTGATAATAATTAAATTGTTTATTATATAAATGCAATTGAATACTTAATGATGAGTTTATTATTCGAAAAATTCAATGTCAATAATTTCAGAACAGTTTACTGTTGATAAATAATACTTAAAAAAATTAATTGAATAATTCAAATATCGTAATATTACGAGAATATCGATTATTTTAAAAATATTAGAGTACCTTTTAGTTGAAATAATATGTAACTCTCATTGTATAACAGCTAACATCAGTAGGTATATTATATTTAAATTAAAAATCGAAACTAATAACTATTAACCTGCAGCAATATTTTAAATTTTTAATATGATTATTTGTAATCAAAACGATATATTATTTCTAATATTAATTTTATTTGGTATACTTACTATTTGTTTATCACTCGAAACGTTTTCACAAAATATATAAATATATATCGTTATTCGTTGTTAAACAATTGTACTTGTTACCAGAAGGCAAAAAATTCTGCACGCCAGCGGATGTAGGTACCTACGAGATACCCACAATACGATATTATGTAGATAAGGAGACGAGTTTTCCTCAGTTTTATTTCCCAGCCTGCGGCATTACAAGTAGGTACTTACCTATTATACGTATAATATTATTATTATTGTTGTTATTATATTTATACCGCGGTCGCAAATCCTAATCTGAATACCGGAGTCACGGTTTTGTCTTCCAATACAGTTAGTTTATAATTACCGGAGTACGGTGGCTACCAGTTACCACACTACAAGTATCCATTGTCGTGACCACTCATCAGTGTACAAGTCTCCGCACAATGTAAGACAATGCGTGTACGGGTGTAGTAAATGATGTTCTTCTTCTTCTTTTCGTAACCGCGTGGTTACTTATATTATCCGCATTACCGCCGTATATACAGGATGTTCAAAAATTTACAAGCTTTAATTTTTTCTATAATATTTCCACGTGAACCTGCAGGGATCCTTAAAATTTAGTAATACTAACACATTTTAAAATAGAAGTTGGTTGTTATAAGTATCTCTATGATCGACATTTGTGAAGTAAATATATGTCCTGGGAGCGATAAGTCAGTTTTGAAAAAAAACAGATACTTTCTTAAAAATTGTATTATTACATTCCGTAAAAACATTTAAATGAAAATCAAATCAATTGTCGTAGTTTAAAAGATTTCCATTTTAGTAGATATTTGAGGCTCCTTGGATAC
Organism: Eriosoma lanigerum; assembly: GCA_013282895.1. Classification (NCBI taxonomy): domain Eukaryota; kingdom Metazoa; phylum Arthropoda; class Insecta; order Hemiptera; family Aphididae; genus Eriosoma; species Eriosoma lanigerum. The sequence continues at coordinate 51,711,390 of CM023358.1, forward strand.
TAAAATCATTACTATAGGACTAGAATTTGGACGTGTTTGAATTTCGTTTCTTTACTGACGACTTGTATTATACATAATGTCCATATATGCAAAAAATTATCGTTTCAAATCTGCTGTAGTTTTCTAACGTTAAATTGTATTTTTATAATTCTATAGTGAAATAAATTTCTCGTCTTTTTTGGACAGACTTTGGTGTTTTATAACAAAACATGTAATTTGGTAAATATACGTGCGAAAGAAAAATCTAAATTTAACCTGATACTTATTACTATTACTACATTTAGCACGTCTTATTGTATTTCATAGTCGACAAATGATTGAATAATAATTTTTTTTTTTTATTATTTCTCAAATTATATACTGATGAGACACTCAAACATCATAAGTTGTCAAACAACATAGTGTTCACTCTCTAATACCATGTTAATAGCGATCATAATAAACAAAACACCATCATAGTAGTTATTATTATAATGTCTGAACATATATTTTACGGAACATTCTGTACAAGTCGCCATTGGATTAAAATGTAAATGTTTTTTTTCAATAACAATAGCCGGGAAAATGATATACGTAATTTATTTTAAGTACTCGCACGTTAATGTTCTACGCGTGTACCACGGTATAATATCGCGGTACATATTTTCTTAACGGTTGTTCGGTATGAAAACCACACGAGGTAATGCGGCCAAGTGACACAGTAGTGACCGCCCGAGAAACGAAATTGCATATTATTATTATTATTGTTATCCTTATCAACAAGTGTTTCGTAGTTGTAGGACAGGTCCTAGATCATCAGTACACGGATAACGATTTCCATGGGAATAATTCAATTTTATAATTTTATAATAATATATCCCTTTGCGTATTAAGGAACGTCTCACGATTTCATGACCGCAAAAATCGATTTGTTTTTATATTATTTTATTGATTTGTTCTTTATTGTCTCGAGACGTATTTGCGTCGTGACAAAATTTACACACGACACACCAGAAACAAAGAAAATCTTACCGAAATAGTCTGGATCGAAAAAAATTTGATCCGTTGGTCGTGATGTAAATATCGAATTAAAATAACGAAAAATCTATTAGACGTATACTCGTATCTAAAACAAAATACATAGGTAATAATATAATATTATATTTATATAGGTACCTAATATGAAATGATTCAACCGAGCTAAATATTTAACATAATATATTATAAATGGCCTTCGAAAAATGATTTAAAAATAAGATTTCTAAACGATTACTAACATAACACTATAATATGCATTCGCATATTTTTCCTTATACGAAGAAAACGTAAAATGTCGGTGGTACATATCAAAAACAGAAATAAAAAAAACTATTCATAAACCAGTTTTTTTATACATTTAATAACAGCCTAATAATTTACCGAAAATAAACAATACGATATATTATTATATTTTATTTTACGTCTGTTGCATTAAATTTCACAAAAACACCAAGTTTGGTCACCAGTTGATGTGATATTTATTAGCCAATACCCTAGGCCATTCTGTACATTAACTTATACTTGCACTACGTAAAAAATTGCATGATATAATACGAGAAAGAAAAGAGAGAAAGAGAAAATAAAATAGTGATTTGAAAAGAACAACACATTTTTTAAAAATATAATAAACAAGCGTTTGAGAGGTAAAATTTTTAACTATTAATAAGTGAGTGAATTCGATATTGTAATGAACCATGAGTTCATTTTGTGGATATATTATCCACAAAATATGATTATACAATTATTGTTAATCATTGCGTTTAGAAAACACTTTCGTGTAAAATATAGCAGGTACCTAATATCGACCTACCTAGATGATACCGATTTGTTTTTTCTTCCCGATATTGATAATAATATAAGTTTGGCCATTCATATGTTCTCATGCATTTATAAATAATAGAATATACGATAAGACAAAAACTATAATATTTTAAATGCTACTATTTTTTAGAGAGAATATAAATTATGGAACTTATTTGTAATTAATTTAGAACAATCTGTTATATCTTTTTATGTGATAACAAAATAAAAACTTGGTATAAATTAATATTATACAACAAATGGGTAACAGAAATGTTTATTTATTATCGGATAATTAATCCGCCTCAAGAAATAAAGTAAAAATATAAAATAAAATTGTATTAGTAGACACCTATTCAATTATAATTTTTATATTTTTTTAGTATAAAGATAATATTTTTTAAATTAATTTTTATTTCTATTTAAATTGTCTACGCACACCGATTAGCTAATATAACTAACTAACTACCGTTCAAGGAACTATAATTGCTGTTTTCTGGAAATTTAATTAGATGATTACTAAAATGTATATTAAGTCATAAAATAGTACAATCTTCCATACAAAAAATCCATTTTCCTATAGCAACCTTAATATAAATTGTTTTTAATTTTATAATTAATTTTATTTATAATAGTGTGAAATGTTCAATATTAAGGGTTTACTCTTAAAAATAAGATCTTTTCAAAATGAGGGAGGAAAGGAGGGCTGAGAAAATTTCCAAAAATCCTCAAATCGACGTTCGAATGCCAATTTTTAGTCGTTTGTAAACTGTTAAAATTATAAATTAAGCTCTAAAAACTGTAAAATATTAAATTATGCACAAATATTTTCTCTAAAAAAATTCGTATTATCAAACACACCTTCATGAAACATATTTTGTGCTCACCTAACATATGGGTACAATATAATCTAAGAAAAAGTTAATGCAATAATTTAAGCCTATAATAAAATTATAGGTAGACTTTATACAACGAAGACAATAGATTTATAACCTTGAAAACAAATTAAATTTTGCTGAATGTATACCTATATAATACGTACTGCACAAAAAATATAATTCACCCCCTCCGTTATCTTTGGCTGGCTCCACCCCTGGTTATTATATATCTGTACTCGCTAGTTTTTACGTATGAAATAGTACCTAATAATTTTCGTACGAATGATATTATATTATATTTTTTATCCCAATAAATGTAGTATAGAGCGAAACATCAAACATTATTATTATAATTATTAGTCATACCTACTATTATATATATATAATATATTTTATACCGCTGCGAGATATACAAACAAATCACGGAGAAGAATAAATTTACCGATTGTTGATTTTACTGTTATAATTATGCTCTATCCCTTATAAAAATAAGCACTTGAACTAATAGAACCTAACCAAACACGATTTTAAAAAATAAACGTAATTACTACGTACGATAGCGATTGGAATGTGGAAGTCGTCGAACGAATGACACAAACGGAATTATATAAAAATAAATAATTTAACAATGTAATATACAATATTATTATAACCAAGACTGAGAAGTAACAAATTAAAAAAGTTAAACGTATATAAAATTATTTTTCAGTTGATTATTATTATTTTTTTTCTGAAGATAAGTTTTAAATAATATACTTTTATAAAAATACCAAATGTATTTTGTTTTGTATTTAAATTAACTCACAACAACAATAGTTTTAAATATTTTAAGAAAATTAAATGTATTAATATATAGATATAATACCTACTTAAAAATGTGATAAAAATTGAAGATATAAATATAATTTATTTATTTTATTAAATTATCTATTTAACAAAATTTATTTACTTTAATCCCCTTTAACATTTTAACTTTATATTCTACCTAAAGTTACTTTTAGTAACTTTTAACTTTTAATTTAACGTTTCCAAAATACTTAAATGAACAAGTTAAACAAATTATTTAACTTGTCCAGTCTTGACTATAACCGCGTACGGGCGTTGACAAAAATTGATTTTTAAAGTTTACATGGCTTAATATTTATTTATTTATTAGGTTAAGTTTTTCTTTACTTTATTGAAATAAGTACAAAATAATATAAACACGGTTGTTGACAATTCGAAGTCAACTAAACGTAGGTACTTATTATTATTTACTAGATATGTAATACAGAGTGATTATCCTATTTGTCTAACTTATAAACCTAACCCTAACCGCTAACCTAACTCACTACATTCGGTCGGTTTAATAATACAACATTATTTTAGTAATTATATTGCGTCATTAGAATTGTTGAAATTATGTTAAAAAATTGTATTCTTTAGCTTTCCGATAAAATTCGTGTAACACGATAAAATAATTAGTATATATTAGTCTATGTACAGTAGTAGAGCATATTATAAATAAAGAGGATTAAAGAAGAAAATATTTTTTTAAAAATAGTGATTTTACATTTTTAAAACTGTATTTGACATCTCTAATAAAAATAATATTAGGTATGTAGGTTAGAATCTTTAAATTTTTATGACGTATGTTCCTCTTACTGTTAAGCATTCTCGCATAATCTCGTGACCTCATGACGTGATATTTTATAAATATAATTTATAAGTAGGTTTAAAAAATTTAATGGTTTCTGTAATATACCTACTTGACATATATAATTTCCTATTTACATTAAAAGTTTGTTATTGAATTGATTCGTTTTAAAATTTGCAGTAAACTCATAATAATTATTAAAATAATCAGTCGTTCCAAATCATGTCAACGAATAATTTAAACAACCTAAATATATCAATTTACTGAATTTATAAATATGATTTACTAGAACTCCTAAAGTTAACGTGCCGTTATTTTAATTAATTTCATATATATAATATCATACAAATATAATAATATAATAATATTAATTATAATAATAATTTATAATAATTAATCTTGTTCTATGTTCTTGATCCTCGATTGAGCACTCGTTTACTTATATATAATATACAAACTTATTATAATACTCGTATTCGTTTATTAATATAAACATAATAATATTATAAATATGTTAATATTAGAAAATTTACACGGAATTATAAAAATTAGCTTGTCGTTTGAAAATAATTAAAATACACGTTCGCTAGGAAGAATATACAAATCGTCGTTGAATTATTTATAAGTATTTAATTATCCTTTACAAAACACGTAGTGCTTATGATATTGTGTAAGGAAAAGATTTTCATATAATATGTCTACCTATGTTGATGAAATATTATTTTTTTAAATTTTTTTGTCTCGTTCGGCTCATAAATATACGACAAAACTGTACATTTTATAGTCTTATTTTTATCAAATTCCTAACGCGTGGAAATAACTAGTGTATATAGCTGTGCATTCCACACAGCAATTGTTGAGAATAAATACATCATAATATAATGTATAACACATTACTAATATAATGTGACGTTGAAGGTTCGGATATGTTAATGGCTCTCATCAAAACTGTCAACAAAAATGGAAAATCAAATTGTTAGTAATATTCAATGGACGAGAAAAAATCCAAACGAAGTGTGAGAAATAATCTATACAATAATCTATAACAAAAAGGAAACTTACGCGTGAAATCGGATATCCGTTTACGGTTCGGACGATGTATGTTTTTCCGTAAAATAAGTAATTTTATAGTAAACAATAATTAGTTGGATAAAAAATAATAAAATAAAGGTGTTGCGAAGAGACGAAGATTTTTAAATTCATTATAAGTTTTAACCACAAAATGTGATTTGTAAAATAATGCGTTTAAAATGTATTTAAAGTTTAAAAAATAAAATAAATGATATTAAAAATCTATTAGTTCATATTATTCTAATAATTTCATATGCATATAGGAATGTCTAATAACAACATGAAAAATACACAAAAATGTAAAAGAATGACGTTTCCCCTTTCCGGAGCTGAGCGAACATGAGAAAACAAAATGACATTGAATCAAATTCTAACAGTTTAAATACCACTTCAATAAACGATTGAAATATTATACGTATTTTTCTTGTACAATTATTGCGTTGCGACACAGAGCTTTATTATCATGCATTATGCGCACGCTATACACTCATTTTGTTTGACGCGCGTAATTAACTGTCAACGACAATGTCTCGGACGAATCCCAATAAGGAATCGTCGTTTAATTTAAGTATTTCGACCGCACTCGTTGAAAGTTTAAAATCGTCGTTTCAAGGCCGTTTTCACAGATTATTATATACAATATGTATATAATATGTTTGCATTTAAAGATTTAACGATATTTTGAAATGAAAAATAACAACAATAATAATAATAATAATCTCTGCGATAAAAATCAATCGAACGGTTTTTTTTTTTATATCTGCTTCGCACACGCGCCGAATAAATAATACGATTTAGTTTTCATATATACCTAATTATTATTACATAAACCTCGTTGACGCGACCTTTATTAAATTAACGCTTTTATGTCGTTCATAAATATTACGTTACGCAAGTTTTTTTATAAACTAGAAAAATTCAAACAGAAATTCCATAGAAAAGGTAATAAAACATAATAAGAATATTATACCGATATTTGAATTGGAGGTAAATGAAGTCGATAGAATATAACCGTGTTTTCTTTTAGATTTAAACATAATATAATATAATATAATTGTTATTATTACCTATTATCAAGTCTAGGCATTAAAGAGTTAAAAAGTTTAAATTAATTTCACTTAAATTTTTACGAATTAATTTTTTTCTAAAATATCAAGCTATTTTCAGTTAATTATTTATTTTTATGAAGTAACCACTAAGGTTAAACCAGTTGTAATGTTTAAATAATTTGAAATTTATCAATTACTTAAGTATGTATTCAAAAATTTTGATAAAAATTGAAAATAAAATAATAATAATATATAGGTATATTTTTAATGAAGTAAATTATCTAATTAATTCATTCATTTTTAATAATAAGTATAAATTAAATGTTTAAACCAAGTTAATTTACTTTTATTGAACTTTTTAAAGTTAACTAAAAATATTATTTAACTTTGCCAGCATGATTGTTATTAGCATAAACATAACGGATACGTTTTACTAGTAAAATAAAATTAATATTTTAAAGGTTTGCATACCGTACACATTACGACTTATTCTGTATAATTTTTGTTGTAATATTATTGTTATCGTCGTAATCTTCGTAATCTTCGTCGATGGTGACAATTGTAAACGCACAAAAATGCAAATATACTAGAATAAAATATGGAAAAAATTCTGCTCACAAAATATCGTATAACGCGATCGCCGGTTAATGGGATCGATTACCGTAACCAAAACCCCAGTATTGTGATTTCTACCATGGACGCGTGTTAAACGGTAGAGTTTTATCGTTTAACGCGGTATCTACCGTTGTCGGGGATTGATAATTATTGAATATTATTATAAAATCGCAAAAACGTGAACAACACTGCGATTAATGCACGGACGACGTTATAGTATTATGATGCCTATAGAAAATATAGAATATATACCTATCGGAATTCGCCGTATATACTTTTGTTAAATAATATAATGACGAGAATAATAATAATAATAATAATAATAAATAAAGTGTTTGGCGTGCATAAAATAAGCAACAAAACGCTCGCGCGCAAAAAAAAAAAAATAATAATAATAAATCTAGTGCGCGCTCGTCGAACAGGTCGTTCCCGTTATGTCCTTGCCGAGCAATGTTTGCGTATAGAGTATAGGTACCTATATAGAGTGCCGGTTAATCGGTTTTAATGGTTTAACTGTATATCTCTCTCGTCCGGGCAAAAATCTTTCCATTATGTTATAGTATTATTATACATTTTACTTTTTACACTTTGCAACTGCGACCGTTATCACGACTTCTAGATAATGTTGAGGTACATAGACGACGAGGACAACGCGCGCGCGATGACGATTACGATAGTACGAATAATACAAATAATAACAATGAGCTTGTTAAATCGCCGGTTGGTCATGTTAAATAATTCTTTTTAACTCGTTAGTTAAGTTGTTCTATAGAAATTAATTAAAAGTTAAATGTTATATCTAATTTTAGTTTTAGTTAAATTTAAAAAAGTCAAAAGTTGAATGAAAAAAATCTACTTAACTTAATTTAAAATTTAAGAAAATGTTAAATATATATTAATGTTTAAAAATTAGTAATATTTAATTTTAAATTGTATACAAGTATTTTAGTTTAAACCTTCAATATTTATCATATTTTACTTAATAAATATACTTATGTACTCTGTACATGCTAAATATAGTATCATTTTGACAAATTTAAAATGATTAAAATACAGGAAAACATTTTATTTTCTATAGATGTATATTATTTTACCTAATATAAATATCATAAAATATATAGTAACTTGTTATATAACTCAATTAAAAATTAACTTAACTTTAAATTTTTAACTCGTAATTCCTAGCTTTAGTTTTGTGCGATATTATTTCCTTATACGATGATCCACAATGACAATGACAATGATCGCGTTTATTGCTTTATATTGCCTTCGACGAGAGGATGTGTGTGGAAAATGAAAAAAAAAATGTATATAATAATATATTAATTAGAAAGACTTAATTGGCTACAATATTACGATCGTAATAAGTGTGAAATTGATTCACGAATATAATAAAATCCTATTTTGATTCGCGTCAAAATAAAAATATAAGGTGGTTTACACTTAAACGTATTTAGACATATACGTTTTAGATTGGTCGAAATGAAATTATATCGTCGGGCCGATGGATTTTTCGAAAGTAAATAATTACAATAATATGGGCGCCTGAAGGATTGTCTCCGGTGATCGGAGACAGCAACGATTTCATTTATTAATCTTTCGATGACAAAAATCTACGACATCGGTCCACCGAACCTGATTACAAGACAATCTGATTTCGATTTCTGTTCAAATCTACTGGCACCGCTTGATAATATTATGATTAAAATATTATATAAATCATACTCTATTTATAGTTTCTAATTCAACAAAACATAATATATCCATAAATGAATGGCAGAATGGATAGGACGACCCTGTCATAGATTCGCGATCTTTTGTAGAAGCGAAAAAAACTATTCTCTCTCTCTCTCTCTCTCCTCTCTCTTTCTAACATGGGGTCATTTTTAAAATAATTTGATGATTATTTAAATTAAATACGGATCAAGCATAGAAAATAGAATGTATTTTTAACATTAAAAAACAATTAAACGATATTTTTTTCTTATATATGCACAGTTAGTGTAAAACATATTGTTTTAGTTTTATAATAATTTGTTAAGAATATTTCAAAGAATTTGTATTTGAAATAAAAGTCTGTATTTTTTCTCACAAATATTTCTATTTTTAAACATTCATATTTACTTGATGGCTGTTGCGCTCTTACTCGTGAAACTGTGTAAATAAGATTTGTATAACATCGAGTATTATCAATTACATCTGTTTTCTCTAAATTGTACACATTCCTATGAAAATAAAGACCGGTAAAAGTAACGTTCAATGTAATTATTCAAGCGTAGATCTAATTGAAATTTGATTGACATCATACCATCCAAGAACACTTGGTACCTATAATAATATATTCATATGACAGAATTCGTGTAAATGATGTACATTTTTTTAAAAATTTAAATTGACACGGATCAGTACACAATTACTTCTATTAGAAAAAGAGAAAATATAATTTCATCCCGTTTTTTATTTAATGTTCGAATAAAGTTTAAATAAATAATGTTAAAAGTATTTAATTTTTTTCATTTCACTCGCGGGGGGTCGATTATATAAAGACAATATTATATTCAAACAAAAGTAAACAACATGCTATAAAACGTAATCGTACAGCATACCTGTACAATAGTGAATGCATAAATCTGTAACTAATACGCCTGTCCGACGAGAGAAATATTAAATCATATTTATATAATTTATCATGCACATTATAAATGGTATTAATTGGACTAAATAATGATAAATTACCACACGATGGTTTCCGACTTCCAATACTAGTATATTGAATTTAAATAATACAATGGCGCTGTATGGGATACACGATTTAAATTGAAATACAATAAATCAATTTGCGTGGTTGTTACGGTTTCGATTAGCTTTGTAACGAAGTAATAATAATAACAACAGATTTTTAAAGAGCATCGTGCGAAAAATAATTGAAAATATTAATTGACGAAATGACAAGTTAAATTAGTAAATTGACAAAACATATTTAAATAATATTTTGTCGAATATAATACGTATGATTTAAGATACCTCAGTGATCAGTGTACTGATATTATGGAGTTTAGGTTAGAATCTAGAGGATGACTTAGAATATAGTTTTTTTATTTCACGATTAATTCGTTTGGATGCGATTTTGTATCATTTTCAGACTTGAATTTAACGCGACCGTATACTCTATATATATATAATATTCGTAACACTAACTTTTGGTCCGATGCTGACTTTTTTACGAGTTGTACATTATTAATAGTTCTCATTGTTTCTAAGAAAACACGTCACCATCGGATGTCAAACACGAATCCATTCATAATAATATCGTCTGTTTATTTTTGTATAAATTACGCGAATGACATTTACAAAATGATCGATGATAGATGTTTTGTGGTATCGATTTAATATTTATATTATAGATCCAATACGAGCCCACGGTTCTGTGGTCACTCATTGAAAACTGCTGTCACGTTTCATAGATGAAAAATCATACTTTTTCCACCGGATGGCATTGTGCTACACTTGCGGTATGAACCGTATAATGTATTATTATTATATTGCGTAAATACAGAACACCTACATACGTTGACCCAATTTCTATAGTACAACTAATTTGTTCAAATATTTCTCGTAAATCACGTGGTCAGCCACACGGTCATTAATGAATAAACAGAACTAAAACCTCAAAAATGCACGTGTTGGTCGATAAACATTGCGATATAACACATGCAACTACGCCACTACGGTCAAAGTATAATATTGTCAAAACAGAACTTTATAGGTGTATAGATTGATACAATGAATTCGAAAATTTGTAAATAAATCAATTCATACCATACTTAAATCGTTAAAATTACAGTATATCAATAACAGCGAAACCGGATTTTTATGTTTTATGAAACCGAGTAATCTAGAACCGATTATGAAACACATTTTGTTATTTTATTAATGGTATGATCAACGATCGTTAATTGAAAATAATGAATTAATGAGATAACGTGGTATTAGTGTTGTCTTGAAAATATTTTTCAAGATATCAATAGACATTAACATATAATATTATTAATAATTTATTCATACATTTATTAGATTAAGTAAAGTTTTGAGTAAAGTGATGAATGTATTGGATTTACAAAGATGTTTTTTTTTATGCCTGAATAAGACTCTTTTTCGGGTAAAAATAATGGTCCGATTACCACGAACAGAATATACTATCGGTAGAAAATTTCATCTACTTGATACTTTATTTAACGAATTTTTTAAAAGTTTTTCATTCATAAAAGAAAAACTATCAAAAATAGTCAAAAATCTGCGAAATTTATGGAACTAATGATTTTGACGAATTTGATTTTGAATATTTTATAATGACTAATGCAATTATGAATGTAGGGACTTGAGCATTTTTTTTACTTTTTTCATAGGTAGTCTACATACGTGGTAAAATTTTGGAACCGATTATCAGTATAATATATTGCATAACTGAGTTTCGCTCAAAATCGTATTTATCTTAATAATAACAAACCACTAAATTCTCAAAGAACCGAAGGGACAAAGGAAAAACGCCCGGAATCGACTTCTCCGTTTTTTTATTATTATTTGTAATGTATAAAAAATACAAAAATAAAAACATTAAAACTGTTGGTTTATTTTTATTTACATACAAACTTTCACGACAATAAATAAACTTTATTTTAAAAAGACATTGGTACTATGCGAGTTGATTAATATGTTGTTAATCGTATTACACTAAGTAGGTACGTTGTTCTGTCTAAACCGAGTAAGTAAAATATTTACAATATGTTTTAAATTACGATTTTAGTATTTGAACAGAATAACAATTATTATTATTGTCGGTTCAAAAACCCATTAATCATCTCGATCTCCAGAAGATGAATATTATTAATTTACAAGTATATGCTCAGCATGATAATAGTAACGTAATTTACAATGGATACCGGGAGGTATATAATTGTTTAAATATGTTATACAAAACATTGGATAGTATAAATAATATTTCGCGGATAGGATAAAGTAACAATAAAAACGTCTACGTTTTGTCAATTTGCAAACTTTTAAAATTATTTTATATTTTGTTAGAAAATATCGATAATTATTTTAAACGTTTGTATAGAGTTATAATTTATCGTGGTCGTTGTTTAATAGTACCTATAAATAAAACAAAAATATATTTAATATTTTTAAAATCGGTTGTGTACAGAAAGCTAAAAGGAATAAACAAAGATGTATTTATTATTTGACCAATTTTCCTACATCGTAGAATAATTATGTGACGGTAAACGTTTTCTATGGAATTTCGGCAATGCCGCACAGCATAACAAATAATATTATTACGAGTATAAAAATATTCTAGACGTAATATTATTATATTATTGTATTTTTATCAGTACCTACTAATATTCACGAGCGGAATACATAAGAAAAAAAATGAAATAATTCGAGTTGACATTAAAATGCAACAAAAGATTGTTTAAATTTTTATACCATATACATATAAAAACTCTTTGCGATTTTCTTTGTTCTCTTTGGATACACGCGCGTCAGGACGTCCGGCAGTTTTTTTTTCAGAGTAAATATACACGGCCGCATTTTCTTTCATTTTCGTATTTAATACAGTTTTATTATTTGTCGTTGTCGTCGTCTCCGTTTACGACGTTCAATCGGCCGGAAAGAAAATCGCCCGTGGTGCATAGAAAACTCTGAATATAAATTACATCGTCTGTCTGGTAGGAGATCCATCACTCAACAAACGTTGACGATATAATGTATTTATTAGGAACAACGTGACAGAGACAGCAGTAAAAAATATTCGCGATTCGGTGGCGGATGTGCTACGCGACATTCGAATAAATAAGACGCGCGATGAAAGTACAGTCGATTTTTCGCGAGTTTTTTTTTTTTTTCGTGATTTCTCTTCGTAAATAATAATAACAATAATATTATTATAAAGCGAAGAAAACCATCTCGATACGACCGGAATAAGACTAGAAAAAAAATGGTCCTAAGTAGTCGCATTTCCCGCGATGACTCGCATGTCGTCATCGTCGCCGGACAACGACTTCATCATCAGCAGCAGCAACAGACAGATGACTTTCGTCGACAGTCGACGTCGTCGTCAGATTGCGACGTTTCAGAGACAACCAGTGATTATTATTTTTATAAACAGGTATTACGTTATCAGTTTATCACTAAAGTTAGTTAGGGATTAGGGTTAAAATACCTAACCTCAACTTACATGCAAAATGTGTTTTAGGCAATCATGTTTTGATGTAATCATATTTCATTTAAATTCTTTTGACAAATTTTAACTTTTATTAATATGTTTTAAATGTTTTTAAGTATTTCATTTAATTTTATGCCTGAAAACCGTTATTAAAGAAATAAAACCGAAGTGACAATTTTATCATTGTAAGAAAACCACTATATAACATATGATCACATTACGAAAAATAATGTAAAACATAATATAAAAAAACTAAAACATAATTTTAAAAAAATACATTTTTTCACTTTTTTATATTTACAAAATAAATTTTAAATTAAAGAATATACGTAAAAATAATGTATTGTATTATACCTATAGTTCATATATTCCATATAATATATTATCTTAACTAATTTCAAGTTTAAAATTATAACGTCGGTCGGCTGGGAAAAGTTAACGTCAAAAATACCACGCGCGTAAATTATTAGTTGATGATTCATTAGAAAATATTATATTACTGACAAATTACCTCTTCTAGTGATTTCTTGTAGGGCGTCGACGATCTTGATGTGTGTTCCTTCTTTAAATCGTTTTATCCTTAATGAAGGTGCGAGACGAGAAAAAAAAAATATTATCATAACGATAAAAAAAAAATTGAAATAATTAAAAAATACCTTACTCCTATAAAACACGTCGGTAAAATTATTTTTAGTGACTCGTATATCAACAAAATATGAAAATGTTTTAGGAAAAAATAATAATATTAAATTAAATCCATAATTTATTTTTTTTAATTTAAATAATATTAGGCATAATAAATATGAAACTTAATTAATAAACATCTTTGTATGACTGTGGCAAACATAATAATTTTTACTATTTCTACGTTTAAACATTTGCAGCGAAAATGTTTTTCATTTCAAATTAATCATTTAAAGTATTTCTAATTGTTAATTCTGACCAACAAATTAATATCATTTTGAATATTTAAAACAATTAAAACTAACTTTTCTATTAAAATTAATTTTGATGTTTATTTCGTATTGAATATAAATATGCATTTTTACACCATAAATAGCACATGAATTTTTCTTATATCTTATTTTAAAAAAATGCAAAAGAAAATAATTGTACCTAATTATATTATTTATTTATATAAACGTTATTATTAGGTAATTAAATTTTATATTGGAGACTTTAATGCAAGTACTTGATGTGACAAATAATAGTTACTGGAATAAACGAGAATAATAATTATAATTTGTTAATATACCTACATAGATAATATTTTCAGAGTTCATATAATATTTTATTATATTTATTATTATTAAATCATATTTTTTTATTATTTATGATTAAGTTATTAAAATATGATAGAAGTACAAATTAGTTTTATAAATATACGACCACAATAATGCAGCTAAGATTTTTTAAATCGTTAAGCATTACAAGCATTGAATATAAAAAAAAAATTGTTCATTTCGCTAAAATTTATCATAAAAAAGATTAACACAATAGAAGGTACTAGGTACTATAGGTGAACATTATTCTCAAAGATAATGTAGTTTAATTATAAACGTGGGCATGTCATAATAAGATTATATTATTACGTTTTGGCGGTTTTTATTTTATAAATTATATTAGCCATCACAAAATATAAATCAAATTAATGTTTTATTATTACTAGGTATTATAAAATGTGCAAGTTTTTAGAAAAATATATTTCGTTACATTCGATTAAAGTTACAGTAATAATGTGTAATTTAGTCATCACAAAAAAGTAATATTTGACTTTATAACCTGAAATATTATTAATTTCACATTTTAAAATAATTTATATTATGTATAACATTATAATTTTTACCATGTTGGTATTTCATTAGAAGTCTGAAATAATCTATTAAATATTATAATGTTTATTGTTAATTAAAATAAATGTAATTTTTTTTTTTAGTTTTATTGTAAGATTCTATAGATAAATCATATTATTATGAAATAACATTAATTTTGACAATTCTGCTGTTTAAAATTATTATAAATTTTAACATAATATTTTATTTTAAATTATTAGTTTCAGACTACCAAACAGTTTGAAAAGAAACTAATAAAATACGATATTGGTTATTGCCATTACCAACATTATTATGTTATTATTGAAAATGTATTGTAATTCTATTCGTTCCAATTTGTCATAGAAAATGAGTAGATAAATAATATTACTTCCGGAGTTAGTATTTAATTTGTTACCATATATTATGAACGGTTTTTTTTTATACTATGTTCTTGTATGTAGCCGAGTCGAATATGTTTTAATAGATAGTAGAGACACACTGTTGAAACTGTTACGGAAAACATTGTTTCGATTTCGTTAAGAAATCCGATAATATTCTTTTGTAGACTTCGAACGAGTTTATATACGAGTACAGTATAAGTGTTCATATATACGCATACTATATTATATATTATATAGTACCCTAGAAATCACGCCCATCGTGAGAGCGCGTGAAAAAAGATTGTACAATTTGTAAAATTAAATCGTGTGCGTATGATATATTGGATCGTTATTAATCGGATTTTTAGTTCGATTTATATTAGGAGAACGCGTATAATAAAAAAAGATTTAAAGAAAACAAACTCGAAATACTATTATTATTGTATAGGTATTATAATATAATACACTCGATTATTCGGCACCTATAGCTATCATATACTTTACAATAATATCAGGGATTCCCAACCACCATTTTTTATGGGAGCCAAATCATCGAGCTATACAGGTATATCTCAAAATCATTGATCAAATTGCGTTGAATAAAATCATTAATTATTTTCGTATTATTCATCGCAGCCTCTGGTGCAGAAACTAAACTGACAAAATTTTCTGAAAAACAAGCACTTAAATGAAGTTAAACTTTCGATTTTAAAAGTATATCTCAAATATAATAAAACGTTGAGGACTCTGTTATTATATATACTTATAAATTTATGATCGATAAGTTATTTCTCTATATTTCTATTATGCATATGTGTATTCGCGTGGGAGGTGTAATCATATAAATATACACGTATTATATAGCGACGCCGAAAGGGTTTTTTTTAATGGTGACTTTTATGATCTTTCAATACGACGTGTACATACGTATATTATAATTATAATGTTTTGTTCAACTCTACCGATATTTTACGATGACTATGGACAATCGCGGTAACTGTGTTCACTGAAAACTATAAGTGGTTACTCGGAGACTATACCAGAGCAAAGGTGAAACCGATCGACGAGTGTCACAACGCGTTTACCGCATATACAACAAACGTGATTGCTAGTGTTAATAACGATAATATAATGATCGTAATACAAATATCGTATAGAAAGTAGATAGGTATACATCGCGCTGTCGTCATTATAAATATTTCGAGCAATTTTCTAGAAAAAAAAAAATTATAAAATAATAGTCTATACAAATATCTTTCTAATAAATAATAATAAGATCTAGTTTTCCTTATTCGGAATCTAGTTTTCTGATCATATTTTGTGTCGGTGTGAAATCACTACCATTCGCGTTATATTATCGACTATGAAAATAAAAAATTAAAGAAACATTCGTCACGTTTATATTGTACACGGAAATTAAATAAGTAAGTTATAATGTATATTTTATAATACGATTTTACCAGTTAATTTTTTTAATGAAAATACATTATATGGTTAACTCTATAACGTTATTATATATACGTTTAATCAGACATCCGGTCGTGCGTGTTGAGTAAACCGTGATTTGTATACCGCGTCTTCGCAGTTCGAACGCGATTTAATAATAATTATATTATTATTACTCCACGCCTCACGGGTAACCTAATTCCGATGATCTTGCCACGGCCTGGTGCAGCCATTATTACGTAAAATTCGATAATTGATGGTTGTCGCGTTATTTCGTTAACGCCCCCGAGATCGTAAACACTATTACATTATAATATAATATCGTATTTGCGAAAATTCGTAAACGCATAAAATTCCATAGCACACGATACGAATCTCCGATAACCGATTAGTATCTATGACCTGTGTTGTTATTAAATTAAACTATTTGTTTAATAATAATGAAAAATTAAAACTATTATCGAAACGGTAAAACGTTAAAAGTTAAACGTCGCCTGCTGTAATTTTCTTCCGGCGAACTCGATTATTATCCATAACACTGTGTATACCTATATAATACGCCTGCAATATAACGCAACAATTAAAACACGAAAATACATATTTTTTTAATTCGATTATTAAGCACGTGAAAATAAATAATTAGTTATAATAACATTATTTTTAGTATAAATCACGAGGTCCGCAGGTAAGCCGGTAATTTACGCAGGTATTTACGTATACTGCAAATTTTTTCATTCGGATAAAATGATATAATCGACAAATATCGATATGTCGTAAAAATTAATACGTAGTTACGTTTTTTCATCAGGTCGTGTTAGCATGATTTTGTTACTAAAACTAAATTCTCTTTTTTCCTCCAGTCTTGGTCTAAAAATCTAAATGCAACCAGAATACCAAATCACAACGATAAACAAATTAATCACATACGGTGCAAACTTGCGCAAAACTATACACGTTATTATTATTTATTAAATCATTAGGTTATAAATATATATTTATAAATCATTATATAACCGGACTGTGATAATAATAATTTTATATTATGTTCTGCAACAGATGGTAAAGACGGGCGTACGTCATTCTCCACTCTGCCAATGACACTATATAATAATAGATATATGCTTTAACCGCTTGATATTTAACCGTGTTATAATATATTACGTCATAATAATATTTCGAATAGGTAATTAATTAATTTTTATATAATATTAAATCGATTTGCAACCGTCGGACGGCGGTGACCCATCATCGTACAACATAATATAATTTTGCGATCGCCGCGGTATAAGATAATAATTTATTTTATTAGACCGATTATTATGTAACGACTTTGGAAATTTGATTAAAACCTCCCATTATGTTCGTATTATACCTCTAGACGAATATAATAATATACTCAGTCGTCGACCCCGACGATATAGTGTTTAACCCGACCACGACTTTACAGAATCAGAATTCGTCGTGCGTGTTGCTAAAGGTATATTAGGTATACCTATAAGCTCCTATGCACAGATAGATAGGTACATAAATGTTACATACTCGTATTATAACCGAATACCTAAACATTTACCGCGGTATCATCGTAATATAATTTACGTTTTATACTAACCGCAAACACGGTATATATTATGTATGGTACTACGGTGTGAATAAAAAACAAAATATAGAAAACGAAGAAATATCGTACAACTCCGCCCAACAACCAACGATTATATATCCGCGTGTAAAATAATCGCGGGGAGACTTCTGAGAGTTTTCGATAATAGACAAAGTACGCATGCCGAACACGAACGACTGAACGAGCATTGTTTTATCTGATCCATAAACACCTTGTAACATGCAATTTATAGATCAGAAAGATGGTGACTTTACGTCATATTATTTTTCGAAAGTGTAATTATTAATAATCATAATATTCGAAGCCGAAGGGAGAAAATAAAAGTAACAATATTAAAGGTACTCACTATCGAGTTTTCTTTATTCCACATCACAATACGTACATATAATAAGGTTTATTATTAACAATTTTACCGATCGTTTGCGATAATCATATATTATTAATCTGAATCGAATAGTATTTCAGCTATATGTAAAACAACCGACGGAGTCGAATTCACACGACTACAAAATAATTTTTGATATTTCTTAGCATAAATATATATATATTATAATATCGTTCATAATCTTCACAATATAATAAGTATTATAGTGTAATAGTATGACATTGATATGAAATTTATTATCCGTTTCGGTTGTTAATCGCATCTGCAATCTCAATTCATTCCAAAATAATATGCGAATTTATACTATTTTATACGCATATTTTCATTATTTTAGAAAACTATGTACCTACAACTTACGACCACTTATATTTAAGTATATAAGTATAAATTTAATATTATAGATTCGTTTTTATTATAGACTAAATACCTACCAAACTATGCACATGAATTTTTTAAAAAATTTAAATATTATAAAAAACATATTACACAAACATACTAACTATAAAAACTGATATATTTTTTTT
The DNA here is from genome assembly GCA_013282895.1 of Eriosoma lanigerum. Lineage (NCBI taxonomy): Eukaryota > Metazoa > Arthropoda > Insecta > Hemiptera > Aphididae > Eriosoma > Eriosoma lanigerum. Next base: position 51,730,850 of record CM023358.1, read on the forward strand.
TTTTAAATAACATTCAGTTGATAAATTTAAATTTACTAATGAAAATATCAGTTTATCATATTAAAACCATGTTAATGGTAATCAATTCTGTATCGCGGTTATAATAATTGTACATACTTATTCGTTGAATAGTTTATAAAAAGTTATATTTCAACTTTATGAGTCATGCGGTAACAAACTACTCAACTACATACAATTGGAGGTAGGAATGTTAAAAAATAATGTTTCGTATTTTGTGGGAAAATAAAATACACGAATGCGTTAACAACGTAGGTTGGTACCTGAACATTTTGTTCAATTAAATTTCATTTATAATAACTATAATAGCAATGATTTATAATTCTATATAGGTAGTACTCTGGTTTGAATTTTTTTATTCCACAACAATAAGCTATAATATTATATCGTTTAATGTATGCGTGCACGCCTGCGCGTTACTTATCGTTCTATATTTCCTATAACTTGACGCGCCCGCCACCACAATCGCCTCCATGCGCAACAGGTATTATAATAATCGACAATACGAGTCGTGTCCGCGCGAACTGATCATAAAGCTCCGATCGCGGTAACCTTTTAATTTCTGTTTCAACGACCGCGTATACCAAACGTGTATTGTTGAACCCGTCGAGGTTATACTCGTATATAGCTAAGTACGTTCATCTTAGGAATAATATGGGGGTATAGATTAATGATTCTTGTCAATTATTTAATTTTTCGCGCGAAAGGCAAATATAAAACGTGCTTCGATCGAATATATCCATAAATACTACGCGGCACCACGCTGATAATATGTTATATACCAACTACTGAGTTTTAGTAGTGGTCAATTAGTGTCTAGTAAAATCCTTACGATTCCATATCAACCAAAACCAATTCATATCAAAATAATTATCATTTTTTCGTGGAAAACTTGATAAATTTGTTATAAAATATAATTGACTGGAGGTGATAGGTATCTACCAAAAATACAAACACACATACGTAAATAATAAAATTTTCAGAAGTCGCCAGAGAAAATAATTATATCGCACTCATTTATAAATAATATTATAATATTATCAAATTCTGTCTGGAAATCAATAGTATGTATTGTAATTTACATAACAGCATACGCGTTTCGCGATAGCATATTATTATGGACATATATCGCATCTTTATACCAAACTGAATATATTATTATGTATAAAATATAGGTATATTAATATCCGCAAGCTTTTACTATCGTTTGGACAGGTGTTTCCTGCACCAAACGACCGACAATCACATTCGCGTCTTGTCCACCATATATCGTAAAATATAATCATATATAATGCGACGATTATAATTTTACGTTTTGGGCTTAATATTGCCTGATGCAGTGTACCGCTATTTTGTCGAATAACGGGTTTGGGAAAAAACACGCAAAAATTATATAGGTACGTGAAAAAGAGTTTACGTCGATCGAAGAAAGTATAATTACCTACATCGAATGTATCAACTATTTATTCCATTTTATTTGGTCCATTAGTTTCGTAAAAGAAATTAAACAAATAATGCTATACAGACTATATTAGTTATCACGATGCCCCGTCGGGATATTAAGCGTAATTTTTTTATTTGTATTTTTTTATAGCGTTATCTGTTGACCAAACTGGTTTTCTAACGCCGGATAATCCAAATTTTTATTACTCCTCTCATTATTTTACCTATGTCTATAATTTTGGGATGTTGACCCTTATGTATCTATGCGTGTAGAATAAATAATACGCGACCTATAGGTAGATAGTGACTTTTATTACGTTTTATTATAGATTGTAATAGAAGGATAGTGCATTTTTTTTTTAATTATGTAAACTCATATAGTAAACACGTGTGTGGAAAAATGTAAATAATAATCTCTAATTGGGGTTTTAATAATGTATGAATGTATCTTTCGTTAGGTAGTAATGTAGTATTTTATTGTTTTTAAACCAGGAATTTTTCGTATGTAAAAATTGTTTTATAAAATTATGTGACAGATGTATATATATATATAAGTTTCAGATCTGCGATATATTCGAAAAAATGTATTTATTTTTACGATTATAATAATAATCTGTTTTATTTTTTAGATATCGCCCAAACCAAATAGTAAGACGAACGATCACGTGGCTCGTTTGCGAGTTGTACAAGAGGTATCATCACGAAACAGTTCGGCCAGCTGGAACAGTTCTTGTACGTTTTCGACGGAGCAGAGTTTACAAGTGAGTGATGCTAATCATATTGTACTTGATATTTTTGTAATAATTAATCATTTCTGTCTATGTAGTTATGATATTGGAAAAACTTTTAAAAAATTACATTAGAAAACTTTGACACTTTATAAATTAAAAACAAGTGTTCAAAGATCTACCAAAAAAATCATGCCTTTAAACAATAGGTATTATGATATTATGATCAAATATAAATAAAATAAAATATTCAGCAAGAACAAAAAACAGTTATATGAATCAACTATAATAATTAATAACCAATAACGATTTTATTTTTCTAAATCTTGGTAAAAATTTAAATTAAAAATATTTTTTGGAAGATAAAAATTAAATGACTACAGTCCGAGTAAATATCATTAAAGAAAGAAGTGACGACATATAAAATTATCTATGTATACATATTATTTTGAAAAAAAAATGGTATATTATGCAGGGTCATCAGAATATTACTTTATACAAATAATGGAAATTACGTTCAAAACGTATGTTATCCCCATCATTTTTCAAATCCTGTATACAGCTAGGTAGTATTTTCAATATTATCACTTCATATTATTATGATTTATTAATAACATGATATGTGCATTATGACGTGGGGGATGATACTACACAAAACATTTTTTTTTTTTAGTAGTTGCGTAATGTTATGCTTTGATGTTTATTGTACATAATATGATTTTTATCGCCCATTATAAACTACTGATATAAATAATTAGTATATATTCATATTTGATTCAGTCCTACAGAATTGATAAAAAAGTGATTATTCAAAAATACCACGACAATATATTTCTGATTCCTAATTTCTTTATAACCTATAGATATGTCCAAAACACTTTTGCGAACAATTACAATGTGAAAATTGAAAACACGTTTTCCGGTTTTCGTATAAAAATATATACCTATAATCGGTTTGATAAAAAAATCTGCGAGTGGGTGCGGCGCTCAAAAAGATGTTAACCCGACTGGGCCTCATGTTTTTGACATTGAAATCGGACAATGTAATTTAGGAAACGTATATTATAACATAATATAATATATGAAAAATACGAAACGAATGCGCTACTCTTTTCGGTCTAATCGCCTATAGTGTAATATTATTATTATTATAACCGCCCACAGGGATCCGGTGGGTGTTTTGAAGTTTTTTATTTAATGGGTTTTTTTTTTAAATATTTTTTTATTTCACCGCTCTCACGGGCCGAGGTGAACTGCCGCCGCCACCACCTTACACGCGTATCACATTTACACGTTATTTAATACGGTAAAAAAAATAATACGAAATAACTACTGAACCCCTCTTGACAGTCATACAAATTTTTAGTTAAATGATAAAATACTCATATGTACTTATACGTTTGTCAATTTCTAACATTGTTATATTACTTTATATTTATGTCTCTGAATATGTATTACTTATTTATTTTTCATCTGACAATCAATTAATAATACTAAAATAGTGATTCGTATATACAGACTAATTATTTTATCTTAATTATTAATAATATACAGTAGTGATCCCATAGGGTATACTCCATGTACAGCGTACACTTTCAAACTTTTTTTTAAATAATTATGGCTATACTACGTATAGTCTCAAAGTCTCAAACAAATCGCATAATGAAAAGAAATATTTATATATTTGTTACGTTTTTTGTAATTACACATGGAATTCTACACTGTTATATTTTTATATAGTAATTTATGGTAATTGGTGACTTGTACTTATTTATTACGATTGCCCATTAAAGTTGTCATTCACAGAAATTTGATGTAAGTAGGTGATAGGAGATAGAAAATATTTTAGAAAAATGTAAATTAAATATTTGTAATTTAATTTGTTATTAGTGAATAACACCACTCGTTGACTTAGTATACTCTAATAGGAATTAATGGAGACATTTCTGGTATATTAATATTTATTCTTAGTTGGTCAATATTATTACAATTTTAACACAATTTTTAGTTATTATATTAACAATATTATTAAAATGTTTAAAAATCATGTTTTAATTGTAATAACTGATCAACCAAGAATTATTTCATTTCTAAAATATTATCTATGTTTCGCATTATATCAACATGTGAAAATTAAATGATATTGCGACACTTTGCGTGGAGAGTCGCGTTGTTTTATTTATTTGTAAAATTATTATTCTTCTTGTTTTTCGTATATATTATGTTATGTTAATATAAATAATATATTTAATATCAAATAACGCGTACCGACACGCTTTTATATTATTATTATGATAATATTATGTATAAAATAGTCCGCCGGTATCGTGCATATTATCAATGAATCGCTCGCACATTGGTATACGTCGTTGAGTGAATATTTATGTTATTGTTTTAATCACACAATATATCAAACATTAAATGTATAACATTTAATATGTTTTTTTTATGTTTCTTAACACTGGAGTGTGGTTCACGACGACCATTCGCACCGTAGCGAAGATTTATAATGACACAACGCGTTTAAACACGTTAAAATACTAATAAAATATGTCGTAATATTATTATATACTTTACCGGTTTTTTTTTTTTTGCGTTTCTTAATATTATTATCATAGTAGAAAATCTGCTAAAAATGTGAAAAATTAAAAATGTTTTCAACCGGAAAGATTCGGAAAAAAACAAATCGTCGCTCATTTTCTCACTTTTGTAAGTCAACATGGAAAAATCAAATTTTTTTATTGGTTTCCCGTCCACTTTGTATGTAGGTCCAACAAAATTGATTCTAAGCTATAGATACGTTTCGCGTGTTCCTAAACTTTAAAAAATTGACTTGAAAGAAAGAAAATATGGGCATTTTCCGAATAGTTCTCGAATAAGAATTTATTAAAAAATAAACTGAATTTCTTACAAAATCGCTTACCACTCGTATGTTTTTATTTTTTCACAAGTAAAAAATACTTACAAAAATTGTAAACACTGTTCCGAAGTAGAAACAAATGCGTATTTCTGGCTAACGCGGTAATAAAACATTCAACGTGGGTGTTGCTAAAGTCGACGTTCGTCTCACGAGCCATCATCGTCGTCGTCGTGATAACACTTAACAAAATATATACTTTTTTTATATAAAACCGACTATATTTTATACTAACACACGCGTTATCTTTGCCAATATTGCGGTCAACACGCCGACAATTACAGATGTTAGACGTCGATGTCACAGACAAATTATTATTTTAATACATGCATTATGCATATATATATATATATACTATATTAGTAAATTTTATAGTATACGTCATCTAAATATTAAAATATGTGTGCTGGGGTATTATAGTTAAGAAGTTAAATTTGGGTTAATGTTAAGTATTTTAAGTTTATATAGTTTCAAATGTATTCTGTCAACACAGTCAATATGTTACATATATGATTAATATTTATTATTTCATAAGGTATACTATAGATTTAAATTATAAACCCATTAAAATAATTAAATAAACTAAACTATAATTATTATAAAAAGTGTTATAACACTTGTAAGGGTATGATAATATAAGAATGAAAATGTATAAGTAAAATGGCCTTTCTAAAATTTACTACACTCATAGTACTAAAATCCTAGATAATCCAATTGGTAGGTTACCACTAACCTGTTTACCAAAACCAAGGACTAAATAACCGAGGATAGAATTATTATTATACATACCAATTACCAATAATAATTTAATAGGAAAAAACGGAAATGCGGAATACATTTATTTAAGAAATTATATTATTATACAATCGGTATAAATCCTTGTGAGATATATTTTGTATTTTAATAATGCCTTGAGCCTTTCACTGTCGTGTTCACCGTCGTGTAATAATATGTATAATATTATAACATGTCAGTCAGCGAAGATATAAATAAAAACGACGATATTATATTCCTCTTCTCTTGTACGTGTGATTTGGAAGGTTTACAACAGGTACACACATACACATACGTGTATAAGAAACGCACTTAACGAAGATTGATGGTCCTTAATAGGGTATTGTATACCTTTATACGGCTCATAATACGATGTCAGATTTAATATATAAAATCCCTCTCTACAAACGTGCATTTATATTTATATACAGCTGCAAGTACCCAAAACTCGACGTGCATTATATATACACACATTATACAGGGTGTACTCATCTTCATTAATCTGAGTAAATACCGCTCTTACCTATCTTGAAATCGATCTTTGTAGAAGTGATGGTCCATCGCATGATAATATGTTATAATAGTTCGACAATGATCTTTTTTATCATCTCAGCACTCAGCCCATCCCTCTCCCACAAGAGCATCTAAAAAATAAGATTGATCGCCAACGTTTTGAAATATCAAAATTTCAATGTAATTTCCGTTATTTTTGTAACACGACATTCTGATCATCCTACAACATGATTATTATTATATTACAAATATTTTACGACACACTGTTCAAACGAAAACTTTATTTTAAAATTTATTTCGGAAAGTTGACTTTTCTTCTTTTCTGAAATTCTTCATAAAGATCGACTTCTTACATAACTTCATCGCATATCATAATGATGATTTTTGAAAAATTGTTTAAATATAAAATAATAAATAATAAAATAAAATAATAGTAATAATAAAATTATTATATTCGTTACATTTCTATATATGGCCTAATTCTTCAACAAGACAATAACTTACATTTATTGTACATTATCTAAAAAAACCTCTGTATAATATCCATGCAATCATAAAATCCTATACGTAATAGAATTTCCAAATATTATACTCCCTTTTTTTAAGTCATACTTTTTATAGAAATTTTATTAGCAACGATTTAATATTGTTAACCTGGCTTTCAGTACCGACATACTGTATATATATAATAATATACTCTATCGGATATACTATATAGTATAAGTATAATATGTTATAATTTTATAAACGATCGACAAGAGAGGGCTGAGACATTTGTTCATTGTTTGTTCATTATCAAGTGCATCACGTATTCATAGGACTGCTGTTATTATTGTCTGTTGGACGAAACCTAATAAAAAATATAGTAACGCGCGCGCGTTTGAGAGAGAGGAAAAAAACGCTCATCCGGATCACGTCGTATTGTAATTATAATATTATTGTTATTATATTATTTACAAAACTCAATTGATACGTCGCACGCGGAATAATGATAAGTGATAACACGATATTATTTTATGATCGAATTTTCGAATTCTATAATGTATATTGTGTAGCAATAAGATTTACCTACCTCGTCTGTTATATTTTAAATATTCTCTTGACATTTTGTTGATCCCGTGAAATATTATGTATAATTTTATTGTTATTATTATGTATATAAGTATTCTTTTCTCGATCACCATCATGGGCCGCGGCGTACCTCGAAATTCACATATTTTATTACAATAACAACATTTAATTCTCAAATAAACACATTATTATAACATGGGTTCTACTAGTATATAAAAATAATGCGTTGTACACGTATTATGTAAATCGACGGACATTTTTTACTATTATTTTTTTCCCGTTGAAGGTTTTATTATAGTAAGTACCTAATCTAACGCGGTAGTATTTTAAAGAACACGAATAGGTACGTTATTTTTCTCATATTATAGACTCCCGGTCCCGAGCATTATTATTATTACAATACGATGGTATTTTTGTAATATCTTTGGAGATAATCGTTAATACGGATCACGATCGCGGTAGATTTTTTTCTATCCCAACGTATGTATAATAATATAATATATAATATGATTGATGATAATTTTATGATAACGCGTATATTTACAATTCGTGAGCTCTTTATTTACATTGTCCAAGTACGACAACGGCGTATAAATATATGGGTATAATCACATACGTGGATTTATATTACGCATTGTACCACAAGTAAATTTTTGAAACTTCATATTATATTTATTTTAGCCGCGACATCTTGGCCACTGACTGTTAGTTACATTAATAGAATTTTACAAAGTAAAAAATAAAATATTTTACAAACGTTATAGGTATCATTAAATTGTATTATTATACATTTCTGTTTCTTTAATAAATTGTACGGTTTTCTTTATCCTCCTCGGGATCGGGACCGGGACCAATAGTATTTGACATTGAGTTGATGACGATAACTGGTTGTTCCGCCTTTGAGATTAATATTCCAGGCATTCAATTATAATATGTTTAACTGTGATTTGGATAAAGCATGTTGGACATATTAGTAAGGGTTCATTTTTATCCATTCCATTTGTGGGTTTTCCATGTGTGTTCGATTCTTAATCTGTTTAAGATGTTTAATTTTTGAACATTTATTATAATAAAGTATATTTGGGATCGTAGATAATTTCAATGCTGATCTCCAGTAATTTGTTAAAAAAACTAAACAACAACTTCATTGTAACAAAAAAATATCATTGTTTTATTCATTTCGCTAAAGCTGAACATTAACGAGTTAAAAAAAATAAAGTTTTATAACGAGTTACTTTTTTCCATATTAACTTTTAACTTAACGAGTTAAATTTTTCCTAAAATACATAGTTATTTTTCGTTATTATAGAGTTATACATTTATATAAAATAAAATGTATTATGCAACAACACAGTTTTATGATAGGTAATTAAAAAAAAAAAAAAAAAAAAAAAAGATAAAAATTGAAGGTAAAACGAAAATATAATCTATAATATTATACCTACCTATGCATTTTCAAAAATTAATTAATTTAATATTTTTAACTAAGTTGAGTAACTTTTATTTTCACTTGACTTTTTCATGTTAAATTGTGTAAAATTCATGAAATTAAAGGAATTTAAATATAAATTAAATTTAAATTTAAATAAATTTCATGTGTAAAATTAAAACTTTTATTTTTTAATTTTAACTTAAACATTTCGAAAGTAACTTAATATATATATATATATATATATATATAATGCGTATAAAATATTGATTAATTTGATGATACTTGAATTTCGATCATGTCTGGAAAATTGTATATTCACTGAAAAATGTTTGCCCCACCACCTTGCGTAAATTACTTAATGTTATACGATTGTATCGCGGCTGCGAATACACCTATACGTCACGCGTAGGCAGAGGGAGAGACTTATTATACGTATCTTCGTATAATATCTTTTACGTGGAGAGAGAAAAACCCGATACATTTCGATGTTTATCGTTTGGTTTTGTAGAAAAATAATGGAAAGAAAAAATGTTGGTAAGAAAACAAAGAGGTGAAGAGAGGAAAAAACGTCGTTTAATTAGTCTCGGCATAATATGTGTCCGGCGAGGTGGTCCAGACACAATGAACCGGAAATGTTTGGACGCGCGTAGTTGTCGTAGGACGCGACGAGCACGAATCTTATCCGGAGATAAAATATGCGACTTCGAGAAAATATATTGCGACGACGACGTTTACACGTTTATCGTACATTTTAATTTACCTTCGATTTTTTTTTTTTTTTTTTACTATTTCCATCTTTTTCTTTTCCTTTACCTTGAGTACGCAAATGCAACTAATAATAATAATAATATTAACCGAATGAGAGAAATGTGTTTAAAGAATTAAGAATTCGTATAGTTATTGTTATTTCCATACCGCGTAAATTCTCCAATTTCGCGTTTAAAATTCAATCAACTATATATAACGTATATACCATTATTTTTCCACCCATTTTAATTTAAATATTATGTTTCATAACGTCATATTATTATTAATTGGAAAAATAATAACACACATCATCGACGGTTTTAATTTAGTGTGCAGCGGTAAATTACAAATTAGGAGGTCGAACTATCGATTTAATTGACCGATGGTATCGATTCGATACCGCATGATTTCGTAAACTTTTTTTCCTTAACATACTAAATATATTATAGTATACCTATTATTAAAACCAATGTGGTAACAGTGGTGTTACTTTCTCTGAATATAAATTAATTATATATATGATATATCAACCTATTCTTTGACTTATTACAATATTTGCTGCGTATATTAAAACAATGGAATTTCGCTAAAACGGATAACAACATAATCTAACCAAACGTTAATACGAAAATAGCCGCAAACTGTCAAAATTCAATAAATATGTATTGTACGTAAATGTGGGCTGTGTGATATAGGTCTGAATAAAATTTAAATTGCATAAAACAAAATTATTATATATAATAATTCCGCACTTAACAGAGAAAAAGTTTATTTAAATTATTTAGCATGATCCGTCTGATATTATTTGATAATAATTTGTATATGTATGTACCACTTCGTGAAATCGGTCATTTTGTAAAATTAAAATATATTTTTACCATTTTCTGGAATAATAAAATAATTCATTATGGTCATTTTTTCATGAAATGGACAGTATATTTTTATGTTGTGTAATTAATAGTATATTTATAAAATACGATACCTAATATATTATATATTTAAAAATACAATAAATGTATAACTTTTTTTTATTAAAAATAAGAGAAATAAAAAGTAAAATAATAAAATCAAAAATATATTATTATGTAGATACCTAATATTTTTTCATCGACATATAAAGGTAGTGAAATAAATTACACGATATGAAAACGTTCCTGGCCATTTCATGAAAAAGTAACCATTTAATAAATTATTTTATTATTTCACAAAATAGCAAAAATTGGTTTTCATTTTATGGTAAGTGGTAAACTTTTAAAGAAATTGCCTGTTTTTAAAGTGTCTACAACATTTATATATAAATAAAATAAAATATTATATTTATAATGTAAATTTCAATGAATAACAATAATACAATTATTCGCGTTGTGCGTGTAGCTATTATACCTACTGTTCTCGAAGAACAACCATTGTTTATCAATCAAATGATATTTGGAGAATATATCTGGAACTCCTAAAGTAAATCAATATTTATCTATATATATATATATTTAAACGTTGTATCCAATTTGTTTTCAAAAACTCTCTACTCGAACTCTGTTATTGGAGATAGTAATAATTTAAGAACATAATATTATATTAATCTTGGGGTCTTATGATCAAAACGAAATTAGACTTCAATTGGTAACTTAAATATAATAATAATGCATTTTTAAACGTAGGCACTTTAAATATTTTTTTAGTTTTCTCATAGATAGTTTACACACGTGGAAAACTTATGGAACGACCTATTAGTATAATATATTATATTATATTGAGTTTCGCTCAGAATCGTATTTTCTAATGCAATATCATTGCATTCAAATCTTAATTATAATAAACCACTAATTTCTCCGAGGATCGAAGGGTCGATGGAGAAACATCCAAAATCGACTCACCCACTTTTTTAGTTTCACTATCCAGTGAAACTACCCATATTAGGACATTAGGTTATATTTTATATAGTATTTAATAAAGTATTTTACTCACATAATGAATTAATCGATTAATATAATTTAAACAGTAAAAGAAATTAATTTACAACGTCTATAATAGTAAACTCAATGAAACACCAGCAATCTTTGCAGTATCTCTCTTTCTCTGTTCAGTCTTCCCACATTTTCTTTTTGCCGACGACGTGATTTTATTTCCTGATTAGAATGTCAAATACCTGACGTTGCCATTTTTTCTACTTCTCGTGGTCCGAATTAATTAATTAAACCGGGTATATAGTTTATCGCGACCATAATATATTTTAAAATATATTATAATATTATAAATTTATAACGAATCACCACCATTGTAATTTATTTTATTTTGTATGAATCACAATTTATAGCATTTATAATAGTTTTTACAGGAAATATAATATACAATAGCATAACATATCTTTGTAATAATGCAGTTGTAATAATATATACTTATAAACGTATTTTATTTATTTTGATGTTTATCTTGATCTGTGATGACTGATGAGCAACGAAAAATAAAGTCAACTGAAAAATAATATCTTCAAGATTGTCATATTTAAAATCTGATAATTTCGTAATATCAAATTATTATTTTATCTAGTATCATAATTTATATTATTGAAGACAAACAACATCGTAATTATATCGTCAATAAACCGATAAAATTTGCTTGTGAAAGCAACGATTATGTTTTTAAACATCGACGAAATATATTATTATATTATATAGGTACACGTGTAGAGAGTGAATATTTACGTAGGTAGATTTTGAAATAAATCAACTGTGAAATTTAATTAAATCTGCCGACAATAAAATTACTTGTATTAGTACTAGTTGTATATCAACTTAGATCGAACCTATTCGATTCGCTACATTATTGTCTTGTACAATACTACAATATATTATTAATTTAAAACATAACGTTTATATTATTAACAAATAATCATAACTCCTATAATTGCAATGTCTGGAAAAATTTTAATTTTTCAATGCGAATTTTACAATTATTATTTAGGCATCATTAGGCAATGGGCTATAATAATAATAATACCTATATTATTTTTTCAGTTTTAAATTTCTAGTAAAATAATTTTAAAAACTTTATTTTTAAAGTTATGACAAATTTGAGTATAGACAGTTTAAAAAGTTTATTTTTATAAAAATGTTAATGTGTTGACCTCCTAATTTAAGATGTTTATTTTTAGAAATATTTTTCATTTATTGAAAACTCATGTTTCTGACGTCTGTTTTTATAATTATTTAATTTATTATATCGTGAAATATAAAATTCATAATATCAATACTATGATAAGTAGTATTATATAACTGATAATAATAATATATTAATAGTAATTTACAATGTTAATAAATTTAGTTGTTCACCAACACATGAACTAATACACAACGAAGATAATATTATGAGTAGGGCAGAGGACTTGTAGCATTTGCATATTTGTTTTATACAGTCAAAAAATAGCAGAGTAAGAAACAAATACGTATTATGCCAAGACAAAGCTAGATTTGTAATTTTATTTTGCATATAAATGCATATTTTGGGGTATTGAAGTGCATATTTGGTGATTTTTTAGGGCTACAACTCCTCTGCTCTAATTATGAGTATTATGACCCATTGTTTAACTTTAATAATTATTTCAAAAAAACTGCATTCAATAATTTTAATTTTTCGCTGAGATATTACAATTAGTAAATAGATCTATAACAATCTACACAGGTATTAATTTTTAACATTTATTTTTGTTTTGCCTTCAATTTTTATCATATTTTTAAGCGGGGCTTGAAAAGATTTTTATACCGTTAACATAAATTAACTTAAAGCAAATAAAATCGTAAAACAATTACCGAAAAATAAGATAAATAAAGTACCAACTAAATGCAATTTATTACCAAAACCCTATTCGTGATAATAAGACCTATTTCTATTTTTTACCTAAAAAGTGTCTTTAGACATAAAAAAAATCATTATTGTAAAACCAATACATTATTTGTTTCGCTCAGAATCTAAAAATTTCATTATACAATTTAATAAAAATTAACTTAACTTTAACTTTATAATTTGTTAATGTCCAGCCCTACCCAATAATATTATTTAAATGCACTCCTTATATGAATCGCTGTTTGTTTATAATGTTATACTATTATGAAATCTACCTACAAATTAAATTAAACGTGTGTTTAAAACTGTCGTAATTAAATAATTCAATTCCACGTCATTTTTACCGCTTTCTATTTAAATAATATACAAGAAAAAGCGTGTTAACTTTACAATAATAAGCGTATTGTTCGGCTTAAATAGTATATAATAATTGTACTTACTATGTAGTCAGTCTATTATATATTATATTATCTCGTATTATGTCAATATGAATATGTACTATTTTTACATAATATAACTTCCCCGTTCCTATTATCGCGTTTAAATTTCAAAAATAAAATACCGATGTATCAAATCAAATTATAATATTATTACCTATCTGTTAATTACAAGAACTAAAACATTTAAAAAATATATGTACATTATTCTTTCGGTTTATATAATATTTTTCTTTAATATTATTTTAATAAAAACATAGTTTAACGTGTAATCACGTGTTAAAAAATCCTTAAAAACTTAAACAAACAGTTTTTTTTTTTACATCATGATTCGTGATCAAATTATTTTAATTAAGCTGTATAATATGGAATAATTCATTCAAATTATAGTATTATACTGACAAATAATAATAATATCCTGCCACTAAATATTATTATTAGGATTATATGATTATAATCACTTACTACTGACAAGAATGAAGCTTAACGCAAACTATAGTTTCATATTTACGAATTCCTTTTCACTCGTTTTTGTCGATAAATACTTTTCAAACGTTTACCAACATAAACTCGTTTTGATATAAAGGTTAAACGTCATGACAATGAAACTGTACATTCAATTACTATATGATTCTTTAGATATTTAATAATTGAATAATAAATATTACATGTTTTATAAATTCGATATTTGCATAAAACGTAGAAAATAAATTAAATATTTATTATGATTTATTGATTTGCACCATTCGACAAATCCAAATTGATTCTTAAGACTGATGATCAAACTGATGCTTAAATTTTTTAAAACGATTTGATTTTAAACAACAAAATTGAAAATAATAATAATTCTAATATCTATTCTCCAAATACAATAGTTTGAAATGTATGCTATAATTATAAGACTGTTCGTCGTAGTGTTTTTTCCCTACTTAATAATTATAATATGCTTGTCATACGGTGAGAAAATATGTGTTGTACAGTTATTCACAAATACCAAATTTAATGATTTTTTAAAAATATTTTTGTCTTATTCAAGACGAGCGTAAATTAGCAGGATGATGTTGGGTAATGTATGAGAATCGGGAAGAAAATTAGGTGTGTGAGAAATTCCCATGCAACAGTGCCAGTGGTATTTTTATTTCGTATTTTAATTGCAGTTGTTGTTATTGTTACTTAGACAATTATAACAACTGGTAGTTTAGAATTTAGCGAAATCCGCTATGAAAATATTGTTCCTATTCATTTGTATCGTGGGATCACATCGGAGCCATAAAATATATTATAATAATACGTAATAATCACAAGTTATATATACTAACAAATAAAAAAAATTAAAAAATGGTGTTTCTTTTTTTCTATTAATTGCATAAAAAAGTGAAATCATTTACGTTTGTAAATAAAACAATCCGGGGATGAGCGACAAACGTTTTGACTTATTAAATCCGAAAATTACGTCCGTTTAGTCTCGCGCCCGCCACTCGACCACGATGACGAATTCATCTTGCCGGCTCTGTAATCGCGAAAGAGGAACCTTGTCCCGCATATCGCATGCTTGGATTCTTCGTTTTTTAAAAGTGAGATATTATACTATAATAATAATAATATGCAGTAAAAGTTTTTTTATGAGTTTTAAAAAATTATACAACAGTTTTTTTCGTGTCATATTTGTGTATTACGAGTGTATTGTGTAGTATTACTCGTACAATAGATCTTAGTACCTGCGATCACAATAATAAATCATAAAAAGTGTTATCAAAATCAGTATTGATTTTTCGTGTTGTTGTTGTATAGGATCAGCCAAGACCACCGGTGTACAATGTAGAAGATTACGCCGGATCTTTGCGAAAATTCGGGAAACGAGGACCGACCGCAGACAAGGACAATACGGCCGAACCGATGAAACAGACCGAAATGACGTTAAAGGAATTCACATCAACAACCGAATTATTGGAAAAACTCAAAGCCGACCTGAAACTCGCTTACTTCAGGTAATCTCGATTAAAATTAATTATATTTCGCCATTTTGATGTCGAAAACAAGGAAAATTCGAATAGTGTTAAAAGCGCACGTTCGTATATTTATTCTCTGAAAAATAAATTTTAATAGTATGTTTAAATTCTTTATTCTAGTATTCATTATAATAATATATTAAACACGCGTATTTTTATGCGTAAAACGGATTAAATTATATATTGAGAGCAGTGGAATCATTTGGGGTGTCAGAGGGTGTACAACACTTATTTTTTAAATAGTTCCAATTGGCCTACCAAAATAATTCATTGTTTGTACAATTTAAATTAAATTATATTTTTATATTACCTATGTGATTCTGATTATTATCATGAGTTATATAGGCAATTTGGCTAAAACGAACAGTCAAATAAAAGTATTACAATTATTATATTATATTATTATTATAATTAATGATGATTAATTTATTTGTCTTCTTCAAACTTTACATATGCATTACTTACTAGTTTTCAGATAAAGTAATTAATTCTTCATTATCGTTTAATTTTTAAATTGTTTTTTTAATATTTATGCCTGGTGGAATTTTAAAATGACTTGCTTCAAAACTCGCACTCTCGAAAAAAATACTGAAATTACGTCCCTGATTGAAAGACGAAATATATACATACAAATAACAAATGGTATATAATAAATACCAGGAATCACACTACTCACATAAACTACATTAATCTAATACGATATCGATTTTATTTTTTAATATGAAATTTGAACGGATAATGTAATAATAATAAGCGTGTCTGGAGATCGGAATTATCAGTAACCGCACAAAATAAAGATGGGTAAAAACCGCACAGAAATTCCACACGAAAACCGCATGTTCTTAGTTTAGGTATATATTTTGTTTTTGAACAGTATTATATTCGGTGTTACATGATATGATGTTATAATAATTTTAATTACAAGTAAAAATATTAGATGTCCGTGTTGCTCAAAATTTATGTTAAAACAAAAAATTAATAATCGCAAAAAATATTTATTTCGTCAATTTGATTCTATTAAAATAATAATATTAGTATTGTTTTATAATTTGATTTAGAATATTATTCTAAATAATTATTTATGCTTGTTCATTAACAATACAGGGTGATCAAAATTTCACGTTATAAAAATGGTCAGAATTACATACTATATCAATGTTATCTCCGTTATTTTTGTATAAACTATAACAATATAATGTATTCACCCTGTAATAACCTGTATACGTATTCAATAGAAAACAAAATAATTATATACCTATTATAGTAGATACTCAACAGCAATAAAAATATAATATCGAATTGATTTACAAAGCACGTCTTATCATAGTATCATTTGGCACTTGTCGTTTGGCACGTAACGCATAATTACGGCTCCGAAAACAAATTAATTAAATTCGCAAATATTCGATTGTTTCGAATGTAATCGAGTATTACTATCTCCACGCCTATGCAATAAAACGTGTGTATAAACGTCTGTTGCGAAATCCTAGAAAAGGATTACTGGAAAAGAAATGTACGTATTATCGAAAAGTATAAATGATAGAATTATATTACTTATATATAGTTTCATATCCCAGACCAACGAAATACGAAAAATATAATAATCAGAGTGAATACAATAAATATACACAAATTATTTCTCATATAATTTCACGACCCATCGACAAATCATAATCATCATAAATTATGTTTGGACTAAATTTAAGTAGAACAATAACCAAAAAACAAAAAAAACATTAATAAAATATAAGAAAAAATATGACGAGATAAAAATTAAATATAAATGAAAAAAAATGAAAAGAACTCACGTTGAGAGGGATGAGAATAACAACGAGTAATGTTATATATTAGAAAAATTACCAAATGGAAAATTATTAAGAGTGATTATGATTGAAGGACTGATTTAATAGTCAGAGAACCTGAGTCTAATCTGAACTAACAGGGATCTAAGACCTCTGTGTCATGAACAGCAATTAGTAACAATTGGCCGAGACAATAATCGATATTGATATAGAGTTTGATTAATTGCGAACAAATTAAAACGAAATGAGAACGTTTTAAAAATTGACTTATATAAATTCGTATTTTACTATAATTAATCTATTATACACATCGTGAATTGAATGACGTGACGAATTACTTCATACGATATGAAGGCAGAAGGTAATCATAATATTGTATTATGTTTTGATATTATAATAGAAACATGACGGAAGTTTGTTATTATTTTCCGGTTTGTGCGTTTGAATATCGATCGATTGGATATTATTAGATATATTTTCATTTTGTAGGTCATTGGGTATAAAAATACGTCGTATTTATCGGCCGTCCGGATCGATAAATTATAACGATTTAATTATATAGTGGCGCGTATTCGTTATAAGATTATTCCCGTTTGACACTGACTAAAAAATATAAAAAATTATAACGTAACACAGAATCCCAATGTCCTAGTGTTGCGAGTTTGTACACGTAAAAAAATTAAACCCGACCGGCTTACAGTAAGACATAACGGTTATAACACCGCCGCCGCTGTTATTAATTAACCACTAAAACCGGTAACCAGACCGTTTGTTTCGACTGCACTGGGAAAAACGTAATAGGTAATAATAATATCATATCACCTACCGCGTATAATACCAGAACCGTGGTATAAATTGTTATAAAAAGTTACGAACGCGCGTTTAATATTAAATTTTTTTATATTCAGAATTCCCGAGTTAGAGTTAGAGTTAAAATTAAACCGTTAGATTTTGTTTTTAATCAGTTAAATTTTTTAATCGATTTTCCAATGATCTGTTATCGATTTTTAGTTTCGTACAAGAATTCGTCGGCGACCCAATAGACGGAATCACACTGTTGTTGGAACTTTTAAAAACGATTCAACAGAACGGCTCCCAGACCAAGTGCACGCCAGCCAACCAGCGCCGTATCACGTTGGACGAGAACTCGTGTCTTCAGTGTCTCAAGTATTGCCTACGGTGTCAAGACGCGGCGCGAAAATTGGCCATATCATCGGCGGGATTGTACACGCTCGCCGCGTCCATCATGAGTACTGTTAACCAGTCTCGTCTCCTCACTCTCGAGGTTTGTATAGAAACGTTTATCTCGTTAAAGGACGTTATGTAACGATAAAAAACATAACCGTTTTATCAAATTGTATTTTTTAACAACGTGAATTGAATAATAATAATAACAATGAGAGCACGTAAGTTAAATACAAATACTTATCTTAGACAAAATGCGATTTAGATTAAATGACTTATTTTGCTTATTTGAGATTTTCTTGGATATAATAATAATAATAATATTAATTAGCAAATATAATGTAAATTTCATAATATATAAAATAAATACAGATTTATATTATGCATCAATCTGCAAGCCTACAATAAGTTGAGCTCGTGAAAGGTAGGTATAAAAAGAGAGTTCACAAAAAATTATTTGCACTATCAACATCGTCAAATATCTACATTTTTAAAAAATCCACGTGTCTTAAAAATAGTTTAAATGATTTATTATAAAAGTAAATATCTGTAAAATACGTTATATTCACCGTAATATTATAAAAAAAAAATATAGTTGTTGACGAAAGCGTGCAGCGAATCCGGCACAGCGGAAGGGCACAATACGGTTTCGGACGCGATGAGTACGATGCGGCTCAGGTTCGCCGAGCCGGTCAGGTTCAGATTTCTGGTGGGCATGATGTCTGGGAACGGTGGCGGCTCCGGTATGGAATTGCTGTTGGCCGGACTGAAGTTCGTCAACGCGTTCACCGAAACGTGCCCGGATCTTCAGACAAAATTTTACGTGCAGGCCGAACTCAAGCAAGCCGGCTTCAAGCCCGCGGCCATATTGAAAGTAAAGCGCATAATGACAGTAGAATTATGTCCACGGTGATTATAATGTATTGAATTATCGTATTTTGTGAATTTCAGAATATTTCCAACAAATCGCCACTGTTGAGCTCCGTTTCGGACGAGATATACAGGTGGCAGAAGAATTTCATTAACGTGGAATCGCTAAAGAGACAACACGACGAAGTGGTCAGAGAGGCAAAATCCCTCAGGGAGAAAGTAGTGATGCTGGAAAAAAAAATTCACGTGAGTATAATAATATATAAGATACCGTTATCGCGGCACAAATGCTGTTTAGATTTTTCACTTTTTTCCCCGTCAAAATGCGTGTGATCGTGGACAATGAATTCGAAAGTGTTTACATAAATTTCGCTTCTTTTTTTATTTTGTAAATTATTCAAAATATAAAACTGGAAAAAATGTATTCTTTAAAAAATCATGATTCAAAACCACTTTCAAATTCAATGTAAAAAACACATTTTGATGGAGGGGAAAGTGAAAAAATTGTATTAAAATGCGCATTTGTTCCACTATCGCGCTATAACTGCCATATAATATATTATTCTAATAATTGTCTCATACGTGTTTGTCTTCCGACAATTGTAGCTTCTACAAGACGAGAAACGTGTAATTTCATCGCGTATCGACCACGCGGACGGTTCGCTGCAAAAGAACAAGATCGAAGGCGGTGGCGGTGGCAATTCAGCCGAGGACGAAGGTATCAGTTCTTCCGAACAGGACGATTGCGAGGAAGACGTACCGTCGAAGAAGGTGAACGTGTCTACGTACAAGATGTACAACTTGTGCCAAGACGACACAGCGGTGGCGAAAGTTCTCGAAGGTTTCGACAAGGTGATCAACGACGCCGGGTCGAGCGGCCGGAAAGGTTCATCATCGACGAGCAGCGGCGGCGACGTCGTGATGAAACGTCGCAGTTATCACGAGTATTCGGACGCGGACGACGCGGTAATCATACCCGCGAAAATCGTTCCGGAACCGCCTAGGCGGTCCCGAAGTCTGTTCGTGAACAAGAACTTCGAAGTGAATCCGTTCTTCGAGGACGACGAGGAGAGCGCGGACTCGGAATGCGCGTACGAGGACGAAGACGAAGACGACGACGGCGAGGAAAAGTCGCGGCTCAAACGTAGCGAAACGTTTCGCACCGTACAGAATCAGATCAAACGGTTCTCGGCTATGGCGATGCGGCACGACGACATCCGGACGGGCCCGCCGGCGGAGGACAAGACCGGGAACGAAGGCCGGCGGAAATCGTTGTACAACGTGTTCGGTCGCGTCCCGGACAGTACGGACAAACCGGCGGTTACGCGGTCGGCGAGCACCAGAAACGTCAACGATTCCAGCAGGATACCCGTCGTGCGGTTCGACCATTGCAAGTCCGAGCGGCGACCCGTGTACCTTCCGGCCGGCGGCGGCGGCGGACCCTGCAGGGACGCCAACAAGGAACCGAAGGTGTTCGTGGCCAGAGGTCACAACAACGCGGGACTTTATTCCGGGTACAAGGACACCGCGGCCGCCACGGTGGACGAAACCGTAATCACAGGCGCTGCCAGGACGTACAAACCGGGCTCGAACGGCCTGAGAACGCACAGAAACGTAATGTCGGTTTCCACAGGAAAGCTCACCGATTTCCCATCGGGACTATATTAGACTGAACAATAATAATATTATGCGTAATATCATAATAACATATTGTACGATAATATTGATACAATTATAAATTAGAGTCGGGTTAAGTTAGTTAATTGAGTGACAACGATTCAAGTGTGTTCTTTTTTCTCGAAATAATTCATGTAGAACTAGATCGTGAATCTAGGTCAAAATATGTATAAATAAGTATAATCTACGGAATATAAAACGAATTTTTAAAAATATTATTTATTCATAAATAATACCTTCTTGAAAATTGCAATTTATTTATGAAAACGCGTCATATTGATAAAAACGTATAACAATTTAATATGTAAATTCGTCATATTTAAATTGGCAATTGTTTTGCAAATAATTTACCTAATTATGAATGTCGTTTTTTTCATTTATATATGATATTAAATTACATTTAATATATTATAATGTATATTATTTGTAATTTTTTCTTACTGCGTTTCAATACAATATTCAAATAATAATAAAAATTAAAGAAAATTGTATCTATTATATATATTTAATAAATATTGTACATATATTATTCGGTTAAGGCACAATATATTATATAGGTTACCGCTTGACTGAATAGTATTTCTATTAGTATTTACGTGTTTTTTGATAATAATTTAGTATAATGTTTATAGAATTAAAATCTATACAGAACGCTACCTAACGCTAAGAGTTTATTTTTACATTTTTTCCAAATGAAAATTTAGATTTAATTTAAGCGTTAATTTATCTTAAGTAACTACACTCAACGATGATATTTTAATTATTATTAAATCGTAAGAATTTTAATTTTATTTTTTATAAAAAAAATAAATAATTTTTGTATACCTATTGAAATATAAGTGCAATATATTGTAATAAATCAACATAGTATTATGGTTATGAATATATATGATAAGTAATTATTATTGTATAAGGTATTTTATTGTATTGCTCAATCATTGATTTAACATAATTATTGTATGGGTGCATACCTAATATTTTATTATTATTTTAGAATTATAAATTGTATATGAAACAAAATATTATCATCTGTTCTATTAATTACCTATTAAAATAATAAGATACAAAAACAAAATGTTCGAAGATAGAAGATTGTTGCACAAAATAATTTTGCGAGCTGATGAATAAGAGGATTCATCCTTATTTTTTATTTTTTTAGGTCGTATCTAAATTAATATACTAGAAAAGTATAAATTAAAAACAAGATAAGAAAGTATTAAATACAAACAAATCTAAATATATTGGTTATTAATTAACATAACTCATATGTTTATAACATATTAACCTAGCCTATATGTATTTAGACTATATAGAAAACCTTTTTAATTAAAATGTTATAAAACATCAATTTTAAAGTAATTTCGAGTTCTGGAACACAGTTGTACGTGTGTGTAACAGGTAAAACAACATGAAAAAAAAACAAATTATATTTTATATTTAAATAGTTATTATATTACTTGATATTAATCAATAAAAAAAATTATAATTTAAAACATCAATAAAAATCTAGTTTAATAATAAGGCTATTGTAGAACATTATTACCATTATATACCTAAAATGTATAAAAACAATTTACATAAAAAAATCCAAATGCCAGTATTAATATTGTAGAAAATTAATAAAACAACAATGAAAATTATCATATTTTTTATACGTTGAACATATTCATATATATCTATTTTTTTCAAATTTAATTTATATTTAATTTTAACAACCCTTCTATGTTTTTTTTTTTTTTTTTTTAAGAAGAAGTAATTCATTTTGAGTTTGTTCATCAAACGATACATCCATAGAAATAACCAGCTCTGAGGAAAAACGAAATAATCTAAAATAAACATTGTGTTAAAAATATTTAAACATATTTAAATTCTCTCACGTTTCCATTACGAAATGGCACACTAACTGTTATCTCAAGAAACATACGACACCATGAGAGGACTTCCAGTCATTGATAGTGCTATCTCTCCCTGGTTTGATCGACGCATCATTGATATTGATTCATTCATGCCGACTTTTGGCATTACCATAATTAAAGTAGATAAATATGGACGTTATTCTGGAGTCTAAAATTGTATATATAAATAAAAATTAAGACCAATACAAATATATAATATTATAATTATACCAGAATTTAAAAACAAGATTAAACAAAATTTTATCACATGAATAAATTAAGAATGTAAATATTTAAAATAAATTTCAAGTTCCTACAATCTAAACTTAATTAGTTATCAAGAAATAAAATAATAAAACCATAATTTTGTCGATTTTCAAGAACTTTCACTTTAAAAGCTTATAAAAAAAACTGTCTATCACAATTATTAAAATATTTTTAAAAAAAGATTAAGTAGTATATGTCTAGAATTCGATAAAATTTTCAACCCGATAAACCAAAAATTGCAGGAAATATTTAATATTTTTGGAAAAGTCTCAAAATTCTATACTTAGAAAATCAACCAATCATTTCCAAATTGTTTCCTCTAATGAAGTACACCTAATTAAATGCTCAAAACGAATTTCAAGTCTCTGTGATTAAAACCTAGTTATGTTAGTTATGAAATAAATAAATTTAAAATAACAGAAACCGCAATTTTAAAGATTTTCCGGCAGTTTTTGATAGTTATTGTTCTCCCAAGAAAAATCTTTTGAGAAATTCGAAAAATGAGCTAAATAAAGTACCAACTAGATGCGATTTGCACAATTTTCGTAACGTCTTTTATAACTTTTACATTAATTTCCATAACAACTCTCGATGCTTTTGAATCATCTTTCCTTATAACACGTCCATACCATCTCAGATTATTTTTTCTCATTACCTCACAATATTGATAACTCAGATTGCAAAACATATGTTCGCAACACAAACAAACATTATTGAAAAACATGCGGATGTAACGTCCTCTTAATCTTTATCTATACATTTCTTACCTACTGTATCCTTAATGGTCACCAAACATTTAGTATCATTTTTATCTCCGCTACTTTCATCCACCGTGGCTCCATTTCCTTTTTATATTCCCATGTTTTCTGACCAACACTGTGATTCTTATATTACAGGTTAGGTTGGGCTAGTACTGCAATATCTACTTTTCATTCTTATCGGCATTTGTCATACAAAACACCCAACCACAGTTCTCCCTAGTCTATTAAATCTGATATATCTTGTTAACAAATAATTATCATAAATTCCTCTAATCTTTAATGGCACATAATTAAATAGTTGTTCTTAATTTAGATTTTATCATTTTTTGTTTGGAGAATAATATCACTGTTGAAGTACCTAATAGTGGAAATATGATTCCTAAACTACCATTCTGGAAAACTTTAAAAAAATTATTTTTAAACTACCAATATGGGGTTTATTTTATACTAATACTTTTATGCTTTAATAATGTGTTTTTTTCATAATATTCAAATTTTTTTTTAGAAATATGTAAGTTTATGAAATTATAAAAAAATAGTTGTGTATACACCTATAAACAGATTCTATACTACAGTGTATGTGCAAGAAAATGTCTAGAACTACTCAAAATACAACTTTTATGAATGTGGGTTAAAAAATTAATTATTCATTGATATATAGTAAATGAAAAAATAATCACTAAATCAAAACTTAATTAAAGCCTTAGAATTTAAAATAACATTATATATTTTTTATTTAATATACAGTTTAACTATATTTTTATAAAGTATCTATAGACAAATTATTTCGCATTAATTTTTTTTTTCTTCAATATATATGGTTATATTTTTATTTGAAGATTCATAGAAGACATCATTGAAATGATCGTAATATATAGTTTGCCTTTTTTTATAATATTGAAACAAAATTAAATATTGTAATAATATGTTATAATAAAAAACAAATATTATTATTTTAAAGAAATATTTGGGCAGGTCCGCGTATAAAAGAAATTTTGAACATTGATATAAATTCTTAAAATTCTTAAAACTTTTTTAATGACGTCTATATAGTTTTTTATGTTTTTTGTGAACTTAATACTAATTTAGCGTTATAAAAATGGCGATTTAATTTAAATGGATATGAATGTAAGTTTTATCTAAATATTTATGGATCTAGATAAATAATTTTAAATATCAAACGTAATATAATATGTAAAAATATAATAATTTTTAACATATTCTTGTAAATATTTAGAAAAAATCAAAAAAAAAAAAAATTCTCTATTACAAAATATTAAAGAGAAGAGATAAAGTGGATTACTAATAAATATTATTTCAAAATTAAAATAATAAATAAATAAATAATCAGATACGCGATACATATTTAAAATAGTAACAATAATTATTACTATTCTGGCTCAAATATGGTCTCTTCGCAACGTAATTTTTAAACAAAATTTGTCAATAAACAAGACCCGCCGTCCGATTTTCTCACTGCGCCCAGGGACGTACGTGAACGCGCATCTATACGCATCTATACACATAATTCTCACATTATTGTACTACTATTACGTATATATATTTATTCAAGTATCTCTCTGGGCATAATCGTTAGGAAGCAAGATGGAAGAGATTACAGAATCATGTCAGAAGTCCAAAGTAATTATTGTATAAATTTATATTTCCGCGTATCTTACTCTCCTACTTATTCACCTCATCCAAACATAAATGGTCGGACACTCGAGTCCTACATCTCCATAGATCTCGATATCCTTCATCTCGTCCATTTATACACCAGATATTTTCATATAACTCTCTATTCCTTCTATCCACCTCTTCTTAGGTGTTTCCCTCCCCTTATCACTAAAATATGCGATATTTTACGTTTCCTTCTAAAAACTACTATTCTTTTACACTACCGATCTAAGTTCTTGAACCCATCAGTCTCACACAGTCGCACAAGACGTTTTATACGTTATTTATAAACACTACCAATATAAATAGGCACATCATTGAATATTATTCAAACGATAGAGTATTTTAAGTACTCATTAAATAAAAATTAAATTTAAATTTACAGAAAACCAAATACAATTTATTGCGTAAGCTATGTTGTTGTTTTTATAAGCCAGATCATCATAAGAACGACAGTGAAAAGACAAATGTGACGTTGAAAGTTAAAGTGAGCAAAGCTTAAATAAAAATCCTTAACAATATATTATTATAAAAAAATGCTCATAAATTAAAAACATATAGAAAAACATTTGTTTTATAAGTTTTCAATTAATTTGCGCCCCATTTTCCCCCCTTGCTACGAATCTGATTATCAATATTGTTTTACGTGTATTTTTTGTTCAAAAATATTTCGAAACCATAATTTCTATGTTTAAATAAGCGCGTTTCTATAGTTTTATTTATTTTTTTATATTATGAAATTGTAATTGAAATGTGTACTTTTAATGTCCAACTATAAATTATTATTCTATAATCAAATTTACAGAAACCCAAAAGCAAATTTTGGAGAAGGTTACGAAATCGCTTATCCAAATCTGCAGAACCAGGAACAGAAGTTTTTGATAAATTTGATATTTACGAAAATGATGAACAACAAAATAACCCGTTGTCGATAATAAGTGTTGATGATGATGAAACCCCAAAAATTAAAGTAAGTAAAGTAATGTTGAAACACTTTAAACAATATATAGATAATATTTGACAACAAAAAAGGTTTGCAATCATGTTCATTTATGGTTTCTTCATTCAATGTTTGTGTAAAATTATAAAAAAATTCAATTAAAATGTATTATTATTATTATTTCCTATTTTGATTAAAGGGTAACGTCACAGTACACAAAACCTCGATATACAATAACACAGAAAATTCGGAAAATAAGAATGAAAATATACCATGTTTAAATAGTTTAGACGTATATATTCATGATATTATAAATGCATATACAATTTTAATTATTTTAAAATTAAATATTGTATTGGATATACACTTATTATTTATAAATTACGAAAATATTAATGAATCATATCCAAATGATTGTTTAACCATTTTTATCCATTAAGTTTTGTTGAAAATATATGAATATGTGATTTATATTTATTTCAATTCTGTATTCATGTTATTTATCGAAATATTATAATAAATTAACTATATTGTTGGACAGAAATATATATATATCAAAATAACTCTTTTTAGACTAAACTCTATTTAAGTAATATTTAAGATATACATATTTATCGAATACTATTAAATTAAATCAAAAACAGGGTATTGCTTAAATTATATTTGATGCTAATAAAATTGTTTTTTAGACCGATTCAGAAGAAAAAGACGTAAAAAATTTACCTCATCAAAACAATACCACGGATTCAATAACTACTCCTACAGCTAGTACGTCGCTGGCTAGTATTTCATTTGAAAACATTCCCCTAGCAGAATCAAAGTGCGAGATACCTAAGTAATATAGACACTTCAATATTATGTTTTAGTAAAATTTGTTTTGTTTTATAAATAAAAAACGTTTAAATTACAATTATGTGCACAGATTCTATTTTCCGTCGGGGAAAAAAAATGCTGAACAATGGAATGCGATTGAACATAAAATAAGCACATTCTTTCAAACATTACCTAATGCGCAAGCATCAAAAAATCATTTCGACGATATAACAAAAGTAATAAATATATTTAAGAATTTTAACTACTGTGGGTTTTCGATTTATCATTTCAATATGTTATTTATGCGTTATAGCTATGTGGTTTGCCGTTTTATTTGAGGAATCCTTTGTTCTTTGCGTGTGTCGGTAAAGAGCATCGTACGGTTAAATTGAGTGACTTTATCAAATATTGGAAAGTGTAAGGAATATCAGCTAATTATGTTTCATTCGCAATAATAGTATAATATATTCATTATGGTTAATATATTGTTTATAGCGTGTGGTCGAATTGTAGTGATATGTCAGCTATATTTGTGCGCGTTATGTCAAAAAATACGAACATAAATGTACTAACACGGGATGATTTCAAAATATTAATTCAAGATGTGATCGATACACATCCAGGTTTGAGTCATCTGAAGTCGGCGCCAAAATTTCATTCCGGTTATGCACAAACGGTAATTACTAAGTTTGAGTATAAGTTAGAGGTTGAAAAGAGCGAAAATAAGTCGGAGGATTCCTATCTATTTAATGGAGCCTAATATTTTTCTTCAAAACAAACCCAATGGGAACTTTCCCTAACATTCAAATATGTCTTTACTGCTCTTTAGTTTATAAAATACGAATTAATCATTTCAATGAAATAATGATTTCAATATAAAAGTTAACGAGGGATGCATTATTATAGACACAATAAGTAGTGAGATGGATAGCTTTCATAAAAATGGAAAGTGATGGCATCCACTCTTATCCACCCCCACCCCACAAACATTAAGTCTTAAGTAATTATTTAGAATTATTAAATGCGAAACGTATATATAAATATACTGTATAATAAACATTAAACAGGTAATTGCAAGTATGTTCTATGACGTCAACACATCATGGAGTGGGAAAATGAACGTCATGGAAATAAGACGATCTAAGTTGATCGCAGTAATAAATTCTCTAGAAAACGAGAATACATTCAAACAGTTACCCAGTTACTTCAATTATGAACAGTACATTGTAATTGATAACATTTTTTGGAGACTTGACCGCAGTAAATGTTCAACGATCACCATTCATGACCTAAATCGATACTACGGATACGGTAATATTATTTATAAATCATTTTCATACGTATTTTTTAAGATAATTACCTATATTATTAATAATGTTATAATCGAATTATTTAGCTTTATCTGAAAAAATTCTGAAGCGAATATTTTCCGGTACTGTTATAAAAAGAGGGGAGCACGATGAATATGATAAAACGTATATGGATTATTGGGATTTTGTATTCTTCATACGATCGGAAGAAGACAAAACCCATAGTAGGGCGATCGAATATTGGTTCAGGTGAGAAATTTAGATAACACAATATTATGTTAAAACAATTATATTTTTTTTTTATATACCACTTTAGATGTATGGACATAGACGGAGATGGTTATTTATCGTTGTTTGAATTGGAATATTTTTACGATGAACAGCTAGAAAGATTGAAAGATATGGGATTGGAGGGTCGTTTGCCTCCGTTCAAAGAGCGTATATCCGAGGTATAAATATTTTGGAGATAACATTTCTTTTTGTTAAACTTTTTTCGTATCTTATTTTATATACAATATTTGTTATAGATTCTTTACATGGTTAAACCGAAATATTCTAACAAAATTTCACTCACTGACTTAAAATCGAGTAAAATGTCAAATTTATTTTTTAATACATTTTTCAATATCGATAAATACTTGAAACACACCGAACGTGATCCACATGAATCATTTCGTGAACGGAAAAATGCAAATGACGTGAGTAAAAAAATTTTATATATAAATCTAAATATATTATTGTTAGTGTTTTATTTATAATATGAAAACATAAAATGTAAAATAAAATTATTAACATATTAGGTACATTTGAACGTTAAATGGTAATGAATTATAAATATATTCAGATTTCGTATACTTGAATATAATATTATGTGAATTATCAACATCGTATAATTTTTTTTATATTTTCAGAAATCCGATTGGGATATTTTCGTAGAAGAAGAGTATTGACTTTCTAAATCTGCCGATATAAAATGAATAAATGTAAAAGGAATAATTTTAAGGTAATAATAGTTTTAGTGATTCGTTTTCGTCCTAAAAACATTTTAAAATTTTTAGAATGTTATAATACCTATACTTAAAAAACGTTTTGTTTTATTATGATTTTTTTATTATTATTATTATTATTATTTCCACCATTAACAAACTTACTTTTTAATAATCATGTACATAGTTTTTTTTATATTTATTTTCATTACAATTCTTCAGACGATTATTAACATAACGTTTTCGTTTTTAGAGATGGAACTTTGAACATTGAAGAAAATTTTATAGTTACACAGCTAAAACTTTATATTGACACGTTTATAATATTTTTTTTTTTCCTTTAACTAATTGATTTATAATGTTTTTTATATACTTTACACTTATTTATCTTTAATTTTTTTTCTTTGTTATTACATTTTTACTACTTTTTATCAATCATTATTTCTGTTACCGTTTCAAAATTTATACTGTTAAAAATTTTCAATTATAATGTTTATCATCTATTGTTACATAGCCAAAACTGAATTTTTACATGTTTATAAAAAAAAATTTTCACATATTTATATAAAATTATTGATTTATTATTTCATTTATACTAACCTAACCTTTTATCAATCACTTTGTCTGTTACTATTTCAAAAATGATATTGTTATAATTTTATTTATTAACTATTGTTATTTATTTGAATTGTATTAAATATTTATTATTGTAATCATATTTAAGTTATTTATTAATTCTTCATAAACAAAAATTATTTTAAATTATTTATAAGTTTTTGTTTAATCAAAATACTTCTTTTGGGAGTTTACATTATTAAATTGATAAGTGGTTTAATTTCCTTTAATAAAGGTCTAGTCGTTATTTTACGCGTAAAATTTATATTAAAGAACTTGATTGAAGCGAGGGATGTATTGGATTTTCACACTTTTTTTTTTTTATATATGAAAACACTTTTGCGAGTAAATATATTTAATGGTCCAATTACTACGAATAGGGTATGCTTTCGGTAAAAAAATGTATCTAGTTAATACTTTATTTAGCTCATTTTTCGAATTTTTAAAAAGTTTTTCCCCGGGCGAAGAAAAACTATCAAAAAATGGCAAAAATCGGCAAAATTAAGGTTTCCGTTTTATTAAATTTATTTATATCGTGATAACTAATTGAGTTTTAATTGTAGGAATTATACGCATTATACAACTCTGGAACGGGTTGGTTTAACATCTGTCTAAATATTGAGCTTTGAAGTGTTTTCCAAAAATGGTTAATATTACCTGCAATTTTGGGTTTAACGGTTTTAAAATTGTATGGAAGCATAATCATATACTATATTGCTTAATGAATATTTAAAGATTTAAAAAGGTATTGAAATAACAGTTGAAATTCATAAGAAATTTTAAAATACTAAATAAATGTTGGCACAAACCAGGTTGTAAAGTTGACTATACCAGTAATAATAAAAATCTAAATTTATAATTTACTCAGGTAGGTCTTTTATACATTTTTAATAATAAGTATGCAAATAATGAGGTAAAAAACATAGATGTAATTATTTTTACAATGTTAAAATATTACAACTGCTATAAAAATATTATGACTATACTTTAGGATAATTTATCTCCAAATTGACAACCTCTGTTATATGATCATCAAAAAAAATAAGAGCTGTAGAATCGACATTTTAATGCTACGGACATAGATCTCATGCTACATTTGTAATAGTATACGACGAGTATTTTTGATGGCTCCTTCAAAAATTTGATATTTAATTTACAAAATATCAAATCAATATACACAAAAATTTACCAAGAGTCTCTCATATTTTTGTCAACTATTAATGCAAATATTAGATATTAACTTATATGTCATTATTTAATTGTTAGTAAAGTACATATATTTATAATTATTATAACTATAAAGATTTTTATTTAAATAAATTTACTGTTTCGTACATAACATAAATAAGATAATTTAGGTATTTTATCACCCTCAGTGTTAAAAGAAAGTATTTGAAAAGTTACTTTTACTCGAAATTCGGAATTGTTATATTATAATAAATTTTTATACGTATACGTGATAAGCCGAAATTTTCGGAAAAGTATATCTCTATATTGATATTGTTTAATTTCTTACTCTAGGACTTCGAGGTATTGTGAATTCTCATCATAAATAAATGTTTCAATTTTTTAAACCTAATTTTTAGCAGTTTTAATACGCCTGTTTTATACTAACTAGATTTTTTTTAATGTTTTCATAACAAAGAAAATATAGAATTTAAAATTCTCAACACGTTTAAACATAAAATATTCGTTGCAGATATAATTTTAAAATCGATTTCCTAAACATCGATAAAAAGTAATTTTCTATTCTAACGAAGCAAAAAAATCGTCATTGAAATATTTTACAGAACCTAACCTATTATTGGTACCTTACCTAACCTAACTCATGGAGAAGTATTTTTATATATGATTCGACGTGCTCTGTCTTGTAGAAAATATTATTGCGGTAAAATGATATAATCGAATTTGACTATAGGTGCAACACAGGAAATGGTTGATAGAAATATATGTACTATAGGTATATTATTATTATGTATATAAGTTGCAAACTTGCGACGACTGCAAGTATATTATATAATATTATATTATAATAGATTCTAAAAGAATAGCTGCCGGTGGTCGGGTCGTACTTTTATTGATTATATCTGAAAATTAAAAAAAGAAAAAATGTAGGATGGTCAATTGTGGAAATGAGTGGTTTATTATACTTAAGATTTGAATGCAATAATATTGCATTAGAAAATATGATTCTGAGCGAAACTCAATATATTACAATATGCTATACTGATAATCCATTCCAAAATTTTACCACGTGTGTAAATTACGAATGTAAATATTTAAAATAAATTTCAAGTTTCTACGACCTAAATTTAATTTGTTAACAAGAAATAAAATAATACAACCGAAATTTTACCGATTTTCAAGAACTTTTACTTTAAAAGCTTATAAAAGAAAATTGTCATCCACAATTATCAAAATATTTTAAAAAACAATTAAATAATATATGTCTAGACTTAAAAGAAAAATTAGAATAAAAATTGCAAGAAATATTTAACATTTTTGAAAAAAAATCCATAACTCTATACTTAGTCAGAAAATCAACCAAACGTTTCTAAATTTTTTCTTGTAATGAAGTTCATCTAAGTAAATACTCAAAAAAAATTTCAAGACACTATGATGAAAACTCAATTAGTAATCACGAAATTAAGAAATTTTAAATTTCAGAAACCGTTATTTTGCCGATTTTCCGCCATTTTTTAGTAGTATTTCTTTTGAAAAAGATAAGCTTTTGAGAAATTTGCAAAATGAGTTAAATAAAGTACCAACCAATTTTCTACCGAAAACATCCCCTACTTATGATAATCGGACCATTACTTTTACCCGAAAAAGTGTCTTCATACATAAAAACAAATATCATAATATTCATTTCTACTAAAATTATTCAAATCTAGAAGCTTATAAAATAAAGTTGCAACTTACGATTTTCAAAATATTTTGTAAAAAAAATTAAGTACTATGTGATAAGACTTCAATAAAATTTTCAAGTTCCTACAATCAAAAGCTAAGTAGTTATCACGAATTCAAAAATTTAGATAACAGAAACCGTTATTTTGTCGATTTTCGGAAATTTCAACTTTAAAAGCTTATAAAAAAAAATTGTCAGCCACGATTATCAAAGTATTTTGTAAAATGATTAAATAGTATATGTCTAGACTTCGATAAAATTTTCAAACCAATAAACCAAAAATTGCAGGAAATATTTAACATTTTTGAAAAAAAAGCCATAACACTATACTTAGTCAGGAAATCAACCAATTGTTTCAAAATTGTTTTCTATAATGTAAAAATTAAACCCTTTATAACTCTCCAAGAGTTTTTGCCTCAAGAACAACATTGCGCCACTTGTCCCTGTCATGCATCAATGCTCTTCATATTTCAATTCCCATTTCTTTTAGATTTTCTTCAACTAAATCGATCCACATTTTCCTAAATCTCTTTCCAAGTGGTTTCCATTTCATTACTGATTTGAATACGTATATTATTGTCCTTTCTTCTCATAATGTGTCTAAGCCACTGTAGTCTTTGTCCTTTAATCCAACTGGTGCCACACCAACCATTTCGTACAGTTCTCTGTTGTATCTTCTTCTATTCGTTGCTACATCATAGATGGGGCCAGTGGCGTCAAGAACAAATGAGCCACAGGAACAACCATTAAAACTACCCGTCCACCGATCCATTTCAAAAATTTTAAATATGTATTGTTATTGGTGAAATTATAGTTGGCGTTCATTTTACTTATTATTTTATTGTACTTCATCATAGTTTTTTTTATCGTTTATTGGATATTTACATTTATTTTTCACTTGCCTATTTCTAAAATTCATCCATCCATAACAATTCAATATACCCATCCCTTAAGTTCAGTGGCATATCCAGAAGGGTGGCCATGGGGGCCGCGGCTCTCTCACTATGGATCGAGTTATTTTTATATATTATAAGAAATTTGAAAATAGTATATTACGTTTGATATCATCTCCAATTAGACACAGATAATGATTTAGTCATATTATATTACTTGTTAAATTACATTTACATTTTAATTTACATTTAATTTACATTTAAATTTACATTTTAATTTACATTTAATTTACATTTTAATTTTTTATTATTTATTATTTATGGTCGTCAGTCATTGTGCGCAAAACGGTTTACTCTCTATTATGGTCCGGATTCCGGAAGGTTGGTTCAACTATGACACTAGCGTCAGCAGTATAAGGATCCCATTCTCATCATACATGTTATGTATGAAGCAATACATATTATCTATGGGACGCACTTAAGTTTATGATAAAAATTGAAAGACTAGATAATTTAGAACTAATAAGTCTGTAGTTTTCATTCGATAGTAGTTTAATACTTTAATAACTACCCATCATTAACTTAAAATTGTTAAAAAAGTTCCAAGTAAAATAATATTACTTAACATTAAATTAAACTATACTGTACTCAAAATAATAACATAAGATATTATAAGCTCTGGGCGAAATCGTTTTGTAATAATGTTTGTTTATGTCAACATAAAGAAGTCTTGTAAGCTGTAATTCCTTCTTGAAGAATTTAAAGCAACAGACTTGCTGGTATTATTATTATATTGATGTATAAATTTCTTGGATTTTTCAAATGACTTCACATGTTATATAAATTGATCAATCATATATTCTGACAGTCATCTTATTCTTATATCATTCATTCATAACACATGTGAATAATATAATAAAATATTGAAATTATTAACAAAAATAACATTTTTATAACATCACTACAAGATTTATGCAAATTTTAAACATTTAGCACAATTAAAATTATTTTCAATTGTCTTGTCTATTAATAGATGAAACAGAAAAATAGTAAATTATACTTATAATATAAAATGAATCACTTTGAAAACGTAATGCATTTAAAATTTTAAATGGAAATTCCTTTTGATAAATTTTAGAATATTTTTGGTAATGGCAATAAATTATATAGCCTTACAATAAGTTTGCACAAAATAAAATAATACTAAGATTTAAAAATTTCCTATAACTTTATAAATTTTAATGAATCTTTTAAATTTTGTATTTGTTGACATTTAAAATTTTAACACTAGAATTAAATTAAGTGCCCCAAAATGTGTTATTTACAAATCTATTACATAAAAATAAAAAACTTAAATATAATTAGTAATTACAACTTTTTTAAAAAATAAGTAAATTACAAGTGTTATTTATTTTTAATTTATATTTTGATTTGGTTTGTTATTTTTATTTTGAACAATAAAAAACCTCAACAACTACCTTTACTTAAATAAATGTCTTTAATCAACTTATTTAAATAATATTTTACATCCATATTTAAATATTAATAATACAATATTTATATAAATAATGATAATCTAACCACTATAACAAAATACAACATTCTTCCACTTAATTTTTTTGTAATAATTTTAAAAAATGCTCAAATACAAAAAAAAATATTAATCAGACTTATTGTTGTTGTCCTAGAACATAACCTCTACCCCAGTCATGGCGACGGAAATTTAATCCTACGCCGCCTTGTTGTTGTGGTTGATTAGGTGCTGGATTTGCTGCTGGTGCTGCTCTAGTTGGCGGTTGACCAAAACCATGAACTGTCCTTTGGTTAGGGAAAAATGTATACCTGAATTGGGTAAGAAATTAAGAGAGTAATTTTTTTCTGCTACATATTTTCTACACCTAACCTACATTAATTATATACAATGTACTAAGGTAACTAATTAAACTCACAGAAATTGAGGTGTTTGTATAAGTTGTGGTCCACCCATTTCCTGTGGGTATTTGAACATTAGGAAAAAGTATGTATGTCCTACAATAATTCCAACCAACTCTTGCAGTCCGCTGAACAATTAAATTAATGATATAGCTATTAGTTTAAATGTTTAAAATAATAATTAGTAAAATATTTACCCTCCAGAAAGGATCAAATTAAAACCAAATAATACCCATGGGAGGTACATGGCTTTAAAGCGAGTTCCAAACCAGAAGCTTACAATTACATCTTTATTTAATTGACACCATACATATAACACACTCAATACCATAGGATCCATAAGAATCTAAAGAAATTAAATTTCACATTATTAAGTAATATTCAACAATTAGAATTTAATATAAAAACTAATTACTTACCATTATATTTGCTAAGAGTCCAATAACCACACAGCACAACCAATTGAATATAAGTAAGAAAAAATAGTCTGCAGGTCTTCCATTAAAGGAATCTAAATATATATAATTATTACAACAATTAGACAACAGTTAACACTATATAGGTATAAGAAATCAATAAGCTATAAAAATGTATATTAAAATTATTTCTTGTTTTAATAATTTTAAGAAGTTTATTAACTATAACAGTTTAATATAGAATATAAATCTAATAACCTGTAAGAGGAAAACACCTAATAAATATTTATTTCAACAACTGTTATAATAAACAATCGGTATTGAAAAGAAACTTGTTCCAAAAGTAACAGATTTCTGGTACAATTTTTTTTTATATAGGAATGAAGATTGGAACTGCTTCCTTTTAAAATAAAGGATCGAGGAAAATTAAAAAAAAAATTGTAAGTTTCTTCTTTGATTAACGAACGAGGATTTGGAACAAGTTCTTATTTTAGGAAATAAATAGGAATGAAATTAGGAACAAAATTTATCGGTTAATATTTATTTTACTAAAAAAAGTAACATTTTTAAAATACATGTTATCTGTTTTCTTTTAGTGATATTTTAGTTATATATATTATGTTTTTTTTTTTAAGTTTATGAATAAAAATTACTGACCTGTTTCTAATCTAACTGAATAACTGTATAGAAAATAACAATTGACTAAGAAATGAAAACCATTTGCCGGTGACAATGGGTATAGTAATAAAGCGGTGAGTGCTCTCCAAATCTATTCACATAGTATTACAAATATTATTACTTTAAACTACAAAAACTGAAGAAGACAGTCATAAAACTTACTTCGAATTTTTTGATAAAAGGTTCATAGATTAACATAAAATTTATAGGATTTAATAAGCCAAAACGTCCAGCTAATGTCAATATCGCTGTCAAGGAAAGCCACCGTTTAGTGAAATACGGTATATTTGTATACCAATCTGTAAAATCTGCCATCTATAAGCAAACAAACCATGTTTTAAATGACAATAAATAGTAGTTGAAATTAGTTTTTATACAATTTATTTTATAAAATTATTTAAAATACAAAAACTTTATTGACCAGAGATAAATTAATTTAATGCCGTATTACTTCTTACCGCGTTTTGTATAAAGTATGCTTTCCTCTGATGAATTACTACTAGATAGTGTTTAGCATTATATTTGTAGACTAGAAATTAGTATAACTTTCTTAAACTACCCAATTTAAACAAATTCGATCAATGATTATTTTTCAAATGTAGATTAATATGACAACATGAATACATTAAACATTTATATAATATAAAGTATGAATCGTCGATTGATAACAAAAGTGATAACACAAAGAAGAACACGTCACTATTCAGTATTCACTAAAACAGACTACTGCTGCTACTGCAAAATGCAGATAGCGTAGTATTATTTTAGTCATGATCTTTCTCTTTTTTCGTCTATGATTTTACAACAAAATTCGTTTATTCTTCAATAATACCTAAATAGTAAATACTAAATAGGTACACACTGTAACTTTAAAATTTATTTCAATGTTAACAAAACTACAACTCAACAACTGCCAACTGGTAATATTTTTTTTTACATTTTGCCTTGCGAATGCCTGTTATTAAAATGATTGCTGCGTCACTCAAAAATTATAACACTATCTATCTATCTCACTATCCTGATAACCTGCTTAGGAAATTTATATAATATACATTTCATATTTACAATTTACCAAAATCTAATAAAAATAATTGCAGATACAATTTCCGAATGTTTGCTTAAACTAAGTATAAGCAATGGCATCAGCCGATCAGCTATTTATATACTTTTTTGGTTTAGTCTTTAGACATGAATAATTGAGGTTTGAAAATAAGATAAATATATTCGTAAACCTACATAATTATAAAATTAATTATTAATGAAAATTTAGGCGTTTTTGCAAGTACTTTACAGTTTACTAAAAATAATGATTTCTTTACTTTACATTAATAACAACATTAAAATTAAACAATACGTATACTATTAAAATAATATATAATATATCGAAGATTGAACGAATAAAGAAATTTTATTGTGTTAAATAATGTTCCTCAAAAATTACATCAACACAGACTTTTGTATATTTAGATTTACACTAAAGTACCTACTATTAATTATTATGCATTAATATAATATTGGAAAATTTTCAATAATTTACCGTCTTATTATCCTCGATACCTGAAGACTAATAATAAATTACCCTTTACAATATTTAGCAAATGATGGGTACAAATATTTTAGACTTTTAGTTAATGAATTAAATGATTCATAATAAACAACAGCGAGTACCAAACGAGTAGACGATGAATTTAAAATTTACGATTATAGTTCACCAAGGATTAAAGATGAAGGACGTATCACAGGTATATAAATAATAAATCAAATAGAATAATTTGTTTTAATAGATATCTCATTATTCCATTGTGTCCTTAACGGAAACGGAAAGGATTCTTAATGTATAATACGCTATAATGCTAAAATATATTCTATTTGGATTAAAGGTAATTCCACAAATTACATAGATTGATTTTATCAAATAAAGGGAGAAAAAATAATAATATTCTATTCATTCCCCGAATTCAAATATATTTAGCTTGGTAAAATCCCGCCGCCGAGCAGATAATATTAATTGACTTTACAAGTTAAAGATCACACGAGTATAATATATATACTATTATAGACAGTATTACAGCAAGATTAAATTATTTTATTTTGTCTCCAAGTTCCAATAGGTAAATTATAAAAACATTATAAAAGAAATAAAATTTAATTTTCGATAAGACCTCTCTCCAGTCACCAGCAAACAATTTATGATTTGAAAACAACAACAATATCTATTATAAAAAAATACAAGTTATAAAGTAAAACGTAATATCATAATCACTATATTTTAATAATTTATAATATAAAAATTAAAACATGTATGTGAAAATAAATAATAATTATAATATATTTTCGTCAAAATGTTATTAGTTTTTATATTTTATAATTAAATACGAGCCGTGACCTGTTGTTTACACTTCACCGCGCGTCATACAAATTCATTTTTCATAATATCGTAATTGTATATATTATTTACGATAATTATACCCATATTAAGTAGTGATGGCTGTCGCTATCTCCCTCAGTATAGGTCTGTACACAAAATATACTTGTACATATTATTATAATATATTATATAGATTGTATATTATATTCCTATTTGAATCTTTAAAAAATGTAGTGATGGAAATGGATTGAAGTATTTTGACAATGAGTAACTTAGCGGCGTGTCCTAACCTCTTAAATAAAATACAAAAATCTACAATCAATTGGAGGACGTTGGACAATGACATTTGTTTGAAAAAAATGAACAAATTTAAACCAAAATGTTTTTATTAAAGTTGAACTTAATTAAGTAAATGCAATAATTATCCAGAACCCAAGACATAAAAATAAATATATTATTATACATAATAAATCTGCCATGCGGCATACAATACAACGTAGTGCGTACATTAAATATTAAATTATTATATCCCAAATGTAATTAACATAAAAATATTATGATAGAAAATATGTGGGTTATAAGAAAAAAAATGAAATTAATAAAATAAAGATCGATTATAATCGATACATAAGATTATAAATATAAACCATACGTGTTTATATGAGAATATTAAATTATTTTAAAAATGTAGTCTTGTGCAATGGAGATTTGATGATATTATAACAATATCACAAACAAATAATTCACTTGCGCGGCTGATGGATAGTCGGCTTCGGACAAAAGTGTTGTCTAATATCGTGGCTCGGTGACGGTTTGTCGTGAGTTTTCTGAACGGCCACAGTTGGATAATCGTTGTGAGCGTGTACCGGGACCACGGTCTGCTTTGGTGGACTAAAATTGTAACGTCATAATAACATAAATAAAATAAACATTAATAACTTATGACACTATGTAAATATTTCTGAATAATACGAATTTGAAATTGAAAACAATTCAATAACAAGTTTAACCACCACGAGGAATATTTTTATTATTTTTACATTTTTTAGTTTTTGTTTTTACCTCGTGGAGACTTTTAAAGCTGAATTGGCCACGTCTGATGCAGCACACTTGTCTTTGTCGATCGATGTATTCTTGTGCTGTACAATACGCATTCCACCGGCTTTCACTGAAAATATCAATGAAATGATGAAAAACCTTTTCAAAATGTCGACATTATCTACTAGATATCGATTATTAAAAACTTCATTTAATAAAATTATAATTCCATAGTTCCCCATGCCCACGTGTAACCACACTACAAGAACAAGACAACAAATACAAATTTTTAAATAATATTACAACATATTTAATGTCACAAGTAACTCGTAATATATATTGGATATTTATATATTGTATTATAATTTGTACGATTTTTTTTTCTAAATAAAAGGTTCTTTAACCTGCTTGGGCATGTCCGCCTTTAAGTTTGCTTTCGTCGTCCATGGCAACAATTTCTGATTTTTCGGTATAAATAATATTCTCGTGATATACGAAAAAAAAATCACTTGTTTTTCGCAAACGAACACTTGTGGACAAGACGAAGGTTGCAACAGCAATATGCTCAATAACAAAACGAGTAAACAACAATGGCAATATTATGATAAATTTTAATAATTAATAATTCTCTCGACAGAGTGTGTTGATTGTTCAGTACGACAGTGTGCTATGACGTTATATACTTATGTTTACTTTATACTTTAATGCTTGTGTACCATTGTGTTCTGTATTCTGTTCACTATTGGATAAATGGCTGCTTCTGCGTAGAAGTGCGTAATGCATGTTGTTATTTTTTTGTTATAACACGTTTGGGAGAATAGGAAGTAGGAATACGGTTGTCGTCGGTACGTGGTAGGTAGCTACCACACCACCACCACCACGATGTGAAGAATCAACGTTTCGGCGAAAAGTCGTTTTGCACACTATTGTACGTTGTGACCAATAAGCCATACTCTAGAAGTAGAATACGGAAGTCTCAATTCACAGGGATACAAATAGTACGCAGAGCGTTACCTTAATTCTTTGATTCCTAAAAAAAAGTAATTTTTATAATACGTTTTAAAAAATTTTTTTTAGGGTAATACGTGTAAATTTTTGAAGACATTGCTTAGATATTACTGGAACAAGAAAATATTAAGTACTTCTTTGACCTTCATCGTGACTAAGTTTATACCATTATTTCTTTCATTATAATATTAATACAATTTCTTCTTGTGTTCTCTTTCTTCTCTTCTCCTCTTCCTGACAATCTTAGCATTTGCCTTCTTTCATAACTATTTGAGCAATTAAATTTAATAACTTTAATTTATACATTTATACATGTAATGACTTAAAATTACGTTTTATTTATTACGTTTTAGGCATTAATATTTATATTAATTAATTCAATATATTTCTACCAGAAGTCCATAACAATATGCCAATATTGCACATTTATCATTATACATAACAATTAAAATTCCTATTTTAGTTTATAAGTTTGCGATGAGCCACTCAGCCCGAGGCGATCGCCCCCCCCCCTCCCCCTCCCGTTCCGTCAGAAAAAATAAGTTTCACATATTATGGACATTTTGCTGAATACCTATTTAATACGTATTACACAAAAAATTGTATTTCGCTCCCCCCCTCCCCTGTTATCTTAAACTGGATCCGCATCTGACCATGATGATATATATCATATGAGAATGCATATTGACATGTGAAGATATACAATAAATAAAAGTATTCGTATAGAGTTTGGCTCTTTTTTTTTTTTTATTCATAACAGCTCTTACGTTATAGATTATAGAAAACATGGGTGATAAATAAAGTAGTAGAAAGTAGATTAGTAAAATACTTAAAAAGCTTTTTAATATAATGTTTGCAATTTTGCGTAGAGTGTTGCAAGTTGCTGGTCTGAGAATGTAATAAAGTAAGGAAATTTAGGGGGTAATTTAAGATCTACGAAAGAAAAAATGATTGTTAATAATTGGTTGCATTATTAGACATAATAATTGTGAACTATAAACTATATATCTATATACTTTAAATAATTAAGGGAAGAATAGAAAGCAAGAGGGAGAGGACACCCTCGAACAACGTTTATAAAAAAGTAATTTCTGAATTTCTGATCCTAATAACTAGTTATGTAAATCTAAAGAGACTGATCAGACTGTCAGTAACAGTAAAAACTGTAAATCAACCATAAGATTAAAAATATCAAAAAAGAATAAATAATATTGTATCAAACTATCAATTATCCACTACATCAGATGAGTAAATAAATAAAAATATCCATTATTTTGAAAACTAAGTTTATTTAATTTTTAATATTATTGCTTCTTATTTCGAACATTTAATATAAGAAATAATACACATACAAAAACAAAATTAAAAATAATAACAATTTTGATTAAATTTTCATACTTTATATAGTGTATACTATATTTGCATAAGATTTATCTATTCATTTTTTCAAACTGATTTATTATATTATAAAATATATATTTCAGTACTTAAATTGGAAAAATAAAAGAATGGGAATATGAAACTTA
This sequence comes from Eriosoma lanigerum, assembly GCA_013282895.1. Taxonomy (NCBI): domain Eukaryota; kingdom Metazoa; phylum Arthropoda; class Insecta; order Hemiptera; family Aphididae; genus Eriosoma; species Eriosoma lanigerum. The sequence goes on from CM023358.1 coordinate 51,774,344, forward strand.
AAAAAAAGTAGCATCCATTGCATTGATTGAATTAAACCTAACCTGTGGCTGTGGGGACTTTGAAAAGTTAAAAAGGGTACCAGTGGCGCACACTCAAAAATAAATAGGGGTAGCATATTGAATGGAAAAATACCACCCACCCACCAACCAAAATATCAGGGGTAGCAGTTGCTACCCTTGAACCCTCCAGTGTGCACCACTGAAGGGTACATTAAAATTGTTTTAAAAAAGTAAGAATCTTCCGTCACCACACGCCCTCCTCTCAATTCAATCACTGAAATAAATATATAATGTTATACATGTAAATGCTTAGGTTAATTATAAACAAATAATAATTTTTATTCGTATAATAATATTATATTATTATATATGGTGATCAATGTTTATATTTTGTGTTACAAAAGTGGTGGGAATTATATACGTTTTCAATGTTATCTCCATTGATTTATAACATAGTATTCATTATGATGTGTATTATAGAATATTATAATATATTTTTTCGATATGTTTAATGGCCGCTTCCCGTTTGGGATACTTAAAAGTTAAAAGATGAATTCAGATTTGTGAATAATATATAAACATGATATGATAATATGACTTATAAAAGCACTAACCAATCTAGGTACCATTTAAACAATTATAGACTATAGTATTTTAAATGAAAGGTAGTTACGTTTTAAAATATAAACCATTACAATTTACTTGTTTACTACCAGGCGTTATGACTGATCACGTAATACCTCATAAATACTTATAAATATTAAATTTATGTAGAATATTTTAGTCTCATAGTCTATTGACCATTGTACGCAATAGAAAATTATGGCATTATAGTTCGCATACACGTAAATACGTAATCCCAAAATCTCAATAATTTGGACATTTGGTTAACTAAAACGTTATCTCCTAGTTAACTATAGACTATAGTCATTTGTTTTATAAGAACCATCAACTCTTGACATATAATGATTGTTACCAGCCATGTTAGATTAGTAGCATAGGTATATCATGTTATTCGGTTAGAAGGGAATAAAAAATGTACAACTTTTAATTCATTTATACATAGTAATAATTGGTACCTACTCGTATGTATGCTATGATATTATTCACAACAATTATTATTATATTCAACAAAATATATAAGCGTAGTACCTATTATTAATTAGTACTATATTCAGAAATTGTGAAGTAATGGTATGTAAATAAATTAAGTTTTAGTTTACAATAATACTTATTTCCCAAAATAACCTTCAAAATAATACATATTTTTTTTTATAAAATCAAACAAAGAATATTATTGTAAAAAGCCACAATACAACATAATTTTATATGACTCCCAATAATATATAATATATGTAGTACATATTATATTATGTACCTATATGCAGACATGCAACTATATCATCGCTTATTTTATAATTATACTTTAAAAAAGATGATTATGAACTCTCTAAGGACTTCTAAAATGCAATTGTCATAAGTCATAACAATATAATACATTTACTATTGGCTATTAAATTTAGCTATTATATATTATAGCATACATACAAATAATATATGAGGAAACGTTCTCTTACAAACCATACAAACATACACGCATGTTTTTCAATGATGCTGACTCTGTCTATCTAACAGGCATATTGCATAATCACAGCAACGCAGAACATTAATTGTGATGTTTAGGTTGAGCTTAGAGTATAAACATCTATTAACAAATTTAAAATAAAAAATATTTTGGAGGGAATGTCATATCAATTTTAAAAACCCGTCTAGTAAAGAAGTTATAACATGTTAAAAATAAATCAAATTTAATACACTATAACTTCTTTGCCAGTTGATATTTTACAAAACAAATTTAGGATGGGTGGAGTCTAGACCTCCCCCCCCATACACTGTTATAATGTTATATATTTGACGTACTGAAATAATATGTTACAGTTATATAATACAATTGATGCAGTGTTGATCGAAGTTCGGAAAAATACAAGGAGAGTCGATTTGATGTATTTTGTAAAATAATAGGTATAACACATAAATACAATTATAGATAACAAGTTTTTTTAATATAAATAATGCCTTTAAGTTTTTAAATTCATATTATTTTTTAGGACCCTCCCCCCAAAAAAAAATATTGAAAATCCACCACTGGCACATGTTGTGGAGCTACTGGCCTCTACAAAATATTATTTTCTTTAAATTTTTAATAGATGTTTATTTTATACTTTAAGTTCAACCTAAACGTCACAATTAATATTCTGCGTTGTTGTGATTTTGCTATATTCCACGTTAGATAAATGAAGACAGAACATGCAGGATAATTTCGTCTTAAGCATGATGGCGGCGCTAGTTTTTTGTTGGGTCCTGGGTAAGTAGATTTAAAGTGATAAAATGTATGCGAAACTTGTTTCTGAAAACCAGGTGGAGACTGAGGCAAATGCCCTTTATGTCTTATGTCCCCCCCTTACGCCTTCCCAGACTACGCCATTGATTAGCAATATTTATAGAATATAATATATATATATATATATAAACTTATAGTATGTACAGTGGTCAGTGGCGCCCAACTATATTTTTTACAATTTTTCACACCACGTACATATTATAACTTTCATATCTGTAAATCACTTCCATAAGTGGAAATCGGAGGGCGGGCTTAACCCTGACTTCCCCAAATTACGCCTCTATACTTATCTAACTAATCATAATTATTCTTATCTTCAATAAACAGTTCAAACTATTAGATTCAAAATAAAATATTTAAAAACAAAAATATGTTAAAAAAAAAAAAATTGAACAGAATAGATACAATATTAAAATTGTATACGTTTAAATCGAGGATTGGGGTTTGAATTTTTGGGGGTGTTAACGTCCTCTTAGCACCCCTCCCCCTACCAGTTTCGTCTATGATGCATATACAATCTTAGCCGTCCTAAAAATTATTGTAAATTTCCGCCTATGATTATTACTTATTATTTATACACTATCTCTTATTTTTCATTTTAAGATTAAACAGTATTCAAATAACATCTTACACTAGATCTGATTCGGTGCCACCAGCTGTCCACCCACCCAAAATCACGTGTAACAATTGCTATACAATATACATGAAGTATAGTTTGGGAGCCACTGATTTAAAATTTACAATAATAATGTGTTATAAATTATATAATCATTATAATATGATAATTTAATTTTCTACTAAGAACTGTGGTAGTGAGGTACTGAGTTACCTGATTACTTATAGTATTGAATATAGAATATATATTATAAATATTATTATAGACTATATATAGTCTATTCAATGCTTAGAGTTATTAATTATTGGAAACAAATTGGTACGTAACTATATTTTATATATACTACACAGGCTAATAGCATATAGTTATACGTGTTTATTACATATTATGATACTATATTGTAGCTTTTAGGTCATTGACTTTGAAATTAAAATTAAAAATAACATTATTTATTTATGTATATAGGTACACGAATACATGATACATATAGATATCACAATATCTGCCAGCTATATTTTTTATTTTACTATAGTTACAATGATTGAAGTATTAATGCAGTTTGTTTTATGTAATAGGTAGGTTGGGTACCTCATTGTACCTTTATATTAAAAATGTACCTACGACCTATCATATTACATACCAATTATGTATTCTTAATTCTAAAAAGTTTTCTTTTATAATTCTTAAATAGCTGTATAGTTTTTTTTCAAACATAGTTTTACTTATAAATTGTGTAAATTTTTATTTTATGTACCTATTCGAATTAAAAATTGATCGTTATGTTAGAAAAAAATAAGAAAAAGTACTAGATTTCTAATTTCTCCACATTCTATTAATGAAATAATGAGGTAGCATGAAGGTAATTTATATAATGCAAATATGTCAATTAATATATATATATATAACTTACCTAGTATAGTACAATTACTAGTAGTATATAATATATACTATACTAATAGTATGATATTGTATTATTATTTGTAATACATATTCACGTGACACTTTTAAATACTATATTCTCTTTGAGCGTAAAAAACCAATTGTAATTCATATAGAGTATATAGGTAAGTACTTGATACTTATACTTTATAATTATTTAAATAATTTTTAATTCGTCAATAGTGATACCAATCGATAATTACTGATAACTTATTATTTTATTAATGATACAAATGTTATATATTATTAAATATGCATTATTTGTATTTAATCATCTATAACTTAACCGTTAATTAACACTGTTGGTTGTTAGTTTATTACCGTTGCATAATTTCTCTAAACTCTAATGATATTTTGTTTATTACATTCAATATACTTTTTTTATTTTTACTGTAAAAGTACTAATATTATATATATGTAGTTATAGGCTATATACCTACTATTTACTAATAGCTACTACTAAATAATAAATAATACTATTCACTATTTACCTAATTATTGTGTAGGTAGATTTATTGTTTGATAAAAAAAATATCGACCTCGATACTTTTTAGTTTTTTTAATAGGTATAGTGTACCTACTAGTGAACCAACAAAACATGTACCTATCATAGTGATGACTTTCCAAATATTATTTAATTAAAATAATCGAGGTGTTAATAAATATTAAAATTTATGTTCGATATAAAATTATTATTATTTAATACTATCATTATAATTTATCTTCCTAATATAATATTGATATTTATTATTTCATAACATAGAGTATCTAATATTCTATATTTTAGATGCTGTCCAAATTGATTTTTAGTTGAACGTTTGTAATATATATATATATATATATATATATTATGTTGATGTCATTTTTTCGTATTATATAATATTAAAATATATATTCTCTATATTATAGTTTTGTATTACAATAGTATGATTACTCTGTTTAATGATTAATTATTGTGATAATATTGTATTATACTTTATACTTATTAATTGTCCTCGATTCTCGTATAAATGCATTATTGTAAATTATGAAGTAAATAATAAATATACCTATCACAATATAAAAATATTCAATTTAGGTTCAACCGAAAACCAACCAATAACTATATGTATATAATGATATAAATTACAACTGTTCAATTAAACCTGAAGCAGTTTAAAACACTTCAGTTCGTGTGCGTGATCTCTAAAATCAGCACGTGTCATGATACCATGATACCAACCATCGCATTAGGATTATAATAGACCACGTGTATTTTTAAAGTACTTATTTAAATATGTCTTTATGATATATCACATATACCCATTTTGAATTTTTCGATTTGCGGTTGTGTGCCACAAATCAAACGACAATAATTCGAGATTTCTGGAAATAAGTAGTTTAATACCTGTTTTCGGTCGTTTTCTCAGTCCTTTGACATTCAACCACCGACCGACCCTAACGACATCAACACCTCATCCGCAATTCATACGACGGCAAATCTTGCGTTCGGGCCTTTTTTTCAGCTCCAACTGACGGTAATTTTGGATCTCGGGAAAATCTATAGAATTTTATAGGTATGTCTATACAGAAACTATCGTATTATCGTGATTCGCCAAGGCCCCGGACGTTATTTACAGCAATTATTTGAATCTGTCAAACACCAGCCGATGCATCACCATATTGCATTTGTTATTTTAATGTTTTATGACGAATACGATTTCTTCTGAAAAGTGATTTTCGTGCAAAATCGAATTGAACACAAATAGTGAAATTGGTTTATAATGCAAATGATGTAGTTTGAATTAGGGTGTTACCTATATGGACAGTCTGTACTCGGGTTTAATTTTTATTAGTTTTTTAGAATTTATACATTTCATTATTTCACCAATAATACCAGAATGCGACTTTCCGTTTACCGAAATAAAAAAGTGAAAACTGAACGAGATAAAAATAACGAACAACGATTTTCATTTTTTGGGACATAGAATTCAGATTTAAGTTGTCTGAACACGCTCCGATGATATTACACGAGAATGAAACATAATTTTTCGCTATACATGTGTCAGTACTGTCAAGGTGAACTAGTGAAAAAACTTCCTATAATTTACTAATATCATAAAGCCAAAAGCCATATCATTAAGTATATTATACACGGTTTTGCAAGCGCATACTTTATTACTTTACAGTATTTAATTTGTCATATATTATAATATTAAATTATAAATATTTCAATTCACAATAGAATTATTACTTTTGTACATACTTTATAACGTTTATTTATTATTTTTATCGGCATTCGTTGCAATTGTGGCTTAACTGTTTACAGTAAAAAAATCAAATAATATTAACCTTTTAAACTTATTGTTGATAATTAGTAGTCAATTTTTATTTTTATAACTGGGTAGGTTCGGTGAATTACCTAAACGAATTACATTTTTCTGGATATATTCTCGTTATTAAATGATAATCTGCGATCATAATTTGAAATAACTCAGTGACACGATCGAGTGCTTGGAAAAAGTTTCTTGGTTTGTAATTTTATTTAAATGTATTCTATCTACTTACATCTTCAAATTTTGCTTTTTGTGTTAAATATCCTTTTACCAATAACATAATTTATTGTGTACTTATTTTTTCGATATTGTTGTCTATTGATATTAATACGTATCATGTATTATAGTTTATATTATATTATGGTCATGAATTTATAATTGTTTGCAGATCATTGATTGTTCAGTTGTATACACTTTAGTGTATTGAATTACATCACAAGTTTGTAGACATGGAAGATTGTTCGCACTTCACTGTACACCATTTATCAGCTATTGAAAAATGTGCCGAATTCTTAGAACATGTATGTGTATTTCAGAATATATTACTCATACTATATTACGTTTATAATAATGCTATTATTTATCTTATATCGTTTAGAATACTGGCGTATTGACTTGCTGTGTGTGTAAATCAAAAAAACCTGAAGTGTGGTTCTGCATCAGTCCAGACTGTTTGCAGGCATTCTGTTACGATGGGGGATGCGATCATAGCTATCTTCATTTCAAAGTACTATAGTTTTTTCAAATAATATTAGTTATAAAAAAATTGTATGATATAAATCATTTTGTAGGAAAACCAAACTCATTGTTTACATCTTAGTCTTCCGTCTATGCGTTTATGCTGCTATTTATGTGTCAAAGAGTGCACTATTGAAAACAACACAAGAACATTGAATGGAGTACGCCGTGGATCCAATTGTTCAATAGAATTTTGTCGTAACACAGCACCATCGAATAATAGTGGTGAATCTGGTGATGAAGACAGTGATGACGAGTACAGACTAACTAAAGACCATAAACCTACAGGTAGTTAATTTAGATTGTAATTGCTGTATTCTTATTAATATAATCAGGTATATTATAGTTAGGTATAAGAAAATCGATCATGATACATGTATATATATATACATAAAAAAAAAAAAAATAAATAATGAAGATTCTGTAATCAAGTTTTTAATTTTTAAAAATGTTTCAAAGATAAGAATGGTGAACTTTGGACTAGTTTTTATACTATTATACACAATATATCTAACTGTCAATAAATTATTTTTTTCAATATTACAAAAAATGGCTTGAAAATTGTATAATAATTTATGTGCATGTATCTGAAATTCCACATAATCCTGAATATATAGCATAGAAATTAGTTGCTGTACAATGTAAAACTTGATTTAGTTTAGCATTATTGTACCTAAAACAAAATATAAATTTTAGGGTTGACTGGTCTTCAAAACATAGGTAATACATGTTATATGAATGCTGCACTTCAAGCATTATCAAATACAACACCGTTGACAGATTACTTTTTAACATGTTTTCCTGAAAACCCTTGCAACCAATCAGACAACAACTCTTTAAATTTATCTAGAGCTTATCATCGACTCGTTCAAGAAATGTGGCATACCAAACGTCCTGGTTATGTTACTCCCACATCAATTTTGTATACAATGCGTAATGTAAGTTGAAAGTAATATTATTTTTGTTATTATAACATTTTCAATCATTATTTATTATATATTTAGGCATACCCTATGTTCAGAGGATTTCATCAACATGATACTCAAGAATTTTTAAGGTGCTTTATGGACCAATTGCATGAAGAGCTAAAAGAACCTGAATTAGAAGCTGTGCCTTCTAGACGTCATTCATATAAGGGTAATGTTGAATTATTATTTTTTAATTAAATGATGATTACAACATAGAATAATGTGATTATAATATCAGTTTTATACAATAGAAATGTTGATTTTTTTTTAGGTACCTTCAGGAAACAGAGTGTAGAAAAAAATCATTTAGCTATTCCAGAAGAAGATAAAGAAGAATGTTCAGATAATGATGAACTCAAGTCTTTAACAAATGCTGATAGTAGTTCTGAAGGTGTGGATGAATATGAAACCTGTGATTCTGGTGTAAGCGAACGTAGCTCTTTGTCAGAAGAGACATCTGAACGGATAAACTTGACAAAAAAACTAGAACGTCATCTGTTTGCAAAAATGAACCATGGTAATAAGATGGCATTATGTCAGAAAAACAGGAAACTTCATGTTAAATACAACAGCATTATTTCTGAAATATTTGATGGAAAACTTTTAAGTTCAGTACAATGTTTAACTTGTAACCGGGTTAGTAAATATTCTATGTATAATAAGGTATATCTTAAATTGTCATGGCAGTAATATTGATTGAACAAATTTATATTTTATTTTCATTATTACTTTTCAATATAATTTTACGTTATATATTAATTACTTTATATTTTATAAATAACATAATTATTAAGATAATTAAACTATTTTTTATAAATTCTCTGTTTTACCTTATGAAATCCACCACTTACCACTGTATATACTTGGACAATAAATAAATAAATATGAATATATATATTATATATCTAACTAAATTAGATTAAGATAAAATAATAAACAATTTAAATTTAAAAAAATTTCTACTTTTTATTTAATTTAAAATAAGGGACATTTTTTTTTATAGATAATTAAATTGTTTTGATTTTCATATATTATAGGTATCTTCAAGGGTCGAAGCCTTCCAAGACTTATCTCTGCCCATTCCTACTCGTGATCATATAACTGTATTACACCAAAGTTCAACCAATTTGTGTTCAGTACATAAGTTATCAGATATATATACAAATCAACAGGTCATTCAGGTATTATATTCTTAGATTTAAAAATTCTAAATACTATTAATTAAATATTTATATTTATATTTGTATTATTATTATTTTTAGAACTGGATATTTTGGTTTTGGGACATAATGTATAGGTGGTTTTGGGGGCCAACAGTTGGTTTACATGATTGTTTAGCAGCGTTTTTCAGCGCTGATGAACTTAAAGGTGATAATATGTATAGGTATGAACAAATAATATAAATTTTAAATTCTTTCACCATAATATGTTATGAATATTGTTTATATAGCTGTGAAAAATGTAAAAAACTACGAAACGGTATTAAATTTTCAAAGCTCCTTGAATTGCCTGAAGTTTTATGCATTCACCTAAAGAGATTTAGACATGAACTGATGTTTTCATCTAAAATCACTTCATATGTCACATTTCCCATTGATGGTCTAGATTTAAGGCCATACGTTCATAAAGGTAAATTTACTCGTGCATAGTGTTATCATGTTCGTATTCAAATTTTGCTAATCAGAAACTGTTTATGAATGTAATATAGATTGTACATCCCAGGTTACAACATATAAATTAGTATCTGTAATTTGCCATCATGGTACAATCGGTAGTGGTGGTCATTATACATGTTATTCATTAAATCCAATCAATGAGCAATGGTATGAATTTGATGATCAGTGTGTCACTTTGGTATCAGCTGAAATAGTTCGAAATTCTGAAGCTTATGTTCTTTTCTACAAGTGAGTAAAAAATTGAAATTTTTTTGTTGCAATACAGATTATTTTAAATTATATTAAATTAAATTGTAATAATTAGTTATTTTTATTAGATTAATAATTAATTCATATTTTTATTTTAGGAAAAACAGTCCAATAACTAATAGAATTAGAACACAAATGCGGCAAGTTCAAGTGAACAAAACACAATCAAATTGCTCTCAGGAAGCATGTTTCATTTCGACTAGATGGCTGTCTAAGTTCAACACATTTGCTGAGCCAGGCCCTATAGACAATTACGATTTTATGTGTCATCACAATAGAGTGAAACCAACTCATGAACTGCAAATCAATCATTATGCTACTATGGTTTCTGGTCAAATTTGGGATTACCTGCATAGCAAGTAAATAAACTATTTATTTAATGTTAGTGTTGGCCAACAATATATTTCTAATAACATAGTTTTAGTTTCCTGAATATAATACAAAAATTGATGTTAATATTGAACAAAAAGAATAATAATTACACCAATAAAATTCCTTATTTAAGGAAAAATAAATTAAATTTAACATAATATATGGTAGTATATTTTAACAAATAATTAAAAAAATCATAAAAATAGTTTGATATTTACAATAATTCTATTTATATGTCAATATCAATATTGTTGGCCAACACCATTATACTATAGACCAACATTTTCTAAAGAGTGCTGCGAAAAAAATTGCTTCTAATTCATAAAATATAATTAAAAATAATTTTTGAAATAAATAGAAATAATATGTATATTTAATTATTAATTAAAATGTACAAATTTTTAGTATAAAACATGTGATTGACTTTCTTTACATAATAGCTCGATTTGCAAAGGAATTGACGATAAACACAAATTACTGTTAATGGAAATATTTATAATTGGTTTTTTTTTTTAGTAATGTAATAAACTATTTGAACTAAACATTCATCCTGATAATTTATTTCGAACTATAGATTCTTCATAGTTTTTCATTATTATAGTTCGATTTGAGTTGCAATTCAAATATTGGGGTTTGTCAAGTCACTAGTTTTTTCCTACTTGTAATATCCAAAGTTTAATATTATTCTTCATAAATCATTAAGTTTATCACTTGACATTAATATGTCTTTCTATACCTTGCATTTAAGTCATTTAAATAACTTAAATTATCATATAAATAACGATAATAATATACAATATCAGTGCTATATGAGTTAATTGATTTGTAATATTTATGTTTCTCTGGTTTAAAATACTTGTAATTGACAAGTAGACAATGTTTATCAAAATTGTGTCTCAACTTTTAGTAATTAATAATCTCGTGCTACAATAGAAAAAATTTAAACTACCGCTATACATATTTGTATATTAATAATGTGCTATTATAGGTTTGGTGGAGGACCAAAATGTACCAACAATCAGTTGCAAAGATGTGAATTGTGTTATGCCGAGTATATTGAGATGATGCTCAGAAATAGAGCTGAAATGGAAACAAAGAACTTTGCACGACTTGGAGAAGAATCAAGTCCACATGTAATATATTTTAAAAGATAAAATCCTGCATAATATACTTAAAACTTTTTATAATAGATATTTAAAATTGGCTGTTTTTTTATTTTTATTTTAATGAAAAAATATATTTAATTTTTATACAAGTTTCACTTTAAATTTCTATTTAAATTATTTGAAAAATATTTAATTTTTGTTAGTTAAACCTTTTTGTATATTATAGAAGTAAACTTATTTTTATTTACGTAATACAATTTTTATTAGGATATGCTAACTGATTATGCAATATCAACGAGTTGGTTTAAATGTTGGGAAGCCTTTTTGAATGGCATTGTAAGTGAACCACCTGGACCCATAGATAATTCAAAGTTGATTGATAAATCTGAGAGCAAATTATTAGGTATGTCATTAAATTTAATAAAATCAATACATGAGTCTTAAGTTTTTATTTTTTGTATAGATTCCTGTGATTATGTGTCTGTATCGGAAGTACAGTGGGAATACTTGTCAAGAATATACAGTGGTGGCCCCCCTGTTGAATTAAGCGAGATCCAAGCATCGTAAGTTTGGCATAATAATATTATGTTTGGTTAAGACTTTAAATGTTATAATTATGAATGTTTTAACTAGGGCTGAAAACACTATTTTTAATCAAACAAATAGTCTTTCAGACAAATTGTGTGAAGTTGATGAACCAGTAGAAGATATTTCCGATAAAAGTAATTAGTAATTTAAAAATATTTTATTAATTTTTTATAATTGGTTATGTGAGGTTTTTAATCATTTGTTTTAGAATAATTATTAAGAAATAACATTAATAAACATGAAATTTTAACTGGTATGTAGTAAATACTGTCTGTACAATGTACAAATTATAAATTCAATATACATTTTTTAAGTAGTACTTTATTAAAATTGTTCATTAATATTTTGATCGATGTAATTTTTGTCATAAACACTTATTATATTACTTCTTCAAAGTAATTTAATTTTAATATTAAATTATTAGTTAATAATATATAAACATACATTTTGGCATTTTTGTTTTACAATTTTCATTTGATTACAGTATAAAATAAACTTCCAATTAATGAATCTCTAGTGTTGACTTAAATTATGTTTATAGTTATTTTTGGAAACTACTACACAGATGACATGATCACACAAAATATTTTCAATATGTATTTCTTATTAATTTTATAATATATGGAACATGTTATAGTTATAAAATTTATTAGGTTACAAACAAAATTAAATGAGTGTGTGTTCTAATGATTCTATGGTATTGAAGATAGACAATATATTTTTACAAATATTTGTGTGACATTGATATATATTATATTCTAGTGACATTTGAGACTTTTGAGACTGAAAACATAGAAACAGTTAATCACGATTCGGGTGACCAACCAATGACCAATAATATAAGAAAAAAACCACAACAACAAAAACAACAGTGTTCGGCAGTGAAGAAAATAAATTAGAACAGAATTACAATGTTTTATTTGTATTAATTATTTTTTTTACATACAATAATAATTTATTTGTAAAAAAAAAAATGTGTGTTTGTATAATGTTTTAGTTAATCTGTATAGTATTGATAAATTGGTATAATTTTAAAGTATGCTAATAATATATGATATATTATATTATGAAATATTAGTTAATTATTTGTTAATTATTTATTGCATTTAGAAAAATTGTTACCTATAAAACAATTGTTATTATTTTGTTTGTCAATTATTTAATTTTGGTGATTTTATTTTGTTTGTTATTTTTATATTATTATATGAATTTGGGTGGCATTTAACTTTTTCTTTGTTTTGTAATTCAAAAGCTGTATGTGTTTTTTTGTTAAATTTTTTTTTATATAAAAAACCATGTTTGTTATTATGTTTAAAATTCGTAAAGATTAAAAGATATAGTAATATGTTATTATAAATTGTTAAAAACGTTATAGCTTGTGTTGATTAAAAAAAATGATAACGTTCAAAATTACCAACTTTAATAACAAATGAATGGTGAATTGGTGAATAGTGAAACCTATTATAGACATATCAGATTTTAACATTATTTTTCTTGTCTACATGTTTGTGCATTCTTATAATTAAGATCAGTCTTAGGAGATAGAAAAAAAGTAAATAATTTTCATAGTGGGTAGTATCTTTTGGGTTTCAAGTAACCAGAAGGATGAGGTCGGCGATTAGAGCAGATAGGGAGTGGACGATGTAATATAATCTTTGTGAAAAACAATCAGATGGAGTGCAGAGAAGTCTGGGCAGCGATTGATTTGTATTTAGAATGAGTGCTAACGAGATGACTCCTTGGGGTAATTACGTTTACACGAGATCAGACTCTGTGGGGAACGACAACATTAACAATATCAAATTAACAACAATAACGTGTAACGATAGTTTGGAAAGTACGACATTTGTGATATTTCTCAAAATAAACAGCAGCACACACGTTTCCAAATCCACCTACTCCTCGTCCGGCAACTGTGTCATAGTTGAGCGGCGGCTGTCATCTGGGACCAGCCGTGGCGTCTTCCTGGAAGTCTGGCGATAAGTCCGCTTCGAGTTCCGCCTGGTCACCGTACGGGCTGTGGCCCACAACATCAGTTGATTTCCGCCCTGGCCCACGGAGCTGCAAGACTGTAGGATGTGCTGAGCCCGTGGACGCCACCACCACGAACTCGCCCCCGGGAAGTATTTCGAACGCTGTTATTGGATGGACTGGAGTGAATTCCGACACAAGCTGACCTGCACAAACAAACGACCACGATTGTGGTTATTAACGATTTATAAAATAATACAATCATACAAAACTCTTATGTTATTTCAATCGTTTACGATTTTTGAAAATTTGCACATTAAAATAATTTGATTTTAAAATCGAATTTAAAGTTTATTATTGAATAATTGACCTACCTAATTTATGAGTTTTAAACTGCAAATGAACTACAAAAGTGATATTTATTCTTGTTAATTCAGTTTCATAAACACTTACCAGTGGTCACGTTCCAAAGCTTGATCGTTCGGTCCCGGGCGTGCGTATCCAATGACACGAATGTGCCCCCAGCTGGATCCAGTCGGAGGCTGGTGACTGGTGCGGCGTGACCGTCCAGTGTCCACCGGCAGTTACCGGTGGTCAGATCCCAGATGCATATGTGTCCGTTCTCGTGGCCACTTAGCACGCAGCCGTCCTGGGACGATATGTCTAACGCTACGCAATCCACACCAGGCTTCCACTTCTTGAACAGTGTGCCGGACTGTAAGTCGTACACCACTATGAAGTTAGGCCCAGGCTCATCGACTTCCTGTGCGAGACCGAAAACGGTAATTAGATAATATTTTATATAATTTCCAACTTTACACATGTGCATTTTTATATAATGTAAAAGTATATCTAATTGACTTGGGGAATATATAACCTAGACCTAAACAAGATAGATTGTCTTCATAAAATCTAATCATAATCGAAAATTACATAAACAAATACTATTTAAATGCACTTAGTCAACTTCATAATATGTACGTATTATACGTAGTATCAGTACGGACGTCGTACTACGTCTTAATTCGTAAAAGACAAAATTTGTGGTCAGCTATCTCGCAACTTTTTCAGATTTTCCCGAATTCTCGATGAAACATATTATTTAGAGATTAAAACATTTTTACGTTCGTCAAGCTTCCTAGTGTTCCAACTTGGATCCTTGTGATTTTTGGTTGTTCATTAAACTTAAATTGTCATTGAAAGGGACCAAATTTGAGTCACGCGAAGATGTAACGAAGAATGCGACGGCCAAACTTAAAAATTCTATTCCCAAAGAGACTTTCCAGTGATGATTTCAATAGCAATGATATATTGACACGGCTGCACTGAGAATGCATTTGATCCGATATACGTCGGCTATGTTAACTCCAACACTGGACAAGGGTGTCGTCCAGCACCTGATTTAGAGTTGAAGAGGCTGGGAGCAAAATTAATTTAACGCCGCATTTTTACTTTGTACCCATCACATATTAATTGACATAAAAAATATTTTAATACCGATGTTTAAATAAGAAAATTTTGATACCGGTGGCAATCGCCCCCCTTTGCCCCCCTTAAATACAGTCCTGGTGTCACCAGACGTTGGACGACTGCGTCAACTGACGCGATCATTTTCTTCGCAGAAATCTGTGTATATTTTATTACGGTTGTCGGACGTTGTCGGTTGATAAACAAAATTACAAAATTATTTGATTTTCCACAGACTGTCGGAATATGTTGGAACGTGTCGGATGACACTAATGTTTTTTTTGATTAGTACGAAAATTTGTTTCCAAACCGACTACGTGTCGGATCAAATACGTTCTCAGTGTAGGTGCAGCCATTCGACACCCATTAGTATGTATATAATTAAATAAACAACCAAGTGGGTTATTTGTACTGGTACAGAAATCAAAACTAAACATTATTATTATAACGACAATGTTATTCTTAACAGTAAATATAAGATAAATATTACTTTTTCTGGTAAAACGTCAGATACTATTACGTATACATCTCGTATAGGCATTAAAAATGAAAACTTTTAGGTAGGTACTTACTTGTGCGACGCAACACACATAATGACCCTCGTAAGTGATGGCCGCGAGTCGTGTGACAAACTCGTGGAACGGTATCCTCAAGTCGTACATCAGCTGTCTGGAAGTCAGGTTCCACACGAGCAACGGGAACGGCTTTTGCGTTTCGTCGCCACAGACCATGACTCTGCGAAATTAAAGATTCGTTTTAAACATTTTTTCAAACTTACTAACAAAATAATCAGATGATTAAAATTTGTTGTTAAAGTAATTTTTTTTTTTTTTAACGCGCGAAATAGTGAAAAATACGTGTTACGCGAATAAATTATAAACTAATAATCAATATACTTACGTAATATACAACTTTTTGGAGTTAATTTTAGGGGTGAACAGTCTAAATTTTATAAAATTTAATATCGATGGAACATAAAATTCGGATCACCCTAGTTGATGAATTTTTAGAAATAAATTTTTTCTAACCGTCTTCGAATAATTATAATAACAATAAACTATCATCCCTTAAGTCAAATGATCAATTTTTCCCGTTAAAATGAATTATTGGTATCTAATGTCTTGTTCTAATGTTAACTTTAAACAAACCTGCTCGTAATAATACGCACCTTCCGTTTCCGGACACGAGCAGCGAGTTCAAAAACCTGTCTTCGCCGGCTTTGAAATACGCTTCGATCGTGCCAGTATCGATATCTATCAGGTTCACGTGCATCCGGCTCCTGGCCAACGCGACCAGTTTCGTGGGACTGTGTAGGCCGAAGTAAGGCATGTTTTGATTCATCACACCTGGAAACCAAAATTGTTCAAAACATATTCGCATATACTTGATTTTTATCGATAACCGCCGAACCTTTGAGTTTGCTGACCACTTTTCCGGTGGCTAAGTTGATTACGGTCAGTTTACGTTCGCACAACACTATGCAACGGTGGTTGTCGATCAATTTCAACGCGGTCGGATGGAGGATCCCCTTGAGTTTACGCACTCTCCTACAACTGCACGTAACAAAAATACAAATGCCGTTATAATCCCAGTGGCGGATCTTCCAATCAATATTTGTTTAAAAAGTATATGTTAATAATAAAAATAATAAAGGTAACATTATTTTTCCAAAACGATTTAAATAATGAATGCCGTTTAGTACATATCAATAAACTCACGAGTGTACGTCCCACACGCTGATTTCTTTCCGCTGGGTGCTGACGGTGATCACGTAGTTCGAGTCCTCGTTCAATCTTTTGACCACATCGAAATTATACGCGTTGTTGTCATCCGACGATTTCTCCGTCACATCCAAAGGGACCATCGGCATTAAGGTCAAAAACGGCGGTGAGTCCATTAGTGCTCGATACCGATCAGCCGCGGATGAGCACAACGACATTTGCGAGTACAACTGATTTCCATTATGCATCAAAGCCGGTGCGGCGGCTGACAGGAAGTCGTTAAGGAAACTAGCCTGCGGATCTTGGATGTATGCCGACAATTCGTCCAGAAACTGTCAATGAAATGACCGCCATAAACACAATGTATAAATCAATGATAATAATATAGTCTCTTTAAGGTACGGTTTCCTAGACGCGGACGGGCGCCGCGGCGACTGTCGTCGAATGACTGTTACTATGTATTTCCATTAAACTGGTTTCCTACACGCGACTCAACATTAGTCGCTGCGGTTGAAATCTATACTGCTTTGAGAACAGTGTATCGCGACAGTCGCGACTCTTTATTATACTATTGTAAATCATCAAATTTGTATACTATTGAATTTTATTGAAGGAATCAAAATATCTGGATTAATTAATTTCTTACATATTATTAGATACATTTTGCTACCTACTGTAATCCAATTTTTAGACTAGATGATAATTAAAGGGATTGATATTCTTTTAGCACACAGTAGATACAATTCTACAAACTGTACAGTAAATAAAACAATCTATTGGTTCAATCAATTGTTTTGCACGAAACATCTACATTTTATAACATTTCTAAATTTAAGAATTATAATATTATATTTTTCTATACATATTTCGCACTATTATCTGTAATATATGGAGTTGCCAATAAAAATAAAATTATCTAATGACCGAAAAATTAACAGTAAAAACTTTGATTTATATTTATTAGTGATACAATATTATGTCATTAATTTGTCATTAAAATTATACTATTATTATTTAAAACACAAAATTCCGCCATGACTTGTAAACGTCCCGACGTTTCAAATCAAACTGTTTAGTTTTTACACATTATAAACGTATCAATGTATAATTTTTTGGAAAGCCGCCGCGGCCAGCCGCGTCTAGGAAACCGTACCTCACAGATATCATATATAATATGATAACACATAATAATTATGGACAACAATCGATATATTTTTTATTAAACAAATTTTGACAATATTAATTACAAATCTAATAATAGATAATCGATATCAATCGTGTGATTTATCAAAGAATATATTTTAATTGATATGGTTGTTGATGCTAGATAATTTTTTACTAATCTATAAATACCTGGAGTACTGAACCACCGCTGTTGAGTTTGTCCAACACCCAGTCCAGGTTGTTGAAATTTTCTTTGATCGTCGAGTCGGCTGTTAGGTATGTGCTCTCGTCCAATTTCCTTCGTTTCGGCAAACTCCACTTACAGCATTCGTTGATCATTACCTAATCGATCACAGAGAGAGAGAAAATATGAAAAACAGACAGTCTTTTATAGACATAATATACGCCAAGACGTATCAATTATATATTTTAAAGCATTTCCGCAAATCGCAAAATTTTCCGGGTGAAATCGATATAATTGCTATGTAACATGTCTTGTTGCGGGCATTGAGGAATGAACTATCTCTTATCGGGAATTCAGATTTACCAATCTTAGTATCATACTATACTAGTCAAAGTCTTATAAGAATATAGTATACTATACCATTGATTATAATTTATCGTAAATTTATATTTATACGTAGGTTATTTTCATAAATTTTAATTATTGAAGAGCATTACTATATTAATTCAGTTTAATATTATTTTTGTGAAAATTATATGATTTATGATTTCAATTAAAATACAAGGAATTAAGGAAATACTCGTATTTTTAAGTTTTTACAAATTTATATTTTTCCTAATTAGTTTTACAGAAAATGTTTTTTTTTATTATACTTGAGACTTTTTTACTGTGATTATTATAATATAGTTTATATGCAACTGGTAGGAGGGTGTTTTAAGGCATAATATACCCCAAAATAAAAAAAAAACCTTTACAAAAAATTACAGCACAAGATAGTTTTAATAATTTTTCAATATTAAAAGGAAGATCTTGTCTTACATTGATAGTAGATACCAAATAGTAAAAAATTGTATAATTATTTGATGATACTAAATGAATATGTAGAAAAGATCAGCATATAAATTTAACATTATAATTTATAATATTTATTACGTTTATCATTATTTTGTTTCTGATATCAATGGCAATTATAATGGTCGAAATTATTGAAGCTTACCCGTTGATCGTAATACGAGAGGATTTTATTTCTGATACGCTGGATGGACGGATTGTATCGCCGGTTAGCAGTTTTGGCAACCACGTCATTTTTCCACCGGATCGTTGTGTATCTATCCGTTTTGTACCAGTACAGAAACGACCAGAGCAATTCGTTGAAAATTGCCCAAAAAAGACCAGCTGATGATGTCACTGAAATCATCCAACAAACGGATACAATGGTAGTACATTAATTGTAAAAAGAACACTTGTGGATGATATTATAATAATCACAAAATCACCAAATCTATTAAATAATTTACTTTAAGCAATAAATATAAATTTTGATTACAATGTTACCATCTTCAGTAGAAAAATAGACTGATCAAGAGATCAAGTAAATTATTAGTTTACTTTTTTACAGTTAAATATGAATTCATATGTTTCGAATAAATGCAATTACTTATGTATAGGTATAGCATATAGACACAGAACAATAAATTATAATATATTAAAATATGATTTACATACCAGTGACTGAATCTTCGGTCCGGAATTCGTTCTCGGACGACAGTAATTCAACGATCTCCGAATCAAGTAGACCATATCGAGTAGCACACATGTAGCTAATTGCAGTGGACACCTATTGATCGTATATATATATAATTATACAATTATATAATATAAAGAAGTTTATAAGTTTTAAACATTAAACTGTATTTTATTCACGGCCAAATTGTGTCGGATGTATTCAATAAGTACCTTGTTTTTACCCAGCATTGTTTCGACATTGTCGAAAATGGATTCCACCCAGTCTTCCGATGGCTGTGGTTGCTTAGAGTTTCGTATCTTTGAACATAACGCGTTGACTTGAAGTTCCAACAATGTCTTTGCCTTACTGTCGTTTTTCATCGTTTCTCCTATACCGCCGCCGACGTCATCGATTGGTCGCATAGCCGTTGTCGACAATATGCTATCAATTTGTTCGTCTGTCGTATTTAAGATCTATTATATATAAGAAGGTATGTTATTAATATTTTATTAAAATTTCATTGAGATTTTACGGAGATATTCTCATCTTTATTCTATGATATTTTTTAACCTGAATATACAAATCAGCCCTGTTAACGGTTTGTCGCAATCGATTGTAATGTGCCGATGGTTCGGTGACTGACACTATAATCTTGACACTGTCGGGCAGAGACTGTGGTATCCAATCTACATCCTCGTTTCCGAACTGCAAACGTAAAAACGAACGAAACACATAAATAAAACTACATATCATTTATACCTACATTAGTGCAGCACATAATATAATAGATAAAAATATATATATATTACTCGATCGATGCCGTCAACGATCATCGCCACCGGCCTTTTAGCTCCTATCGAACACAACAGGCGTTTGATTTGTTCAGAATACAATTGTACGTCCTGAAAACAAATTAAACGTCGCGTGTGAACATACAATACAACAATCCGAAATTTCGTAAATAAAAAACGCACGTGTTTGAACCAAGTACATTTTCCGCTATCCACGAGATCTAATTGGACAACCAGCGAATTGAGCGTCTGCTCTAGTGATGAACTGCAAGCGGACGCATTAGCAAATCTTGTCATCACAGCAGCATCCGGGTTCCACTGGTGATATTGTTTCGCAATAGCAGCCATAACGGTGGTCTTCCCCGACCCTGGAGGTCCGTACAATACTAACGGATGCCCAGCAGTGTCTGAGTTCGTCAAGTTCCTGATAGTAAAAATACGTGTAAAGTAAAAAATTATATGCGATGTCGACGTGTGCAGTCAGTGACCAGGAACAATCGGATGTTTGGTCGTATTCTATGCATAAACCATGGTTGAGGTTTGATATTATTTTCGAATATAGAATGCTACATTTGCCTAGGGTGAACTTATAGAAATGTACATTCTGGAGATAAAAACCCTTCAGATCCCAACTATTTATTATTATTTCGCGTGGATTTTTGAATGATTATCAATATATGATCCAAAGACAGTAACATTTGATAAATCTATAAATTTAGTTTTTTTTCTTTGAAATTACAACTTATTTGTCAGTAAAATATATCTAAGTTTACCACAAAATTAGAAAAATCACGCACTTTTTGATACGTTCCATAGTTTCCTCGCAACCGACCGCCTGTCTGGATGCATTGTGCCCAAACCATGATTGTATTCGCAATTCTTCCAACAACAGTGCATCCACGCCGTACGTAGACTCTTGCTTTTCCTACGTAATATAAATTTAGTAATTTATTTATTTTAAACATGATATATTGGAGGCACATGAGTCAGATCTCCTGCCACTTTTTCTGACAATGTATTTAGGTTTTGTGCATAATTTTACCCAATAACAATAATATAACTCTCTCGTGTATAATTGTGTATATTACACCGACGCAAGTTATTATGTAAGTATAATAGTATAGTTCATCTATATTATGTTTACAATGATATTTAACGAAAAATACATTAGATTTGTACTCACCCTATCCTTGTCGATAGAATCTACTATTGATGAAATTAAGGGTACAATTTTTTTGCCCAATTCGTCCGTGTTGCTCTCCTCATAACATATGATATTTGATTCTGGTAATTCGTTCTGTGATCACATACAATTTAATGATTAATGATGACAGGATAAACAAAAAGTTAAGACTATAAGTACCAGCCCAGTGCATAATTTTGCAAGGGCCCCATATAATTTTACAGTCGTGTTAAAACTTAAAAATCTAAATGTTTAGTATGATAATTATAATTTTAGTGACCAAGGGTCACTAAGGACTATATATGTATATATAATACGATATATACCTTTAATTGTCTGCTGAATTGTTCTAGTCTCTTTTTGGATTCTGCCGCAGTGCTTTTACATTTATGGCCAGAACACGCGTCGTAGTTTTTCATAACCCACACCGATCTTTTTGCCAACTCTACATTCACCAATATCTCATTATGAACTTCCTATAACGCCGTAGGATTATTAATGTACTCGAATTTTGTTGTGATAAAAAACAAATAAAAAATCGTCCCTATATATTATTATAACCTGCTGCAGAACTGGTTCGGCGTAACCGCTTTGTAACGGCATCGAGTCGAACGCCTTCATCAATGCGATTTGTAGTTGCACTTTTTCGTCGTACCATACTTTTTCGTCGGCGTCCTAAATAAAATTATTTATTTTCTTTTAATATTTTTAATATACTTATAATTATTAATATTAATATTAATAGTGTTAAATATTATAAATGGTTTTAAATTCTTATACCTGAGTCTCGAACGTCGTTTCGAACATCATCTCGTTTCTGAGTTCAAAATGATTTTTCTGTGCATCAAGCGTGTACCATTTTTCGATCAGCTTGCCGGCGTCCGTGGAACTGGTTCGAGCTATGTCGAAGTCCTGTCTGGTCATGACCTGTGGCAGCATCGGTGGCCCTAACGAGTCATCCACGAACACTACTGGCACGACGTAGCTCACCAGGTTTTGCCTGCGGAGCTCCGCCAGCCGGACGGCTGTGTCCAGCTGTCCCCCGTATTCCTTCTGTTGATGTTGGTCGCAATATAGATCTACCACGTGAAATTCGTATCCGATTTGCGAGCATTTCGACTGGATCTCCGGTAACGTGTTTTCGTACAAGCTGTGCCTTTCATTTGAAAGTCCTGCGAAAGTCACTTCAAATATTATTGTTCCAAAATGTACACTAAATATAATAGGCATTCATCATATTAAACAGAGTACGTATACGAATTACAATCATTTTTTTTATATAAAACATTTCTAGACTAAACTTATTTGGATATATCTGAGTTCAAAATTTAAATTAATTCCTTTTAAATTTTAATAATTATGAACACATGGATAGTCTTATAAAAACAGCAAGAGTTATTTATACTTCATACCATAAAAATAAAAGTTCTAATTCGAAACAAAATATTAATGATTTTTATTGTAATTCTATTAGGTACATACAATGGAATTGAAACATCGTTTTTCAAACTATACGAAATAATTGTGGTTCACTGGTACATGTTTTGTTACAGGTACTTTTATAAATTAAAATTAGGTACAATATAGATAATATTTCAGTATTAATATTTATAGATGTCACGTACGGTGCGAAAATCAAACTTGAAATAAAATTTAGATAATTTCGTTTATGTCACTCACCTTTATTGTCCGGTACACAAATAAAAATAACAATTTTGTTAGTCTTTTGATTAGAAGTTGGCTCGAACACGCCGAGCAGTAATTTCTTTGTCTCGGTCGATACACATTTCAATTCGTCCGGCAACGTAAACATAAAACATTTCTCGGGGGCTTTATCTACTGGAAAATTGAAAAAAATAAACTATAAACTATTAAATAACGATTTACCACGATCAACGTATATATAAAAAACAATTTTATATTTTAATAATATTTCTTAAACAACAAATGTAATCGTAATAATGTATTATATTACGTAGACCGCAAGACATAAGTTGTAAATGATACATTTAATCACCGTTCAAATAGTAACTGGCCGAAGTCTCCAATAATAATAAAAAATGTCGACGCAAATAAAATGATACAAATATAGGGTGGCGGAGCAAAGCGACCACATTTGAAATTAACACCACACTTTTAATTTTTGAGTTACTGAGGTGACAAATTTTTTTTTACCAAATTTCAGGAAGTTTTTATTAAATACGTAAAAAACTTATGTGTCAAACAGAATGTCCGACAAATGGTGTCCGCGCATGGTAATGCATTCTTGGAGGTCCTCACCAAAGTTTGTCATCACTTTCTCTAAGCGCCTCCAAGAATGTATAACCATGAGTGGACGCCATTAGTCGGACATTATGTTTCACACATATGTTTTTTTTTCCCCTCAGTAACTCAAAAATTAAAAGTGCGGCGTTGATTTCAAATGTGGTCGTTTTTACAACGCCATCCTGTATATATATTATGTAAAATGTATGTTATATATACGTATAAATAATTTATAAACTAGTAGATTTTAAAAAGCTTTCATTAATTAATAATTAATTTATAAATATATAGTGTATAAAAAATTATAACTTGCTAAGTAGGTTTTATATTTTAAGTTGAAATATAATATATAATGTGTTTGGATAAATATGTACAGTAAAATAGCGAAGGTGACTATGCCAAAAATTTCATAGAATATGTTTTTAAGGTATGCTAATTTATTGTAAAAGTAAAATTTAAAGAACATATAACATAATCTATTTATAAACAAGTTCTTGTGAGCCATAATTGTATTATAAATATAGTGTAGTAGAAAGTCAAAAATAAATGTTAACATTTTATAATTTATAAATCATAACAAAAATAACCTCTTTCAAAGTTTTCCGTCAATATGTATATATATATATTTTCTAAATCTAAAATGTATATTACAAAAAATACCGACGACAAACATTGATGTGATTACAGATTTACAGAGTTAGAAAGAACTATTATAATAATATGATATATTAAGATAGCTGGTGTGAATGGACGAGAGGTAGGAGATCGAGATCTATGGAGACTTTGCGACTATACTTTTAACGGTGCCACGGTAGACATCTTAAAATAATTTATTTTGCACACCTATAATGGAGATGTTCGATTCGATGGGTTTGCAGTTGATAGCCGATTGTTCTTCGGGATGTTCGATTTTGGGAATTTTAAAAGTAGTTCCGCCGATTGTGTTGTTGGTCGATGTATCTGCTTTGTTATTTACAACGTTGTTTTTACCCTTTTTGGCCACAGATATTACGTTTGTCGCTTTGTCGGCTTTCTTTTGATTTTTTTTGTAACGAGCCTTATGTAAATATCTGTTATAAAAAAAAAACCAATAAGACAAATTAAATAATAAGTCCATTCAGTTCACCAATTAATTTTAGGAGATTTACCCCTCCATATAGAAATGCGTCTTTGGTGTACAGTCAGACGTCTTTGTTTGGGCACGTGTAACTATGCTATAACAGTACGACAACCGTTTTTTGGAACGTTTCCCGCACACGCGGGACTTAATATTATTATGAAAGTGCGCGCATCAACAAAACACGCGCTATTCCAAATATATAATATAGCGCGACAAACTATTTATTTTTCCAATTTGGCAACGGAAAGAACCGTATACAAACTGCAAAACTGTATGCGTTTATATGGTCGTTTTGGGGGAGGACATTTATTTTTTTATGACATTTAAATATCGTGTACACAGCACGTTTTTTATAAGTGTAAAACACACTCGTTTTTAGTCGATTTTCAATTTGTTTTATAATTTAAATATTTCAAGCTACAATAAATTTGTAAAGTAGGTACTTAATATCATTGGTTATAGAATAGACTATTCTATAGTCTATAGTGGTAAGTGGTTAAACCTTTATATACCGCAGTCGATATAAATAATTATAATACCTATAACAACAACGTTCATGGGTATAAGTTAACCGGAGTAACATAATAAATTAACAAATTATATTTGATAATTATTGATAAAATAATAATATAATATTACTAGTTAAAATTTTATCTACGTATAAACAAGCGAAATGTGAAAATAAAACCTTTGGTCTAAATAAAAAATTCCACCTGTTGCGGTAGTTACAATCGTGCACATAGGTCATATTTAAATTATATATTTCGAATTTGTTTTCTGCGTACCATTTATACGAGTACATACCAGTACATGACAGTCGGACAGTCCCCTATTTAATAAACTATCAACATTATATAATAATTAAATTGAACAATTCTATATTATTTAGAAAAATAATTATTGATTACCTAAAAATATTTATTTCATTATATTTGTTTCATTAATTACAATTTTTATAATATAATATAGATATTTACGGCGTTTAGTTTATCGGTATAGAACAGGAAGGTATTGTTTTTTTTCTAAACAGGATGATTTATATTATGAATTACGCGTTTTGCAGTTGTTTATACGAAACTCATACATTGCGTTTTGTATGTTATATGTTCTCTTTGACGGTTTGATACGCTGTCTTAGTGTCGGTTATTTCGATTTTTATATTTCTATATGTTTATTTAACGAAGCCATATACTATATACGTACGTATGCAAATAATTAGTTGTTTAAACGGTTATTATCACGCTAAAAATTACAAAACGCATTCAATATCGCTAAACAACTAGACTGAAGAAAGTTTGCGTTTTCGACAGTTTCATACTTTTATTTTTGTTATAAATTATAACGTATTGATGTAATAGTTTTACAAAATTACAATCATCGACCGTCCTGTAGATATGCGCATACTGTAAAGTATATGAGTGTAGTGACGCATGTTATTGTTATTATTGTTTTCGAAGTCCAAATTAGCCGTCTATTATATTATTATTGTCGCATCACACTGAGCACAAATTAATGAATCCGGACGTATTCTCGCGAAAGAGTTACTCTTAATAATATATACAAAATACTTCCAACTAGTTGGAATTACTCGTGTACCTAACATCTATGTAATCACATATTATGAGATGATAATTTTATAATAATACATTAGCTTTACATTTTAGACATGTTGATTTTGTATTTTAATATAAAAGATAAAACACAATAATAACATCAAACTGCATTTTTCTTCTAAAATTTGTAAATCTTATATAAACGAAATACAGCTGTTGTTATTATTTAATGCGCGTTTAATAAAAAATTAAAGCGTTTAACCTATTATAATATTACGTGAACACTAGAAAACTAGAATTGTATATTTCGAATTTACAATAAAGTCTTATGTGCTCTATAGTCGTTATGTATTAGTATTATTGTTATTATGATAGTATATTGTACTATCTACCTACGTACGCGTATAAATAATATATTAGTACAGACTAAGCGAATAAACGATCTTATAAATTATATTTTCATTAGACGTAGAGGTATAATTAATATATTCGAGCTTACAGCTTAACGGCTATTTTGTATATGAAAAAAAAAATAGATATGTATTGATATTATACTAAAAAATATTAGATTTGTATGATACATTATTACATTGTACACATCAATAAGGTTAAAGAGGGACGAGCATGTAAGAGAATTCATTTCTCTCATTTTTAATTTTAAACTATAGGATCATAGGGTATGCTATTTCAAAGACATGTTTATGGAGGAATCGATTAGGTTTAGACACCCATAATCAAAACAATTTAATATTATTTTTTTATATTATAAAACAATGAGGGGCCGAGAGAGCAAAACCTTTTTATAAAAGCTTCCAAAAACAATCAGAACCCCCTTTATAAATTGCTAAATACGCATCTTATATTATTTACCAATTCATCTATTTAAAATGTACTTATTGAAATAATATTCTTCCTGGTCGCATTTAATTAAATTTTTTTTTAAAAAATATGACTATTAACTAATTTAAATATTAATAAATTTAATAATTAAAATAAAATAAATAAAATAATTTAATATTAAATAAACTACTAAAAAAGTATCAAGAAAAGAAGAAATTAATGGATTGAACATGTACCTAAGATATGGTGGATTGCTAAGATTAATTATAGAAGGTATAAATTAAAGGGAAAGACCGCGATTGGAATATACAATAGACAAATAATAGTGATGGATCAAGGATGTAATTTGTACGAAAAAATTCAGTGGAAGGTAAATATCAAATATTTTGTATATTACGAAAATAAAATAATTAACACATTTTTCTTTTTTTTATTGCTGATTCAATATTTTATATAAAAAACTAAAGATTTCGATAACATTTCATAAATATACTGACACTTTACACTACTAAACTATAATAGGTGATACTGGAATATGCAGTTCGCTTATTGCTTATTGAGTTTATATTTATAAAAATAATATTATAGTCCTAAATAAAAGACAAGAGTTAAAATTTGTTTCAAACCAATTTAAGAAATAATCATATACAAATAAGTGTATAAAGTTAGGTCTCTTGTTAGGTCCCTGTATGTATAGTCATCGACTCGGACAAATTGTAAGTACCTAACCTACAGCGATACGTTAAATGCACCTAACTTACGAAACTTAATTTATCGAAAATTTCATTAATGCTTTAACGAAATATTAACATTTATAGTAAATTTTTTTAGATAGGTCACTTATGTTATGTTATTGATGAACCTCTCGAATTTTTATTTTTTTTATGCATATGCCTGAATGTAACTTGTAAGTAATTTAATTTATAATTACAAGTGCATTTTTAGAATAATATGTAAATTACATACAGGCCCCCCAAACAAAAATTTAAAAATTGCCTCTAGTCGATTTGGTTAATGTGGGGGGGGGGGCTCGGGGGCCTGTAAGGTTACGTCGATTTTGAAAATGTGGGCGGCTAACTTCACACACGTAGTATATTACCTACGTGCTATTACGTATATTTATTTTGTGTTTAGACGGAAATTACTTATTTGGAGTGTGTTGTGAATATGTCATCGAATACGAATAAACTTTTAAAATACAAATTCATCAGATGTATAACGGACATTTGACACATTAAAAGTCGTTATCGTTTGGTCATAAGAAGGTACCTGTACTTGAGAATTGAAAATATTTATCTTTCACGATATAATGATACCTGTATAATTATATCGAAATACAAACTTTGAATGGATTTATTAAAAGGGCTTGATGACAAAATATACTTACCATGGGAGGGAATACATATTTCTAATTAATTTGTTCACAAGATGTTTACGGGCAGAAGTTGTTTATATTATAAATTGTGATATACAGTGGCGGATTTAAGGTGGGCCACAGGGGCCTGCCCCCCCCCGTTGAATTAATACTTTAGTTAATAAACTACTATATTTTTAGAAAAATATAGGTTTTTATTATTATGTATTCAATTTTTTTTTTTTTGAAAATCTTTGGGCCCCCCAAAACAATATCCTAGATTTGCCACTGGTGATATTTAAAACGAAAAATTATCGTCAGCAGTAGCAGCTGTCCAAACAATATGACGTATACTCTCCCCGCTTCGCGTGAAAGTCCGAAGCGTGACGGCGGACGAGGGTCGTGAGCACAATAATAATGAAGCAAATGCGTGAGGGAGGCAGCAGTAGTTTATTGTAAACGGAAATTCGACATTTAAACGTTATATCGTTAATTTGTGTAATTGCTCACATAACCTAATTAG
Organism: Eriosoma lanigerum; assembly: GCA_013282895.1. Taxonomy (NCBI): domain Eukaryota; kingdom Metazoa; phylum Arthropoda; class Insecta; order Hemiptera; family Aphididae; genus Eriosoma; species Eriosoma lanigerum. The sequence goes on from CM023358.1 coordinate 51,803,955, forward strand.
TAATTGGTAGGTAATAATACTCACTCGTCGGAACCGTTTCTGCTGTCTTTTTGTTTTGACGAGCAATAGTTTCCCATGTCGACACGTCGGTTTCTACGGATCGCCGGCGCTCGTCCCCGCGCGCGTTTAATATTACGAACGACGCGACGATCGACGCCTTCGCCGTCTGTCTGTAGACCGCGCGGCGATACTGCACTGTAATATCATGGCCGGACCGCGGACGGATAAAACGAAACGAGTTTCAGTGTCGTCGAGTTTCCGCCGCGAAACGACGGTATTATTTTTGTATCTTTTTCAAACGATTCGCTAGGACGATGGCGAAGACGCGATGGTAAAGTAGCAAATAGCATGTACAATAAAATATTAGGCGCCTACGCGATAATGGTAATGATAATAATAAATAATAATATTATATATAACGCTACCGTAGCGCGCGGCGGCGTACAGTGCGAGTACTATTAAATAAACGCGCACTGGTTTTCCCGAAGAGATTCGCGCGCGCGCCCTCACCCCCCCCGCTGCAGACGGATGGGATTCGTTGTCGCTCGGCTAAACGGTCATACGCGACGAGGACGGAGATAGTGTAAAAAAAATGGAAAAAACGCTCGCCGGGAGTGTTTGTCCGCGTAGCGACGGCGATGATCGAAATAGACTAAATGGCCCGCCCGCCGACGGCAGTGTTAGTGCGCGCACACCGGCCGACGACGCGCACGCACCGCGGCGTTGTTGCCAAAACGTCGTGCGCCGCGGGAGAGCGGGAAAAGTTTACGGTTTTTCGGTTGCGACGCGAATTTCCGAGGCGTGTAGGTACTGGGTAATAACGCGGACGAACCGAGTAACCAACCCGGGCGATTGGCGCGCGCGGTTTACGGAAATTTAAACCGCGCGTGTGATTTTTCCTAACGTTCTGCCGCGGCGTTTGGCAGCGATATGGAGCCACATTGATTATTTGTTGACAACGTTGCCAAGTATATTTTGCCACCCTTCACGCGACGTGACCTTACCAAAGAGTTTACGCTAGGAGAATTTCCCATTTTCCCAGAAATTCAATGCATCTTCTCAACACATCATTCTTTACCTATATTATAGTGCGCTCGTATTACTACTGTCTGTTCTTACGATCTCTCATTTTATTGATTTGTGTAAAAAAAAATATTGTTATTCGCCTTAAACTGTACATAGTTGATCTAACTTCAGAAATTCTTGACAACAAAACCCAATTCAATCATATTTAATAAACATTTTTATTTATTTATTTTAATATTAATAATATAAGTACAATTTTGGTGATACACCATAAAACAAAGTGTGTTCTTGTATTCAATTCAATTCAATTCAATCAGGCAACACAGTATAGGATGGTGAAACACTAATATTATTCTAAAATAAAAAGATAAAAATTTTTTAAATTTTATCATTTACATTAAATTATTATATCTAATCATAGATATTGTATAATCGTAATATCATACATAGTAATAAATATTCGATACCAATTATTAAGTTAAATAATAATAATAATAATAATAATAATAAAAATAATAATAAAATTACCAAAGCGCGTAAAAATAGTGTAAGTCTTATTAATCAGTGGAAAGTCTGTAAATATTACGTGCTCTAGACAAATTAATTATTTTTAAATTTTCTTAAAACAACATCTCAGCTATTTAAAAAATAAAATAAACAAATAAAAATATCCACTAGTATTACATTGAATAAAAAAATTCTAACTTTTATTGTACAAAAAAATTATTTTTTTAAACTTATTTTTCCCAATAAATACGTATATTTAGCACATAATTATTTATATATATATATATATATATATATTTTGCTTATTAATGGTTGTATAGTAGAGAGTGAGGTGAGAGATCAAACTAATGGCTGTACATAATTGCTTGTGCTACACCATTAATAGTCTTTGACTTGAGCATATCGTTCTCGTATGTTTCCACAATTTCTTTACCAGCTTCAGATATCCTAAAAAAAAATTATAATTTATATTATGTCTAGATGAATTAGCAAACAATGAAATTAATTCTTGATAAACAAACAAAACTTATTAATTTTATACACACTTTTTGGTCGTAATTTTTTTGCCATTTGCAAATCGAGTAGAAATTGATGTTCTTTTCACATTTCCTGTACCACCGCCTCCACCATGGCTAGCAAATCCAGTGTTCGCCATTGAGAACATATCATCAAACCCAGAGCCAAAACCACCACCAAATCCACCAAATCCGAATGGATTCATCATTGCTGACATTTCTTGTTGTCCATTGACTCTTTGACCTTAACATAAATCATACAAATGAATATAAAACTAGACTATGAATATATAAAAAAATAATAATTAGTGTATTTACCAGGAAATAAAAGATCTGTGATATCTGACATATTGAAAAATTCTCTAAACACATCTTCAGGGTCTCTAAACGAATAGCCAAAGAAACCATGTCCAGAATCTTGGCTGAAGGGATCATAGGTACCAGGATGTCGCTGGTGATTTCTGCGGCGGCCACCATTTCCAGACCCGCCATTTATTAATCCATCTTTACCATATTGATTATAAATTTTACGTTTTTTATCTAAAAAAAAACTCATAATATTTAAAAACTAATAAAAAAATGTTTATGTTAGTGGTGATAAAAAGTTATGAAAAAAAAAAATTAAACGCGTTAGACAAAGCGCAACTTTGAAAGATTACATGCTCCAGCTCCAATGGTATTTGCTTTTGAGGTTTAGTAAGGTTTAAATCGGGTTTGGTTATATTTTGATTGGCATATTAATTCAACACAACGTAAACTATAATTTAGGGATTCTACCAAAATAACGATGGAACGGGCTTTCAAAGAAGTTGTAGAAGAACGGTCTGGACGTTGCGGATACTTTTCTTTTACGCTGTTCATCGTACAACTTTCGCTTTGCCTCTGTTAGACATAGAGAATATAATATACATATATGTTTCTTTATCTGAACGCATACATTATAGTTTCTAAAATCATACATGATAACTGGTTTACAATTATTTAACCTCTATGTCTTATGGTCTTTGTGAAACAATTAGCTCTTAATTATTAGCCATTAAAAATGTTTACACTAAGTTATGTTTTAAACATGTTCAGTTTTTGTAATATTTCTTAAAATGCTAATAACATCATCATATATACATAACAATAGAGTTGCATAGTATATACATATAAATCAGTGCTGTAGACAAAAATTGTGTAAAGGGAGGTTTATAATTACATCAAGTTAATTAAAAAAGTATGAAAAACATACAATATTTGTATAATCATAATAGTAAAACAGACACCTTATTAAAACAATATATCTATTTTCACTTTATCTTGAGCATGATAATAATAAATTTAAAAATAAATACTTTGAAATATGTAATATTTTCCACATTTATAAAAGTATAAGTGGGGTTTGTAACCCCAACCCTGTATCAACAGCCCTGATATAAAATATGTATATACATAATGAGTTTCAATAACATAAATTGTTTGTAGTACCGTCAGATAAGACTTCATATGCTTCAGAAATCTCTTTAAACATTTTATTTGCTTGTTCCTGGTTTTCTGGATTCTTGTCTGGATGCCATTTTAATGCCAATTTCCTGTAACTGTAAACCAGAAAATATTAATTGATGCTATGCTATTGCACATTATGGTAGAGAAGTGAACAATTTTACATACGATTTTTTTATATCGTTTATTGAAGCATTTGAAGTGACTCCAAGAATGGAATAATAATCTCCAGACATACTGTGTAATGTATTTTCTGAAGCTTATGTGTATGTAATGTTCTGTAAAAAAAAAATGTTTTTTAGTTATAATAGCATTTAATATCTACATACAGTTTAGTACCCCATTGATGTAACAACTATACACATGCTATATACACAACAATTATTGACTATTATTGTTGGTAGAGACATATGATGATACAGTTCGATGAACACAATAGAGGCAATCATACTTGTTAATGTTGTATTACCTTAATAACAGTTCGTAAATTATTTATACTATTAATATTGTAATACTGTTACACAGTAATATCCATTAATCTAATCATTCTAATCTGTGGTCAGTGGCGTAGCCATGGTGGGGGGGGGGGGGCATTGGCAATTTAATTTGTACTTATTTATTTTATTTTATGTTTATCAGTTTATGTTTATTAAATAATAAATCGGTTCTGGGTGATGTTGGTTATCGTGGACTTAGAATCTAGTATCACGGATACCTTTGGTATCCAAATTTATCGAAATTACCTTATTGATAATGACTTTAGTATCTAAGCTGAAATACTTATGTGACAAAACCAATGGAAAAATAATAAATTAGAAAAACCTGAGTCAGCGACAGCAGCATTACGTTATTGTACGGAGTAATTGTCAAATGTGAAATTTCAAATTATTAACTACTTCAATTATTTGCAACATTACCTGTTACAACAGTGACAGCAGAGCGTACATTTTCCACTCAAAAGTTATTTAAAAATTATTTAAGGTCATCGATGAATCAAGAGAGACTTAATGGGTTAGCTATGACAAAAATCAACAAATCTGAAGAGATAATTGTAGCGAAGTTATTCCTATCTTTAGTAATTTTAAATCTCATAGACGTTAGTTAGTAATATTTCAAATATAAATTGTAGTGTTATGTCAAAGTAAATGTTATTTTTGTTTTATTACGATTGATTATTTTCTTGGCTTTGCCCCCCCTCCCCCCAACATTCAAAATCCAGGCTAAGCTACCATCTGTAGTAATACATTATTAATACTGTCATATTACGTTCATAAATGTTTCTATTTTATTAATTACTACAAATCCCAAATATAAAATAATCATAGCATTTATAGCAGTGGCTTATTTATCAGTGGGATGTTCAACAGATTTAAACCACCCCCATAACCATAAAAAAAAAATTGCTATTAATAATATTATTTTGCCACCCGTTTTAGATTTTGCATTAAAATGTATACAGAACATATTTATTTTCATTTTTTTGCAATTAATTTTTTATATTATAAAACGGTGAGAGGGGGGGTTGGCTTCATAAAAGCTTCTAAAAAATCTGAACCTCCCCCCCTTATAAATTGCTAAATACGTTTCTGATTCATAGCACAACAAATTTGGTCTTGAAGACTCAGAAAAAAAATTGTTAGATTATTAATAGAGGCCTTCTTTTCCTTTTCCTGGTCACCGTGCAGTATTTATAGAGACCATACTGCACTGATGATTAACGAAAACTTTTTCAGTGAAAGATTTGCCAACTGTTCCGGTGACCAAAATAGATTTAAATTTAATAGAACTCAAAACAAATCAAAGAATATGTAAATAAAATGAGCATGAATGCATAATATTACATTATTTTTTAAATATTAATAAATTAGGTTAAAAGTTAAATTGTATTAATTTTGATAAAACTTTTAATTTATTGTAGTTTACTATCACAAACTAACACAAAAACAATTTTCGTTTTTATTCATAATTCATCAATATTGTATGATTTACTCATTTCCGTTCATCACAAATAATAATTAAGATATCAATTTAAAGGATAATATTTTTTTCGCAATTAATTTAAAAAAAATAGTATGTTTTTTATCATTATATTTGATTTTATTTAATATTGCTGATTATAATTTGTTTTATTATAATACGTGTTATACATTGCATATTTTCCTGTATAGCTGTTATTCAATGGAAAATATAACAAAATCACAGTTACGTAGAACCTAATTTAAGGTATGCATGTTAAAAACTTAAGTACCTATAAAATAAGATTAAATTCTTATTACCAAATTTAACAATTTGATACATTTTCGAGGTTCTCATGTGAGTTTTTCGTAAAATGTTATTAAAGTATTTTTTTCATATTTAAATAAATTTAAGTTCAGTATCGGATAATATTATATAAAATACACTAAAGAACCTCGAAAATGTTACACTCTTTTAATTTCGTAATGAGTGTTAGGTTAAGTAATATATCTGTATGTTTAACTAAAATCCCATAATTTAAGTTACAAGTGACTTTGTTTTTGCTATATATCTTTACGAAGACAACAAATATGGGTTTAGCGTCTTTTTAATTGTATTGTTATAAACAAAATAATAAAAACTCTTTTATATCACAAAACATAGAAAATATATGACAGTTCATAGCTCGGACAAACCGGAAAATATAGATTAGGTACTACAATAGGTCAATAGCTCATTGAAAAGAGAACATAATAATATATTACTCGCTAAACAAGATAAAATTCAGGGTCATAATTTGTCCGAGAGATCTGGAAACTTTTGTCAAGATTCTCCCAATCCCATATGTTCTTATAAATCGAATTCAATATTTGTTTATTACATTTATGACCTTAGTTCTTGGTAACAAAACAATTTATAAAGTGTATCTTAAACTTAAATTATTAAAAATATTGTAGGTCATTTTTAATGACTTCTACAATATAATAGTTTTGTGTTTTAAATATCAGCTTTAATTAACACATTTAAATGAAAAAATAAAAGCCATATGCATAATAATGAAAATTATACTAGTATAAATAAATAGTAAAACGTATAATGTATTGAAAAAAAAAATATGAGTAGGAGAGTTAAATATCGTACATAAGATTTATTATAAAGTAATCAAATTAGTCTATAACAATATACATGATTAACAATGATGTGAATTTATTTATTAAGTATAAAAATGAAAATTTTTATTTTTAAAACAATTTATACGTATCATATGAGTGCATTATGCTTTAATGCTCATGAGCCATAAATAATTTATTATTCTTTTATTTTATTAATTTTTAAGATATTATACTAACGAGTTTAAATTAGTACGTGTTTATCAGTAATACATACACTGATATATTATTACCAGATGTTCAAATAAAATGATTATAAAATAAGTAATATAGTTATATTATTATGAAAACTAAACGATTATAATGTTGATAATTTAACAACAGTTAGATCAGACATTCAGACGCCAGGTGAATCATGACACGACACATTTATATACATTAAATTAACCGTGTGTCATTTGTTAACAGCTAAAAATCGATCTGGTAAATTGGTAAATTATTATCATATAAACAAGTTTGCATTTTCACCTTTTACTTACATTTTTAAGATGTAGAATTACATCTTAAAAATACGCATAAAAATTAATGATATATATATATATATATCATTAATTTAAAGATCTAAAGGTTTACCTCCGTTTTAAATCCATATTACATTTAATTTTTTTAATTTAACAATATTAATATTGTATTTATGTTTTTTTTTAAAATTTCATCTATTTAATTAAAATAACTGCGTTAGATTATTTATTGTAACGTGATTACATAAATAAACAAAATATACAGTAATTCAAACGAATACTGATATCATAAATTTATGAAAAATATATTATAATATGCATAGAAAAACGTAATACCTAATAAGACACGTACAATGAATTATTAGATTACAATTTTAAATACAGACATATTTTAACTGACAACTGTAATTATTTAAACTGATTTCAAAACATTATAATAGAAGTATAATAATTTTGAGTTCTTTTAAAAAAGTAAATTACCGTCGAGAAAACAATATTAATAAAATAGTTATAAAATGATAAATTTAGAATTTTTTTTAAACATTAGAAATCAATTCATTAGATTGTTAAGGTATTTTATAGGCACACACACAAATACACAATGCATAAATGATATAAGTATATATATTTTGTACAACTTCAAGTTGATCAATATAATGTTTTAGAAAAATCAAATTGATTGTTTTTTTTTAGGTCAAGTATATATATAATATTAATCACATTCGTTCTCTTTGTATATAGGTAAAAATGTCGAACAATGTAGACATCACACGCGCTAGCTGTCGGTTAATTTGTATACGATCAAGACGGCAAAATCTACCTAAAATTGTTGCTTTCGGATTGAATTGTGACGACATTGGTTGTCGTGATATTTGATTTAAAAATACGAATCACGTGTAATAATTTGTTTACGTAAGTACACACGATACTTTATGTAGGCGCATCGGGGTATGCCGCACGCGAGATTTTCCAGTCGCCAAACACACGCATTTAATACAGAATGCATCATTATCATACACATACACACGCGAGCGTAGAGAAAAAATACCCAGTAGGTGTTGATGTTGGACAATGACCTTGCGGTTGCTTTCCCATGTAGCACAAATCACGCAATGAATCACCTTCTGTAACCCACCTACCCGCCACGGGTAACCCAAGTCCCGACCACCATCAGTCGTCTATAATATACAATTTAGTATTTACATATTATTATTATTGTATTATTATGATTCAACGGATAATATATTGTGCAATCACACGATGATACACAAACACATATCCGTGTCGCGAAAACGGAAATTTACGATAAACGTCAGACTGTGGCACACGTGCCCGGTTCGTTGACTCAAGATTCAGGTCTGGCGAGGATATTATGATACGTTCATTGTATTTGGGTTAAAAAGTAATATTGGACGTGAGATTTTCAATAAACGCGATTTCGTGTGTACGATACGCACGCTTCAGAAACCTGTATGAATTTTTTTTCTATCATGTATATTTACCGTATAAAAAAAACAGCTCGTGTGGCTGTAAACGCGATCTTGATATATTATTATATAGTATGCACAGTGCAATTATTGCGAACATTTCATACATTATTAATAATACAGATATCATAATATAATAAGTTATAAGTGTATACTGCCGATTATATGGACGCCGCTTTCACCGCATCACTCGCGCGCGCACCGTATACGGACTTATAATTTTCGTGCCCCGTAGGTGAGGGGGGGGAGGAGGACAAACGACGCGCGTTTCGAAAACTGACAACGAACGGAATTTCTCGTCGCGAAACTGCTGAACCGTTTCGCCCCGTTTGTGTCGTTGTCGTACGGGATTTTTGAGGCGATGACGGATGCGTGTGACCGACGATTGTAAACGACAATGAGTAGACCGCGGGGAATTGTGGAAGAACAATAAACCGCGACACCCGACTAAGGACAACCACCTACATGGGTGTATAAAAATCCATTCGACCGTACACACACACACATTGGTAGTCTTTGGCACAAAACACCTTAAACGAGCCTCAACATCGTAATTATTGAATATCAAACGTGTTTTTCCCCAACTTAGAACATAAATTTGTGTAAACCAATATTATATGGTAGCTAATGTTATAGATTATATTTATATATATGACGAATTCAATAGAAATGAATAAGATATTATAAAAATGGATTTTAAAAATCCAACGATAATAATCATTATTGTGTACGTTGATCGCTAAAATTTAAAATAGATTTTCGCTTAAATAGTCAAACCTACTCGTTTTATTGGCCAAAATATCAATCAGCCAACACATTATAATTATACATTTATATTATGAATACATGAAGATGAAGTCAATTAAGTACCTATTTACATGGTTATATTGTAATTCTCTATTTAATTTTAATAATTTACTTTGACTAAATATCAAATGAAATAATATAATTAAAATTTTTGTATCAATATTTTTTTTAAATAATGACCTATGAATTATATATACATATTATATATAAATATGCAATAAAATTGTAACAACTATAAATGTTATGTACTATTAAAGCTTTAACAATAGTATAATAGTACTATTTTATACAAACATGAAGATGCCTTATATATATAATATGTTTTTATGATGTTTGATTATGTTATGTCTTTAAAACTAACAAACAATATAATTTAAATTTTGATAATATTATGTTGACAAAATATGTAAAACCATTATTAATTTTTCATAAATTTTTAAAAACTAAATTGAAAACTTAATAATAATGTTAAATTTACAAAAAAATAAAACATTTATATTATTATATAATAATACAATATAAATTGTGTTTATATTAAGGTTATGTAAATTAAGTTTTTTTTTTACGATATACTATTTGTATATTATTTATGAAATACAATTCCATAAAATGTTTTTTTGTATTTAACAAATAATAAATATTTTATTCAATACAGCATATTTATTTACTTATTTCTTGAAGATTTTTACGTGAACAGAATAGTAGTGAAAGGATAATTATTATTTTATTAAAGTAAGGTCAATAAATGAATTAGATATTTTTGTACCTACTATTGCCTATTAAGTCAAGTTATAACGTGATGTACCAAACACATGCATACAATACAAAATATAAGGATATTTTGACAGTTAATTAATATTATATTTACTTACTTAAAAATATCTTTCCTACACATACTAAAATGGTAATAATATAGCCTTCAACTTGCTACTTATGGGCAACATGTATAAAGTATTTAAATAATGTATGTTTCAATTGTTATAAAAAAAAAAATACTACCTTACTATTTAATATTTATTATTTCCTAGTAGGTAGTAGACATGATTTGATTGATTTTTACGGTTTAATGAAAAATTTCACAAAAACAAAATTTGTATTTATAATTGATGCTGGTATTTTTTAAAGTCAACTCACATTTTAATGATATAAAAATTACTTTTAGTTAAAACTTAAAATTATTTTTTTTTTACTTTCAACTATTATTTATGCAAATTATAATTAAATATTAATAAATAAATAATCTATAAACTAATTAAAATATGGCAAATTTATTTTGATGTTAACATTTCATTATGTAATAAAAATGTTTAGGTAATATGTAATATACAGTTATGCTGTCTTATATGTTTAATTAGTTATATTTAAATACAAGCAATTTAAATAATTATTTTATTAGGGTATATTTGAGTGCAAAAACAAGTATAAAATTTAATAAACTTAATAGAAATGAAATCCTAGTTTATTTTTTCACATTAATATATATATATATATATTAGGTTAGGTATTTTTTAATATTTAATTAGGTTGTATATTTTTTTTTTTTGTAAGTAAATAATATTGTATCAATAAAAAAAATTTAAATAATAACAGTACTTTTACTTCTGTATGTTATTTTTAACATTAATATACAATTAAACAAACTGCTTAAATTAAAAAATAGTTATCCATTTATGTATATTTTATGTAGAGTTCAATATCATTATATAAAGTTTGGCAATAATATTTATTTTCATTAACCTTACAAAGAACGCAAGTAACAAAATAATTTATTCATTATTATAAATAAAAATATAATGTTATATAGAAATGAAAATAAAATTTTGATTTCAGGAATCTTTAATTTTAATATAATTTCATATTTAAGCAATTTAATAAAATGTATAAAATATAATATTGTATAAATAAATAATAATAAATACTTAAGTATAATAATAATCTTTATTTATGTAATAACAAAGTAAAATCATATGGTATCTATACTTTCAATAATTAATTGTATAATTTTGAATACTTTATATTCCAATACTATTGATAATTTTGTTAACGAATAGTAAATGTCAAATTAATTATTAATCACTGAACAATAATAATTAAATTTAATATGTATTTAACTCACTTCGTGAATTGAATTTGGAAGTAAATAGATTATATTAGCATGAAAAATATATGTATTTAATACAGGTGCTTAAATAATCCAATTTTAGATGCCCTTGTGGGTCAACAGTAAAACATTAATGTACCTACAATAATATTGTCACTATAACACCAAAACTCGCACAGTGAATTTTTTCAGTCTAAGAAGTCTTACAATATGCTGAGCAACCGTTTAATTTATTGACCAAACGTGTACATACTACCAATCCATACGTTATGTTAATTGTCTAGTACACACATATATATATATATATATATATACATATATGGGTACATATGTCATTATGTCACACACAAAAGAAAAAAATTAACAAAAACTTACCTTTAAGTCGTCTGATTTAATAAAATTAGTTCTGTGTTAATTGAAAGCAATCGAATATTTAACAAAAACTATTATAATTTATTTAAAATATAAAAATTAATAAATGTCAAAATTCGACTGTTTGATACACTACTCGTTACCCCGAGTCCCGAGATAATGAACACCAACACCTCTCAGATAGCAAACACAATAAAACATATGTTCTTCACTCACACAGCCGTAGAATGGTTGGAAGGGGTTACGAGTAGAGTGACGTGCGGTTTAAACAATGTGGTTTCGTTTCAAAGAGGTTGTAATAGTTTTCCGTTGCGTGGTTTCAGACCATAGTTTTGAACAGTAAACAGCTGAGCTGCAGCTGCAGCTAACCAGCTGCTAGCACGATAAATATATATTATGATAAAACTATCATGGTATTATCGTAACTTTTTGACGGTCAAATGCAAAGGACACTATAATTACTTTGAGTAGACACATGACGTCATAAAACCGCGTTTAATACAAAAATTTAAATTGTTTGTATTTACTGACTGCATTATACTTAACTTATTCTGTGACTATACCAGTGTTGAGAAGGAACGAGTTCTTTTTGTAAGAACGAAGCCTGGAACTGCTTCCTTTAAAAATATTGGAACGTGGAAGGCGAACGAATTCTTTTATTTGAGGAACGTGAACGAAAATCATAGTTCCGTTTTTACAGTTCCTTTAATTTGATAAATATATTTTAGTATAGATTTCTTTGTTTCTACGTGTTATAAATAACTAATACCTAAGTAATAAGAAGGTAATTTTTATTTGGTTTATGTTTACTATTGCCAGTGCGGATTATGACAATAACATTAAGTATATTTATAAAGTTTAGTAGTATTATATAAATAATAATAGTAATAAATCGTATGATGTCAAACTGTCAATTGGATATTATCGTCATTACTTCTTAATTTATTGTTGAGGGTTTTTCAAATTATTATTTCAATATATAAACACTGATCGCATTAATCACAGTTGTAGATTTTAAGTTTATTTTATGTATTTGTATTAATCCAATTTTTAAATTTCTGTTTAATTTTGGATTTTAAGTTATAACTCGTTGGTCTTTATTCTTTACCTAACATAAATTAAAAATTATTATTGTAAAGCGATAATTTTTTACATAACTAAGGAACGAAGTAAGGACGAGTTTTTTTTTAACAGGAATTGGATTTGGAACGAGTTCTTATTTTAGGAAAAGAACGAGGAACAGAACGAGATCCTTTTTAAAAGGAACTTTCCCAACACTGGACTATACTACATATAGTGGACAATAAAAACACAATATACTGTACTCCCGTATCCAATAGCTACACTATAATTTAATTCATATTATACTCGTTTGATTACCTTTATTAATATATGATATTATAAAACGTTTACATTTACTAACCCACTACAGTACCACAGCTTTAGTTTAATTCTAATATAACAACTTATATTAGAGGTAGTAAGTACTTATGTACTTAATTATATTATTAGAATACTTATCTTTGTTAGATAAAATATATATTTTCGATAAAAGAGTTCACATAGGTTGGAATTTCGATTCAATTTTCTTTGATCAATCGAATTAGAGACAGGAGATAGTAAATGTATGTAGACTATATATTAAGAGACATTGCTCATTTGCTTCTAAAATCAATACAAAAATGTGAACGGGAAGAAATAATTTTTAACAAACGATGGTCAAAGAGTGAAGATAAACTATCAGAACAAAGGTAAAAACATGAACATTGAATAAATTATACAATTAATATAAATCAATATATTTTTCTTACTTTTTAAAACATTAAAATTCGTGCCCTAGTTATTAATGAATAAATTAATTAATTTAGGTATAAGAACTTGATTGAATTATAAATATATGTAATATACAAACATACAAATATATTAATATATTATACTATAGGTACCTAAATAATACTCTAAATACAGTAATAATATTTTATATTATGTGAAAATAAAAATTATAATTATGTTTTTTTAAGATTTAGGGGGAGGGCATTGCTGCCATTTCCTTTCTCATCCACGCTTGTGAGAGCCTTGGTAAATTATTAATTATCAACTATCAAGGCTCTGTATATAATACCATTGAATAATTTATTATTCTAATTAATTATAATAATTATAAGTAATTTGTATTTAATCAATGGTATTACCTACTACCTACAGTGGCATAGGTAAAATTTAAGAATATCTTATTCTTTAATGTCGGGAACATTATACTATTCTACCAAATTCTACACATTTTTTGTATTATACACAAAAACATAGTTATGCATAATTCTCTATTATGTGGATTAAATAAATAAAGAAATATTTTGTTACGTTTATAAATTTATAATCATCAAACCGTTTAATTATAAAAAGAAACTCCAAGTGGGGAAGCGATCTTCACTCAAATCACCACTGTTACTATAAAGTTATTTAAAATTTAAAGTCAATAATACAGAAATATAAACTGGGATAATTTACTAAACGCAAAATTAATGTTGTATATTAATATTTGTAAAATATATTTTATATTTACAATATTTTAGTTTAAAATCGAGTAATGTTAAGCACCCCTGCCCCTTCCCACATTATGACCAATGCATATGAGTGATACACACACATTTATTTTGAGTTTATATTAAATAATAAAATATTAAATTTTGATCAACACACATTATCTATTTATAGGTATTGTTATAATGATAATTCAATATTATTATAACCTTTTTATTGAAGGCTAACATATATATTTTAGTAAAATGATACTCAAGAAAAAAGTTTTCCATATTATATTTTGTAAAAATTGTATTTCTTGTTCAATCTATTGTATGTAATTATAATTTGCCTGTAAAAAATTGTTATAAAGTTAAACTTATTTCTTTATATTATATACATTTATAATATATATATATATATTACATTTGTATTAATAGAAAAAAACAATATCAAAACATAACTATAAAAAATATAGGTATGATTAAAAGATTACAATGTTTTATTGTTATATTATTGCAGGTACATACCAAATTACCAAATAAGTATTAACATATACTCATAAAAACACTTTAACACTAATATTAAAATAAAAACTAATTTATTAAAATTTAAAATACTTCAGTATCCAACGTTTAGATACTCCTGACCTCAAGGCATAATTATTTATACTTTAAATAAACAATTTATTAATTAAACACAATACAATTTAAAATAGCATAAATGTATAACATTATAAAAACAGAAGAGAGTAAATAACAGTATACAGAATACAGACACTGATAGCAGCAACAATATAGTATTATATGAGCATTGTACTTTACTGTACATAATTTAAAACACGTATTGTTACAATTCTTTAAATATAATATATTTGTATGTAGGTATATTATTTTGGCATATAAAAATTTGTTTATAATATATTGATACACATATATGAAATATTAAAGAATTAATATTAAAATAATCAAATTCAATGTATATAATTTTTGAAACAATATTATACAAAATTAAAAATAACTTGTAAAGCCATATAGATGGTGGTTGCATATCCAAGACCCCAAGACAGAGCTCTAGCAGGTTGTGGTATAACTATTAAAGCATAAACTATTGTATGAATGATCCTACTTGCTACAAATAGCCTTATTAAATTAGTAGCAATGAATACATTTGGGTTTGTACATAAGTATCCAAAACAAGCAACTATGAAAATAGGAATATTTTCTATATCGTTGAGGTGAGCTCTGAAAATATAATTTAGAATTAAAAATTAAAATCAAATATAAAAAAAAAAAACACGATTTATATTTACCTTCGAACTCTTTCAACATCAACATCGTCGTACTTGACAATAGATTTTTTGTCAAGTATGGAATCTTCAGGATTAGCAAATACCTGAAAAAAGGTTAAATAATTATTGTTGTTCAAATATTTTAAATTATACATGATAAAACATAGGCAATTAAAATGCATTCACGAATTTCGTATAAATCGTCATGAGAATAAAATCCAAATTTTGCGTACGCCGTTATAATAAGAATAATCGACGGAGTTTTTTTTCAGTATGACTATGTTTCGAAAGGTTGCACCGAATTTAACCTATACCATGCCTATACATCCAGGACAATTTATTAATGTAAATTCTTAGTTAAAAAGAAAGGTCATTATTATTTTTTAACGAACAATAGCGTACATGGGATTTTAGTTTGGTTATGGTTTTCACTATAGATTGATTATAAGCCCGTGAGGGGCTAACCATCCATTAAAAATATTATAATTGATTTTATTTCATAAAATATATACAAATATGAATTTTTTACACGTCGCAGCGCGACTGTTCGTGTTTATAAATAGTAGATACTTGATATTTTAGATTCTGAGCGAAACGAGGAATATAATGGTTTTATAATGATGCTTTTTTTTTGTGTTTGAAAACATTTTTTTTCGAATAGAAATAATGGTCCGACTACCACGAATAGGGTATGCTTTCGGTATAAAATTACATCTATTTGGTATTTTATTCAGTTGATTTTTCGAATTTTTCAAAAGTTTTACCTAGGGAGAAGAATAACTATCAAAAAATGACGAGAAATCAGCAAAATTACGATTTCCGTTAATTTTATTTTAAATATTTTATGATAACTAATTCTGTTTTGATCGTAGAGACACGATTTTTTTAAAAGTAATCTCATAGGTAGTTTACACACGTGGTAAAATTTTGTTATTGTATATTATAATTATCAGTATATGTTTTATATCTGACTGAGTTTTGCTCATAATCGTATTTTCGAATGCAATATCATTGTATTCAAATCCTAATAAACTACTAATTTCTCCGAGGGCCGAAGGGAAGATAGAGGAACCTTCCTGCTATTTAATATTACACTGTGACAATGGCGAGAATTTTCAAATTTCTTTTTTTTAAAAACCAATAATTATATGGTAACTCGATCATATTTTACATTATGATTTTATTTTAGGTACATTTGTAGTACAATAATTATTTATAAACAGATCGTGATATGTTTACAGGTATTATAAATAAAAGTTACCTATTCCAATTTTGATTATAATTATTAACGAAATACATGATATTATTACTTATAAGCTATTTAGTTATTAATTGATGAATTTGTAAATCGTGGTTTCGTGTAATGATTACCTTTTTCGTGAATCGTTGTTTTGCCGTGAACACGGCCATCGCGAGCACTTTCAATACTAACACAGCCGAGTAAAACAGAAAAGTTTTGAATAGACCGTCGTCGATGTTAAAGGAAACCATAATGGTGAAAAATATTTATAAAATCAAATCGTTTTAAATGTACAAAACGTACTGTGCACGAGTGCAAGTCAGATTTTCGTTCGTATACAGGTGAAAGAGTGTAGTTAACGCTGCAGAAACGCCAAGTACTGACTACTGAGCAGTTATTAATGCAGTAGTGCGTAGCGAGTAGCGATTATATTAAAAAAAAAAAAAAAAAACGAATGTCGGGAGTTTATTGTAAGAATAATATTTTATTTCTTTAATTTGGTAAACGCGAATAGAACGTGGTTTTGACTAAACAGTTATAGGTATTTTAACAACCAGGTACTTAAAATTATTAAGACTTTTGTAACTATTGTCTATATTTTATTGCGATAAAGTAATCGCTCGTTACGGAACCGACAGGACGATGTTCTTTCACAGTTTTTTTTTTTTTTTTCTTATGGTTGGCAACTATGATTCCATACACATTGCGTGCACCGCGGACAGCATATTGTAACGTTAACATTTGTAGTTTAATTCGTATATATTAAAATCTACAATTTATTATTTATAATATACGTTAGATAGGTTATATAATATATTATATAACAATATGTTATATTACGTTACCGGAAATGTTGACAAACAGGTAGGAATGGAAATCACAACAATGATTTGGAACCGTTAGCGTTTCCGCAGGTAACAATGACAAAATTTAATATTTTTGAATATTTGGGCGAATGTAATACTCACCAAATTTATATTTTCATTAATCAATTTATATTTTATACGTATTACACTGCGGTGTTGAATTGAAAATACACTGTAAAGGGACGCAAAAATGTAATTAATAGTAGTTCCTTGTCCCCGAAGATCATTGACATTCATTGACATTTAAATATACGCAGTTGACAATACAAATAATGCGAAAGTGCGAAGTAATAAATATTCGAAATTCTTAATCTGTAAGACTTCAGTTTTTCAAAATGTAATAAGTTTTAACTATATTTGTGTAGGTATGGAAGATGTTCAAAAATATAATTAATTATTAGAGATATAATAGTAGTATTTTTATCGTATATATACAGTATATACGTGTAATGTGTATAATATTTGGTCGTAAACAGCTAAACCCCTTTCAAATGGGTCTTATATGAAGATATCTATGTTGATTTGTCGAGAAAAATTGTCTCTTATGAACAAAACATAAAAAATATTGAAATGTTGTCAAAGGTTTATAAATATATGCGTAACTTTAAATATTTTACGATTTAAATTTATTGTTTTGTTCACCTTGTAACGATACTCTAACGAGTTTTTAAATTAGTATAACTAAATTATTAACCTTGATACAATCGTATAGGATGATTGAAAAATTGTAGTTATTATATAACTAAACTTCAATGTGGTATCCATTATAATATTGTAACATTATATTTTGATCCCTCTGCATAAAACTAGAAATAATAATATCGAAGAAATAATTTTTTTTGACAGTCTCATACAGTCATACTTATAATTCATAATAATAATAAAACTTAAAAAATTGAAGTGTTTGTGTGTTAACAATATATAACATGACAATATATAACATAATATGACAATATATAAGCAAAATAATATCATGTTTTATATAATACTGTGGTTTGCGATAGATTTGATTTTTGAAATTCATTATTTTTACCAATTCAAAAATAACTATAACGTATTACGGCGTTAATTGATTAAATATTTTTATATAGCAAACATATTTTTTATAAAACAACTACATAATTATTTTTATAATTTTATATTATTACGAATTTGGCGAAGAAAGATATTTTTTAAATTAAAATAATGCAATATAAAAATATAATTTTATTTAATGTCCAGATTTTCTCGACTGTTCCATGTCCGGGCCTGTGTATCCAATTAAATAGTATAAACATCGTTTAAATTAATCACGTTTGCATACAGTCTAACAATTTTGAACTACGCTTTTTTGTCTATTAAACAATAACTAACCCGTAACTATATCTATTATGTATTAATAGAATATACTACATACTAAAAAATAGCCATTGGCCACTTTCAAAGTACAATACACCGAATTTCGCATAGAATATTTAATAAACCGAAACTAACAATTTAAGACCCCGTTTTATCATATTTATATAGTTAATTTTATATATTTACGATTAAAAGATTGCACTGTAATAAAAAGATAAAATAAATAAAAATGAAAAAATTAATTATATTTAACTAATAATTAATATTATTTTATATTTGCTATCAAACAGGTATTTAAAAAAAAATAGCTACATTATTTTCAGGTTTACTAAAAAGAGAAGTTGCGTTCGTTTCCGAGGTCAGGTTATAGTTAAATTTTCTATACAAATAAATTACTAATAATTGATGACTATATTGTCTATTAATATATGTGTATATAACATAACTACATATTTACACATAATAAATCGCATTAACTTTCATAAATTAAACAGTTTTTTATTTAAATTATAAAATATAAATGAGTATAAAATAACTAAAATCGATATAATGCTGTAATAATACGAATATATATTATGATTAATAAGTGTATCAAAATATACAAGTTCCTGATTGAATTCGTTCTAAGTATCTATACATATATCAAGTAAGAATATATTCTATAACAAGAAAGATCAAACTTTTATGAATACTTCTAATTTCTATACAAAGTGATCATTTTTTTATCATCATCGTCTATTTATAATCATATTATGGTAGCAGGTATACATTATACCGAATGAACTATACAGTATACAACATATTATAACATTATGTTGCCAAATGTCGACACGAAATAAATGATAAATAAATAAATTATGTGGCGCATTTTCTTTTAAATCATAATCTTTGTAAACTGAAAAATTTAAGATAATTTTAGTATATTAAAATTACTTCTTTAAAATATTTGTTATTCATATTGCTGTATAATGTAAACTCATGCTCTTGAATAATAAAATTATACGTGGAAAAAGTGTGAAGGTCGATATAATACAATATTATACTGATAATTCATTCCAAAATTTTACCACGAAAAAAACTACATATGAGAACACTAAAAAAATTTACAAGTCCCTACATTAAAAATTTCAATAATTATTAGGGAAATCTACGTTTTCCGTGAATTTTACCGATTTTTTGACATTTTTTGGTAGTTTTTCTTCTCTCAAGGAAAAACTTTTGAGAAATTCATAAAATGAGCTAAATAAAATACCATTTGCTACCGAAATCATACTGTGATAATCGGAACATTATTTCTACCCAAAATCGTGCTTTCAGACTTAAAAAAAAAAATACATCGTTATAAAACAAATACATTTTTTGCTTCATTCAGAATCTAAAATATAATTTTATTTAGATCGAAGTTTAAACTTCGATACTAACCCCTACGTGGAATATTTTAAATCTATACATTATTACAATAAATTTATTTAATATTTCTTTTTGACTCTGAGCGAAGCGAGATGATTTTTTTTTGTCTGAAAGTATGACTTTGGGTAGAAATAATGTTCCGATTACCAGGAATAGGGTATACTTTCGGTAGAAAATTGCATCTAGTTGGTACTTAATTAGCTTATTTTTTAAATTTCTTAAAAGTTTTTCTTTGGGCGAAGATAAACTACCAAAAAAATAACGGCAAAATTTATGGAAATTGTAATTTTGACAAAATTGATTTTAGATTTTTTATGATAACTAATCAAATTTGAAATTTTGAACGTAAGGACTTGTATATTTTTTAAGAGCTCTCATACTTGTATACTACCTATGTTAATACTCAAAAAAATTTTTCAAGTTCCTATGATCAAAACTCAATTAGTTATCACGAAATTAAAAAAATTTAAATAACAGAAATCGTACTTTTGGCGATTTTTCGCCAGTTTTTGGTTGTTTTTCATCTCCCAAGAAAAAACTTTTGAGAAATTTGAAAAATGAGCTAAATAAAGTACTAACTAGACGCAATTTTTTACCTAAAACATACCCAATTTGTGGTAATCGGACGATTATTTCTACCCGAAAAAATATTTTCATATACATAGAAAAAAACATATATAATATTTAATTCTACTAAAAATATTCAAATTTTCGAAACTTATAAAATAAAGCATTATATGAGTAGGCTTCTATAAAATTTTCAAACCGTTAAAGTTAAATTTGCAGGTAATCTTAATCATTTTTGGAAAAAATTTCAAATCTCTATACTTCGTCAGAAAATCAATCAATCGTTTCCAAATTTTTTTCTCCAATGTAGAACACCAATATGAATAATCAAAAAAGGTTTCAAGACCCTACTATCAAAGCCTAGTTATTTATAATTAAATAAAAAATAATGAAACCGTTATTTTGCTAATTTTCGGGAATTTTAACTTAAAAAGCTCATAAAAAAAATTGTTAGTCACAATTTTCAAAATATTTTGTAAAAAGATTAAGTAGTATATGATTATTAGACTTTAATAAGGTTATTATTAAGGTTATGAATCTTCATACATAAAAAAAAACATCTTTGTAAAACCAATACATTCCTCGCTTCGCTCAGAATCTAAAAAACATCTTTGTAAAAACAATACATTCATCGCTTCGCTCAGAATCTAATAATTATACATAGATAATACCTATATGTAATGGTTATATTACAAAAAAATCTTATGATTTCCGACATGTAAATATGTAATAATACAAAATGATTGTTATAAAATTAAAAAATTAATAAGCATATAACTCATAAATAATAAAGTTATTTTTAATGAATAGATATTAATAATAATTTATAGATATATTATATGTCGAAATTATTACGTAGTCATTGAATAACGATAATTTACAAAAAAAAAAAAACCATAAAGTTATCGAGTGTTTATTTAACAATTACAGCGGAGACCGCGCATATACAAGAGTACAAGGGAGGGGCTAATAGGTGTCACTTTCATGGCCTTTTTTTTTTTTGTAAATAATATTACAATCTGATAATATTTTAAAACTTCTAATATTTGAAAATGTATTAGGTATTCGGTGCTTACATGGATGTATCAAAAAACCTACTAATATTGAAATCTGTATTTATATGTTGTTTGAGGTGCGTTACCCTGGCACCCTAATGTTGGAATTTTACAATTTTTTTTTTTTAAATTAATTGTACCAAATTTGTTCCAATTTGTATTTTGTACCGCTAATAAAATAATTTGTACCA
Organism: Eriosoma lanigerum; assembly: GCA_013282895.1. Classification (NCBI taxonomy): domain Eukaryota; kingdom Metazoa; phylum Arthropoda; class Insecta; order Hemiptera; family Aphididae; genus Eriosoma; species Eriosoma lanigerum. The sequence continues at coordinate 51,826,319 of CM023358.1, forward strand.
AAAAGTTTTCCAGCAAAAAAATAGAATTTTCTTCCGTGGTGCTGGGGAAATGTTTCCCACCTGCAGCTACTATAAAAATATTATATTGTAATAATATTTAATAAAAAACTATCTCATAACTTTATAATATGTATTTAAATTGTTTGTATTCCATGTTGTGTAAGGAGTTGTATCAATACAAAATAATGGATAGAATGTTAAATTGCAATATAATACATTCATTAAAATTTCTTTTAAATTGGTAATTAAAAAAATAGTCGATTAAATTTTTTTAAACATTTCATTGTTGTTATATAAGATACTATATAATATAACACAATTTATTTATATAATTATTCATAATCAATATTTAATGTAATTATTAATTTTTTTATATATTTTAGAAAATTGTTTATCAGGATATTTCTGAAATGAATGAGGATTTTTAAGCCTATAAATCCTATATTTAGTAGAATAAGCTAAATAACGATATTTTAAAATTTTTGTCTACTTCAAATACCTGAGTTTTATAAATATATCCTTACAACGCATTATTTAAAAAAAAATATATATAATACAGTATTAATAATAATATAATATAGTATTTTTTGCAAAATGCTCATACACAAATCAGGTATTCCATTTTTTTTTAGCTTATTGCGCGTTGTTGACGCTGAAGTATCCAGAATCAAAATCAATTATCTGATTCATCAATTTTTATGAAACAATTGAAAAAATTAAATAGTAGGGTAATTTATTTGTTTATACTTGCAATTTTGAGTTTAACGGCTTTTATAGAAGTACAATCAAAGACTAATACTACTAAACCTATTTTACATTCTGAGCAAAGCGAGAATGTATTGGTTTTACAAAGATGTTTTTTTTTTTTTATATATGAAGACACTTTTTTGGGTAGAAACAATGGTTCGATTACCACAAGAAGGGTATGCTTTTGGTTGCAAATCGTATCTAGTTGGTACTTTATTAAGCTCATTTTTCGAATTTCTCAAAAGTTTTTCATTGGGAGGGGAAAAGCTCTAAAAAAAATTGTGGAAAATCGGCAAAATTACGGTTTCTGTTATTTAAATTTTTTTAATTTCGTGATAATTAATTAAGTTTTGATCTTAGGGACTTGAAACTTATGTTGAGTATTAACATAAATGTTCTACATTATAGAAAACAATTTTGAAGCGATTGGTTGAATTTCTGACTAAGTATTGAGCTTTTAACTTTTTTCCAAAAATGTTTACCATTTCCTGTAATTTTTGGTTTTTCGATTTGAAAATTTTATCAGAGTCTAACATATACAACGTAATCTTTTTACAAAATATTTTCAAAATCGATCCAAATAAAATCCAAGTAAATGAAGATTTAATTTACATTCATAGTAAAACATTATAACGGATTATCATTATAATAATATATATAGTAACTGATCAAGTTTCGCTCAGAATCGTATTTTCTAATGCAATATTATTGCATTCAAATCTTAAGTATAATAAACCACTAATTTTCATTCCCCCTTAATTTTACTTTTTAAGATAGTATATATAATACTGATTATAGTTTTTAACTTATTACGTCATTCCTCTTCTCTCTCATTTATTATTACAATAATGAGCAACTAATTCCAATATATTATACAATGATTTATAAATTTGAATATTTTATAATAAAATAAATATAAACTGTTCTTAAAATAAAAATATATTCAATAGGTAATGTTAGAAAATGAAGTATCCAACATAATTGGGTACACAAAGTATTGAAAGTATGTGCAGTGCATAAAATTTAATATTTTTGAATACACAATACATAATGTGTAATATAATATAGCTATTTGATCAAATAGGTATGGTTAATTTGTAAGTAGTCAAATATATTAACTTCATATTTTTATCACGTAATTGTATGCAATTTACTTTTCACGTTAATGTTTGTAATATCATAAAAAATTATGTAACATTATATCTATTACAGTTCATAACATTCAATATATTTAGAAATTTATAAAAAAAAAAAAAAAATTTATATCGCACAAAAATATCAATATTATGTGGTAATATTACAAAATTTGACTTTTCTGTTAATAATAATTTAATGACGAATATACAATAATATTTAAAGATTGCTCTAAATTATAGATTATAAAATAATAATTAAATAAATATGATTCATTTACAAAAAAGTTGAAAATTATTATTATTGAATATTACTATTCAGAAAACTTTTTTATTCTGAAAAAATGTAAATTCTAATTTAAATTTAAATAAAAGCTTTTTATTTTCGTCCCCTTATTTCTGAAATGGTTTAATTTGTCTGCAATAGTTAAATAGTTTATTCGATAGTAAAATTATAAATAGGCATAGGTACTACAATATACTATTTATTTATGCAAAACACATTTATAAATGTAAATTAATAAATCAATAAATTATGTATATTATATAATTATATATTATATTATAATAATTAATATTTACATAATTGTGTATTACAAACATATTAATATTAAAAATATAATGAAATTTTATAATATTAGAAACCAGTTAAATTTGTGTTAATTTAATCTAAGGTAATGCACCTATATTAAACTATTAATTATTATAAGTATTTATCAACAAATTTAAAAATTATACATATATATTATATTATTTTAAATATTTTAAACTATTTTGTAATCACGTCTTGTTCGTGAATACAATAACAAATACAATTAAATTTTAAGCTACATATTAATAATTAATAAAATTGCCACATATTTTTACATTACGATATTTAGGATTTTGTGAAAATAAATATCTGCCACCATCTGCTATTTCAAGTTATATATTGTAGTAAGTATACTTCAGTCCAAACCTAAATATTATTCATATTTTAGTAATCAAAATTATCTTTATATGATATATAAAGACAAGTTGAATTCTATTGATATTTTTAAATTCTGATATTGATTTACAGCTACAAGGGAATATTATTAGTTAGTATATAATTGTATTTAAAAGTTGTTAAAATAATAATACACATTCTATTATCAAATCCAAAATTTTGTTATAGGAATTATGAAGTTATTTTGTATAAGATTATAAAGCTACCTATTTTATGAAAACATTTTTGTCATTTTATGATAAATATATTACTTTATGACTTTATATAAAAGTATATACGAATAAAGTTCTTATAAGAAGTCAGTTTTCAATTTTAATTTTAGTTAATAAACTTAATTTTAATTGAATATTTTATAGTGGAATTCAATTTAATTCGTGAAAAAACCATTTAAAAAAATGAGAAAGTGAGACAGTTAATAGAACAAATTTATCAATTATGTTTTTTTTTGTCTCTTTAACATTTCAAATAGCCTTGCTTACGAACACAAGGATGAAATATTATAAAAAAATTAGTTTTTGAAAATTAAATGAATATATAAAATTATGTCATACGAATATACACTTCGTTAAAATATGTGAAATTATAAACTGTAAAATTAAGTATAAAAAATATAAATAAATTTAATACTACTCTCTAAATTGTTTATAAACTAATTATTTATATCTTAAAAATGAAAATTAAAGTTAATATATTTGATTAATATGATATTTATTTTCATACCAAAATCATAATCTGAAATTTAGTAAAGTTGATTATGTATATACCTTATTTCTTTTTACTACATACTTATTATATTTCTATTTTCTCATGGTAAAAATAATATTAATATTTATAGGTATTTATATTTATATTTATACCTATCAAAATAATGATATTAGTAATTGTAATTTGTAAATTATTTATAAATGTTTAATGAAATTATATATAAGTATATCATTTAAACATTTTTAAAAAATTGTACATAAATGTTAACGTTTGTGACCTTCAGTGGCACCTATGCTTGTTTAATTTCTATTTTTTTATGGACTGCAGTATACAGTGCATATTTTTTTTAATGATAATTAGTTCATAAATAAATAATACAACCGATTTTAGTATCACGGTTTTCTATATTTAATATTATAATAATTACAAATTTATAACTAATATAAATTCACAAATATTGTAGAGTGAATATCCGCCCGTGTCGCTCGTAAGATCGGTTACGCTGGTATCCGTAAGTTGGAAAATATACTCAAAATCGGTACTAGACACTTTTATTACGCATCTACCCGTACCTAATTATAGATATTAGTGAACATTTAAATGTATAACCAATTCATAGATAGAACATCATACATTTATACATTTGTACCAATTTTCTGGTAGACATTAAAGTTTTTATTTAAATACAAATTATATTAAACATTTTCGTTCTACTATTTGGTTAGGTATATCCTGACTAGCCTGTCCCGTAGTTCGTTTACGAGTTCACAACGAAAAATTCGTTTTACTACACCAACTTAGAAACGGTGTACAATTTTTTAAATTATAATTAAAAGTTTTATAAATTAGATAACAAATTTGGGCGCAGGTTTGAGTATATTATCCAACTTGCGAATGCCAACGTAACCTATCTGCAGACTGGTTTACAATTAGTGGCGATTATGACTCGTTATGGTACATTTTCACTATAAATCAATATTATTAGACGACATAACTGTAAACACCAATAATATTATAATTTCAAACAATACTAATGATTTATGCCAATTGCTAATTATTCCGAAAGTTAAATGAATTATTTTTTACATATTTAACTTCTTTTTACTTCACTTAAATGTTGAATACAGTAGTAGTCAATATATAATTAGTATTTATATGCTTATATTTTATAAATTATAGTGATATTACGTTATTTTTATCGTTAGACATTACTTTTATATTCTAAAAAATTGTAAAATTGATATTATTTAATTTTTCACTCATTATATAGGTTGTACAGTAATATACAACATAATCTTCTAACAAAATATTTTTAAAAACATGACTGACAATTTTTTTTATAAGCTTATATATATTTTTGGGGTGCTAAAATTTTAAAATGATCGTAGACCATGATACAACTCTATACACTAAGCATGTCAAAAAAATATTTAGGGGTGCTAAGCACCCCCTAGCACCTACCTAATTGTTCCTATGGAAAAATGACAAAATTTACGGAAATCGTAACGAAATTTATTAAAATTTTTATAAAAACTAATGCAATTTTGGACCTAGATGCTTGTAAATTTTTTTGAATGTTCTCATAAAAAAAGAGAGGTAGTTTTCACACGTGGTAAAATTTTGGAACAGATTATCAGTATAATATTTTGTATTACATTGAGTTTCGCTCAGAATCGTATTTTTGAATGCAATGTCATTGCATTCATATTTTAATTGTAATAAACTAGTAATTTCTCAGATGATCGAAAAGATGAAGATGATTGACCTTCCGCTTTTTTTAAAAATTTAAATTACTTTAGAATATGAATTTTAACGTATATATGTACACTGTATATGTGCATATACTATACTGTATTTAACTACTATAAAAAAAATATAGCTAATAATATTATATCAGCTCCTATTTATTAAAATTTTTTTTAATTTGTACTACGTATTTTTATTACACATTTACACCTACTACCTATAGTAAAGGTCCAACATATTAAAAATACATAGAAACGTGGAAGCTGATGTTTCTTATTCTATATATTTATATACTATTATATGTATAATTAATCATCTAGAATTTAAAATATGATTAAATGATAACTTAATTTTGGTTATCATGGATTATAGGCATTTTTCTTATTAAAAAGTTGAAAATATCAAATAATTGTGTATCCTTTTTTGAATGACTGAATTTTAAATTTTGTCCTAATGTATATACTTATTAGCAAGTACAAACATCCGTGATGTAAACACTCACGGCTTACTATTTCAGGCTACACAATTTATGTTGGGATTCACTAAAAAAAAGGCTTCCTATTTTAATATTATAATAATATTTAGTTTTCTTACCATTTTCTGAAATTTTATAAATTGACTCTATTATTCTTGTTCAAATATATTTATTTATTTTATAGTATTTTAAATAAAAGCTATTGATTATTGGTGAGGACTTTTACATTTTAAAATTATTTCAAAGTAAAATAATATTATTTTATCATAGGTATTATGGTAAGTTTTATCCAATTATTTGTAACGTGTTATTTTAGAAATCAATTAACCAATATCATTATTTTTACATTGTTTTTATATTGAACATTCAATAGTTTTATGAGCATATTATAAAGATAGATTCAGAGGCAGTGAAAGTTGTTATGGAAATTAATTAAGAGGGTAAGAGGGTTTAAGGAAGGCCGAAGAAGAGGTGGTTAGATGGAATAGAGAGTGATATGAAGATAACTGGTGTGAATGGATGAGATGAAGATGATTGAAATCTATGGAGATGTAGGTCTAGGGTGACAAACCACATATAAGTTGTGCGGTTAAAAAGAAACAGATGTAGAAGACGATTTAATTTTTTTAGTTTATATATTACGTGAATAAGTGTGGTTAGTTTAGTATATTAAAATATACTTTAATTTTAATTGATTGATTTATTAAATGTATTATAGACACACTTTTTGTGAGACTTACAGTTACTAGGTATTGTACATTATTTAACTTGATTTTAATTTATAAAATATATATTGGTTAATCTATATGACTATATCCAGAGATGTTTGAACAGGGATCAGTTGCTGGTGATGTCAAAGTCAATCTTCCACTGTTCGAATTTATTAACAAATATATAAATATACTAAATTAAAAATACTCATAAGTAATTAAAAAAAAATTTAATTTTTTTTTTATAGAAGCCATATTAAGAAAAATATTATTATAGTGTATAACAACCAAAAAAAATGTGGCCATTCCTGATCTATGCCTATATTATAATGATGCAATCCTATTTTTAAAAAAGAATACAATTTTCTGTTTTACGTTGTATTTTCGTTAACACTTCCTTTTAACTTAGGTTAAATATCTTAAACATTGTATGAAGTTTTTTAATATTAATTAATATGAAAATTATATTTTTGTCTTAAAGTATTTGTATTTATTTCATTATCAAATTATTATTGTATTTTTTTAATCAATTTGGCTTTATATTCATTTATTTCTATTTAATAATACGTAGTTCTTATATAAACAATGTAAAAATAAATTATATTTGGCAACTAATGTTATAACATAAATACCAAATTATGTAAGGTTTTAAATGATAATTGTTTTTTGTATAAGTAACTTGAATTAAAATATGCAGTAATAATGTTGAGAAATTGTATATACATAATGCTGTCTTAATAAATTTGAATATACCCATTTAAATTATAGGTACAACACGAGATATATAATCTTAATTAAGAATTCTATACTATTAAATTCTTAATTATCATTTCTTAAATGTAATTTAGAATTAAATTTATCTATTATATTCTATATCTATATCCTTATATCATATTCTCACCAGCAGCAATCACTAAAATTTTTAAAATTTAATAATACTTTTTTCAGTGAAATAAAATAATTACAACTGTTATTTATGAAATCATAGTGTTAAAATGTAAGTTTTCATATAGTTTCATAATATCACAGATTATAATATGAAAATCAAAAAAATAAATAAAATAAAATAATATGTCGTCATAATTAAATTTACTAAATTAACATATTTTTTTTTTAGGTATTATTTATTCAGTTTTAATTTGTATATTCTTACTGTTAACATCTGAAAGTTTATAAAATTAATTGAATTATAGTATTATGCTTATTAGCTATAATTACGATTATCTGTATGAAAGTAAATTAATATCCAACATAAGTCATGATTTACAACCATAGTAATATTTTAATTTAAGAATTTTTTTTTTATTATTATTATTGCATTACATTTTTGGATTATATCTTTAGAAGTTTAAATTATTTATTTCTAGATTTGTTTCCAATAATAGAAAGTATCATTTATGTACGGTTCGAAATGTTAATAATATTATTTTTTTCATTTATTTTAATATTTAAATCATCGTTTATGATTATAATATATTATGTATTATTTTAATTAATCGCTAAACACAACATTGTAATTATATTCTTACTTTCATAATCTGGATATTGATATTATAAAGTTTAACATTTAATTATTAATATTATAATTGTAATATAAATATTTAAAATAGTTTTATATTAAAATGCATATTAGTGATTTAACTATAAAATTGTACTTGAAATGTAATTGGTATTCTTACCAATTGTATCTGATTATTTGAAAAAATAATTTATTTAAGAAACGCTATTACTATTATTATTTTATTAAATGATGGTGGTTGAAGATATATATTTTTAACATTATACATGCATTTAATTTGATTATGTAGGTAATTTATAGTTATGTAATAATTTAATTACAAATATTTTTAAATTAATTTTTTATTTACATTTTATAATTTGACACAATGGCACCGAAGTACAAAATTATATGCGCGGCAAAAATTACCTTCTATCTACGGTCTGATTGAGTAAATTTGGCTTGCCGCGAACCGAGATATCAATATTTAACTTGCCTATCGTTTATAATTTTATATTTTAAACGTACATATATCTAAAGTGTTTATAATTTTTCTAGTAAATTTTATTTTAAAATACAATGCAATTGGTGTGCGACATTAATGTCTTATTTTTCGATTATTTTTAATACTTTTTCAATGAATTTTTCTACCGGCCTACCGAGATTTTCTCGGTAACTCACAAGGCAATCCGTGCCTGCTTCTATGTCTGAAGTTTAAACTAAACATTTAAATTATATTTATAACTCCTTTTATTGTTTAAGTAATTATAATTGAGGAAGTAATGCAAAAGCGGTCCCCTCCCGGTTTTTGGTTCAATCATGTAAAAAAAAAAAAAAAAGTAATTATAATTAGATTGTATTAGTTACGTTAGTTACAATCAGTCTACAAGATCCACAGATACCCACAACCCACCTCCTAATAAATGCATTAATATGGACTTCGGTGTCACTCATTTGACATAATATATTATTTTAATTATATTAGGTAATATGAAATTTGTATTCTTTACTTGCATATACTGAAATTATAATAGTGTTCATTTAATGTAATATTTATGATAATTTATTGATATAAAAATAAAACATTAAAATATTATTACATTTTAAAACTTAATAATATATTTTATAATATTTCGTTGTTATATTTATTTATATATCAAGCGTTCAAACAACAATTATTATATTTATTTGTTGGGAAACTACTACTGTAAAATATACACTACGTTAAAATACATGTATTTCATTTTCCCAAATTTGATGTTTTTAATTATTATAATATGAGCCTGACAATAATTTAGTTACTATTTCATTATATAGTAATATTTAGACTGACTTATGAAGTAATGACTTAGTTTCTTAAGTAAAAACTTCTTATTTCTTATTTTCCCTATTCACATACGTTACACCAGCACCATCCATTTGGAAATTTAACTTTTTTTGTACAAATATTACTCATGCAATTAGTATGAATTTGCATGACTATTTTCAAAATTGGCATAATGTTATAAAATAAAATATGCCAATAAAATTTTAAGTTATGGACGGTACTAAAGTGATGTCACGCCATCACCACAAGTCTCTCCACAAGTTAAAGTTTGTATTATTTTATGCCTACATTTAGTATGTAATTAGCAAGAATTTGCAAGATTATTTTCAAAATTTTGAATGTTATTCGTTTTTTTGCAAAAACTATTTTTCGATTACGCGACACTCGGGATTGGTCGAGGTCTTTATTTTTAGCTAAAAAGTGTGATTTTACAGAAATAAAATACGACTATAGATAAAGACTTATTTATATACGTATGTTTATTGTTATTTACATACAAAATAACATCGTGCAAATTTTGAAAATAGTCATGCAAATTCATGCTAATTGCATGCGTAATATTGGTACATAAAAAGTCAAATTTCTAAATGGGTGGTGCTGGTGTGACATATGTCACTTATTCCAAATTTCCAATAGGAAACGCATGGTTTTTAAATAATTATAGCTCTGAAAGTATTAGATTAAAATAAACTTTACTTATTTACTTTATAACAAATTAATAAATATAAAAAAAATATTATGCTATATTTTTATATTATACACAGAAAATGATGTCAAATTAATTGCATCAAAAAATGCATGAAAGAAGTCGTTCTTAGAAAGTTAGAAGTTTCGAACCACGTGAGCCAACATCTATCGCGGGAACTGATTAATTTTGTGATAAATAATAGCTTTTATATATTGTAAACTATTTGTAAACCTAACTACATGGTGTTCTATTAGAGAATTAAGAGAAATAATGGTTCTACTTTTTTAAAAATACACTGGAACTGTCCTGTGACCTCTGATTGCTATATAGAGATGATAAATGTTTTTTTATTCTTAAACTTCACTGCCGATGGATTAATCAAAAACATATCGTTTAAACGAGTTTAACCACGGCACAAATGGCAAAGGATCGGTACTGATATTTCGGTATTAATTTTCCGTTCGTCTCTAGATTTGGTGATGTTCACTGACCGGGACGCTCTCCTGATCTGTCCAAGGCTGGGCATTAACTAGTTAAAAAGTTATAAGTTAAGTTAATTTTAACTTTTTAACTTAAATTTTAATATTTTAATATTCGTAAACTTAAATTGTACTTTGACTTTTTTTATTACGTATTAACCTCATAAATAATCAGTTAATTTTCTTAAAATTCAAGTTAAATTAATGTGTTGTATGTACATTTTAAATTCAATTGATATACTAAAAATATTTAATATTAAACTTTTTTTAAATTTTTTATTTCGTACCATACATATATCACTATATATTTAGACAATTCAACAAAACAAGTTTATTTTTTATGAGAAATAGTAATAAATAATAATAATAATATTTCAAATTTCTGTTATTGAGTAATTGACTAATGTCTATTGTTGTTATAATAATAAAATAATAAATAATTATCTTGTTTTCGTTTTAAATGTAATTAATACTTTTATTGAAACATTTTAAACCCACATTAAATTAATTTTATGAAATTAATCAATGTATCTATATTTTATAATATTAACTATAACCAATATATATATTGGTTTATATATATTTAATAGGTGTATTTATTATTTAGTAATATACCTAAAAAATCTATAATTACAATAATATTAATAATTGCTTATTTAAAATAAAATTGAGCTAATAAGAAACAAATCTATATTAATTATTAATTTAATATTTTATTTGTTTTCATTGTTCTAATTGTTCTAACCTCACTATCTCAGTGTAGTGTGGTCGGTGTTACCCGGACAAAATGTTATATTGCCGCCACTGAATATAGATATAGCGGTAATATTGTTGCCCTTACTATTCTAAAAACATACTACCTATGCCTAATTAAATTAATATAATTTTGTTTAGTATACAAAAAAAAAAAAAACTTAATTTAAATTAATAAGTTATTTTTTTTCGTATACTTAACTATTAACTTAATCGGGTTCATAAAATATTTCATTAACTATTAACTATAAATTTTTTCCATTTTATGTCGATTAACTTAACTCAGTTAAAAAATTTCATTAACTTGCCCAGCTTTGGATCTGTGTATATGTGATTTGTTTTAATGTGGACCAGAGTCGGACTGGCCCGGACCGCTAGTCCGCAATTGCGGACGGGGCCCCGGCTTAATTATGGTAATTTGTGCCCCCTGGTTTTGTACCTACTAATATTTTTATTATTCGTTAATTCGTAGAGTAAATAGAAATACAAAATAAACATTTTTTTTTTTCAAATCTGGAAATGTATTTTTGTTTACAATTTTGAGATGTTAATTAATTATTAAAATAATAGCATTATCATTCTAGGAATTTAATAGCCGTCTATATGACTATATACATACAAACAAGTATTATTGGTTATAAATAGTGTAAAATTGTTGAGACTATTAAATAATATTATATTATATTTATACGGGCGTATGACTTGGTAATCACTGATTGTAACTGAATTATTCTATTTTGGATAAGAATTGTACTCGGGTACACGAAGGCCGCAGCCCGCAGGGTTATAAATAGTTTGTAAAGCCAATAATATGTTTTTATAAACAAGCCGTTCTAAATTCAGAATTCTAATCTATGATAAATAATTTTTAATATTATATTCAAATAATCAATGATACAAATTACAAAAATAATTTATTGTTCAACAACGTTCATTGTTCATTTATTTTGTTTTGAATATGTTTATTTGTGCTCATGGCATTTAAACTAAATTAAAAGTTTTTTATGCTACATTGTCTGTTGAGATTATTACTTCTTCGTGACGTCTTGTAAAGTTGTAACTGTTAACTATTATTATTTTAACTGTAATTCGTGATGTATGAAAGAAAATACAAAGCTTGTAATAAAATGAATAAAATAAATAAATAAATAAATAAAATGCCTGGTGAATTAGCATCTGATGAAAGACCTGACGTTTTCACAGAAAAAAGGTTTAAAGTTGAAACATATAATTATATCCTTGATATTATGATTAATAGTATGGAAAAAAGATTTGTTAGCAATTCAGAATTACTTAAAGATTGTATTTGCTTAGACCCTAAAATTTTTAAAAATATTAAAAGTGGTTTACCTGAAAACTCACTATTAAGACTTTCTGAATTGACAAAAATAAGTGTACATGTTTTAACATCTGAACTTCAACAATTTTCAATTCAATATGATACAATAACTAAAAATTTTAATGATACATTTTCAAAAAATGATCTATCTTTAGACAATGACTCCAACTCTGAATCAGAACTAAATATTGACCACAGTTTGAAATGTAATACGTGTAACAATTGTTTAAGATGCGCTTTTAATATTTTGTACGAAATTGTTCAACAATCATGCTCTTTTAATAATATATACTTGGCATATAAATTTGTTTTGACGTTACCGTGTACACAAGTTACACGTGAACGTATATTTTCCAAAGTTAAAAACATTAAAACTAAATTAAGATCATTAATTTCTCAAGATATTATGGAAACTCTGTTAATGATAAATATTGAAAGAGATTATGTTGTTGATAAGGAAATTGTTGTAAATACTATAGCTAAAAGTTCAACTGAACTATCAAGGTTATTGATTTGAGATGTTATTCATATGTATTGTCTAATTTGCTTTACCTTTTTTATCTTTAATATTAGGTAATTTAAAAAAATGTATAATAATGTAAATGTAAAATGATGTACTTATTGACATTTGTAAGTTGTAATTAAAATAAATATGAAACTATGACACAATTTAAATCGGTGTTTTCCTTTATAATGTTTAATGTCACAGGAGGTGTAACTTTTTTTCCGGGCTAATCAAAACATTTGCCATTTGCCTATTAGGGCCCTAGGAGCCCTTTTTTCCAAATCGCGGACTGGGCCTTTTCGAGCCAGTCCGACACTGATGTGGACATCTTAAATCACTTGTGTACATCGACAAGCCACATATTTTACTATAATTAAGATATTTTTTAATGAAAAATTAGTCAATCTCGCGGCAGATGTTGGCTCACATAGTTCGAAACTTCAAGAAACGATGAAATCATACATTTTTAAAGCGGTCAAAATCTTTACGACGTAATTATCCATAGATAAGAAAAATAATCGTATAATATGGACATATGGTATATTATGTTAATAGTATTTTCAAATAACATTTTTCATATAATAAGATTTACTTTGATACAAATAATGTTTGTTTTAAACGTTTTGTTATTTAATAAACCTTGCGTTTCTCGAGACAGATCCTGTACAAATGTGCAGAACATATGGTATCAGCACCCTTATATTCCAAACTTAATCGACAATTTTAGTATACAAAATATTTTACTTATTTAAAATAAATACTTGTTAGTTTATATTAATCTATAATATAAATAGTTGAAAATCAATTTTTTTAGTATTGAAATAATTTAAAAGCATACCTCTTTGTCCTAAAATTAAATAATTACATTTATTTACTAATTATTGATGTAATAGCTTAAAAATATAATATTAAATAATTTTACAGGTACTTAAATCGCACTTCAAGAATTAGTAATCAAAAGTTTTATGTCAAATACTAACCAGTGCTACACCAAAGAGATATTCCAAGTACTCGTTCTACGTTTAGAGAAAAATAACATGATTAAACATTAAATTAAAATATTTTTTCATCAATGTGAAATTAAAAGCTCTAAGTACGATAATATAAAACATTTACAAATAGATTATCAGAAACTGTTATTAAAAGTTCTTAAAAGTTATTAAAATTATTTTCACAAAATAATAACGCATAATAAAACATTTACTGTCGGTGGCAGTTTTTCTATCGAGATAGTTTTTGTATGGAATTACATAATCTAAAATATATGCACAGTAATTAGTTATTTTGGTCAATAGTATATTAATAATTTTTTAAAATATTACAGGTCATGTAAGTTATCCTATAATTGATTAAAATTATTATTTTTAAAATATTATTAATTATTAAAATTATTTTCACAAAATAATAACGCATAATAAAACATCATTTACTGTCGTTGGCAGTTTTTCTATCGAGATAGTTTTTGTAAGGATTTTCATCATCTAAAATATATGCACAGTAATTAGTTATTTTGGTCAATAGTATATTAATCATTTTGTAAAATATTACAGGTCATTAAATATGTAAGTTATCTTATAATTGATTAATAATGAAAATAACTATCTGTATTTAACTATTTAAGTATTTCATATCCAAATAATTACTGTAAGTCTAGTCTATAACACAGATGTCAATTATTAACATACTACCTTATTGAGAATTCGAGTTTTAGGCGACATATTCAAAATGGCAACTGGGAAATGGGCAGGCCATCGGCAATGGGAATTGGAAATAATTGAATATTTTCGATATTTAAGAGATTTGCTCGATTAATAAACGAAATATTATGTTTATTTATTTATAATTTTATATACCTATTTATACGTCTGATGACAATTTTACAAAGATATATATATATAAACGTAGTTATTTATAAATAATAGGCATAATAATAATAATAATAATAATTTTCAGTTATCATACAGACTTCGATCTGGACGGTTGTGCGTTTTGTTCGGAACAGTTCATATTATATTCACGAGTTAATTAAGCTCATAGTCCATAATATATGCTATTAACTTAATTAATTATTATTCATTACATATATTCTTAAATTATTTTTAAAATATAACGATTTATGTAATTTAAATTCTGCTAACCTATTACGTAATACATTAACTTTTTCAATAAATCATGTTTATATACAGCAGTTGTGCAACTAACATAACAAAAGCACCCTTTGTAATTTGTAAAGACTGTAACCAGTTTTGGCATGCTAAATGTAAAAAACTCACCAAGGAAGATGTTGATTACATAAAAGAAGGTTGTACTACTATTTGGAGGCGTAATAAATGTATTGCTGATAGAAGAGCTTCACTTAAAATCGAAAATAAAGTTACTGATGAAAGCACCAATTTATCCGAGATAAAAGATATTATCTTAGAATTTAAAGATAGTTTCCAGAACTTCAAAGATGAGTAGTAATAGTAATTTCAATACTTTAAATACTAAAATAAATGCAATTGATAATATTTTAATTGAAAACAATCTCTTAAAAACACAAATAAATCAACTCGAAAACAAAAATGAAATTATGGAACGCCGTTTAATTGCCAACGATGTAATTATTGTTGGTATACCCGAAAATAAGTTGGAAAACTGCGATGATTTAGTAAAAAAAATTGGTAAAGAATTTAAAATAAACATAAATGATTCAATAACAAATGACTGTCATAGAATTAGTCCTATTCGTAACGGTAAACACCCAGGAAGAATTTTAGTAACTTTCACGATTCACCAAGAAAAAGTGAAAATTCTGAAAGCTCACCAAATTAGTAGGAACTTTTCTACTAAATATATAGATATTCAACCAAACAAACCAATCTATATAAGAGAAAACCTAACTTATAACCTATAATTACACATATATAAAGATTTACCTCAAATTCACTCGAACTAAATATTAAAGAGACTGGGGTCCAAATTAATCCTAAATCTTCTATACCTGATCTACTCGAGGCTTATTATATTGAATAAAATATTGAATAAATTATTTAAATACAATAGGATATTAATTTTTTTTTAATGGTTCAAATAAATAACATGTTATAATAATAATAATAGTTATATTGGTATTATTATAGTGTTGTCTGTTAAAAACTATTTCTACTGTATGTGTAATGTAAATTATAATGTAGGTTGTACTTGTAGGTATATGATAATTTTCAATGGTTCTACAAATCATTTTGTTCTTTTTATCAAATTACCGTTTTTTATATAATTTAAACTATTTAAGTTTGTATTTTATAAAAAATGGATAGAATTTCTTTGTCAAATAACAATAAATTTTATTTAATAATATTATTGGTACTTTAATAATAATAATATAAGTTAAGTTATGAACATGGTTTACTTTACACCATGTTACCATATATAAGTAAACTTATTTACTTATTTTAATAAGTAAATAAGTTACTTAATCATGTCTTACACCACAGCTATATAAACGGATATCTTAAACCCCGCTTTACACTAACAAGTAATAAATAAATAAAATAATGAATGATTAACTGATAATTATAATGGATGCCCAGTTCCACTAGTTCAAATAAATACCACCAGGGTGCGAAGAATGTTTAAGATTTCTCAAATCTGCTAAGGAGCACATTTCATTTCTTTTAATCATAAATTATTGGTAATTTTTATTAATATGAAAAAATATTTGATAATTTAAAATTAATTATTTCACATAGATGATAAATATGATTTATAATACAAAAAATATTAATAAAATGTTAAACAATTGATTTAGTATAATTTAAAAATAACAAATATAATAAATACAAGTGAACATTTCAGATTAGATAAATTCACTTTTTCATTTAAATTTTAAAAATAGAAACATATTTAAAAATAAACAAATTAATATGTAAATCATCAATTGTTTTATGTAACATAATCACATAATATGACGTATAAAAGGATAAATAAAATAAATACCTACGATATTAAATAATACAACTTACCTAAAATTAATTCTGTTGTTTCGTCTAGTCCTTTATATTAAAAAATATTAATTATAGTTATAGAATAATATAGAATAATGGTTTATCAACCATATTTATTAATATTGACAATAAAAAATAATAATAAAATATTGTAATCATAATGTATGTATCATATTTCATTAAGTCATTTAGTCAGGATTCAGTATATTCCTGACCAATGACCATAATATTATAATTTCTCTCTTATCATAGATATTTTGTCAAAGTTATAAAATTTTTCTTTCTTTATTATATATATTTTCATTCTGGAGAATTGTTGTTATAATGGACTAATTAATCTAAAAAATTAGTTTACTCACTTATATAAATTCTTATAAAAGCAAAGTTTTGTAAGCCTGTGTTCTCTACAAAAAAAGTTGAGAAGTCAATTAAAATGATAAGTTGTTAACTTTATTAACTATTAATATTCTCAATGAAAAATAAAAATTTTTAAAATGTACATATTCTCTTTTCATTTCTAAAATTCTAAAATTCTAAAATAAAAGTTATGTTTGTGTTTTAAACAGAAATATTCTTAAATTTTATATTAATTTGTATTTTTTACCATATTTTCAAACATTTCTTTATATTTATTAATTTCATTTCAGATTCAAATAATCTACAGAATGTTGGAATACAAGAAAATCATTTAGAAATGTTTTGACTACACATACGGTTTGGTTTAAAAATAGACGTGTATTTCCATTTTTTTCTTCTTAATAAAATAAAATATTAGATAGTCGATTCAATAGAATTATTGTAAACTTTAGTAGGATATAGGGGATATATATTAGTGTGTAGTCTGTATTGATATTTCACAGTAGCAATATTAAAATTTCAAATTTGGATACCCGAAGAAAAGAAATTCGTAATTGTATTATAAAAATCTAATTGTATTGCTTATTTTGCATTCAAAATATTGGTATTGGTAAATTAAGCAAAAATTAATTTTTAATTTATCAAATATAATTTAACTATCATAACTTTGAAAATCATAACAGTTATCTTGGAATGATAAGAAAACATAACCTCAAAATAAACTTGCCAACTGATAAAAATATAAAATAACACCTGTAAGAATTTAATTTCACAGAATTGACCACATTGGACACTCGCAAATGAAATATAATTTAGATAGATAAGTATTATATCTCGTCTATGATTTAGATGATTTTTTTTTTCAATATAGATATTGATCATATACAAATTCGGGTATCGGGTAAGTAAGTACTGAATGTGTTTTACACTCGTTGCTCCGCTCTGCAAATCGAAAATCAACTACTATTTATCGTGCAAAAAACTAGGATTTACCATTTTATACGATTTTTATATTTCTAAGTTGGTATAATATGTTATGACCAGAGTTTGCGCTAAAGAATTTTTAGAACTACCCATAATATTTTTATGCAGGTGGGTTAAAAACAATTTACAACTCATTAACGTATAGTAAATGCAACTAGTAATCGAGAAATCATAAGTTAATTACACTTATAATTTAATACAACATTATATATTTTAAATTTAATATACAGTACTATATTTATATTAGGTATCTATATGCACAACTTATTTCACATAAATTTTTTTTTCTCAATCTTCACCCGTGTCACCACTATCTTCATTATAAATAGTTTTATTTTTATCTGAAACTTTAAAGAAGACACTATTGAAATAATCTTGATGTTTGCGCTTTGTTTTATTATATTGAAACAAAATTAAATATTATATTTTCAAATACAACAAAAGTTTAAAGAAATAATGAAAATATCTATAGGTTGAATTCAAATAAATTGTTTTAAAATTATATTTTACGATAAAACAGAAAAATTAAATATTGTAAGTACTAACCAAATATGTATTTACAACTACCCATTTAAATTTAGAACTGCCTATATTGAACCGATCTGTTCATTAGCGCAACCTCTGGTTATAACTTATGAATATTATTTTCCCGTAATATTACGTTGTATCTTTTATCACACCAGGACAACTGCTCAATGGCTTCGTCGACTACCTATTGAATTTTGGTTTAAAATATTAACAATAGTAATAATACATTTAATTTGTATTAATAACAATTATTAATTACTTAAGATATTTATTATCTACTAATTGTATATATTAATGTCTCCCTATACGTTAAAATACCTACGACACTGATTTTCTCTACTTACCATTAATTCCATATATTTCTGTTAGTACATCTATATAATTACGATAAAGTTCTATTATTTGAAGTAAGTTTAAAGAATAATGATTATTATAAATTTCAAATTTTTATTGAATTACAAAACCTGCACATATATTATGTTTCACAGATTGTAGAATTATGTGTGTATAATTTTATTAAAAATGTTATTCATGTATTAAGATAGGTAATGAGGTGATCTTACATATACAAATGTGAACTAAAAAACAATAAGAAATATAATAATTATTATATCTATAATACATTTTTAATTGATTAAAAATGTATTTCTTATTAAATTAATTTTGGATATTTAATGTTTAATATGGTATTTGCATGATGAAAATTTTTTTTTTATTTTTTTTTATTTTTTCATCATAATACGTCTCAGTAAGAGAACGTAATACCTATGTATTCTTAATTTCATTTAAATATTGTTTGGAAAATTAAATAATGTTACATGTAAATGATACACATAAATTAATTAAATTAGTTATTATATTATAAAATCAAACCATAATTTGAATTATTTCTTATATTATTGTCATCGTCCTCGTCCTCGTCCTCGTCCTCGTCCTCGTCCTCGCCGAGGTCTAAATTTTGATACAAACGAATATCGTTTTAAATAAATAACTTTATTAATATGTACTTAGAGTATTATGTTTAGTTAAATTATTTTTTTATTTTAATTTAATTTCACATTTTGAATATTTATTTATTTAATATTATTAACTAATAGTATTATATATATTATATAGAAAAGAGAATAAGGAGTGAGACTACGGTATCGATGAATTAGTTTTGGTTTAAACCAGAAAAATCAACAATGGAACTGATATTTTGCATAAAGAAAATTGTGGAGAAATACAAGGAGAAAAAAGGAAACTATGTATGGTATTTATAGATTATCAAAAATCATATGATAAAGTTCCAAGAGAGATTTTAGAGTTGACGTTGAGGAAAAAAGAATTACTAAGGAAGTATATTAAAGTAATAGGTAGATATGGGACAATTACGGCAAAATTACGGTTTCTGTTATTTTAATTTTTTTTAATTTCATGATAACTAATTGAGTTTTGATCGTAATGACTTGAAATTGTGGTAAAATTTTGGAACAGATTAGTTGATTATTTGGCAAAATATAAAGCTATGAACTGTTTTCCAAAAAAATTAATATTACCTACAATTTTGGGTTTATCGATTTGAACATGTTATAGAAGTCTTATAATATACTATTTAATCTATTTAAAAAATATTTTGAAAATCATGACTGACAATTTTTATCATGAAATGATAACTCCTTGAATTTTGATCGTAGGAAATTTAAATTGTTTTTGAATATATATGTGTGTGTAATTTACATTCATAGTAAAATATTGGAATGGATTATCAGTATAATATATATTAGTATACTGAGATTCAGTCAGAATCGTATTTTCTAATGCAATATAATTGCATTCAAATCTTAATAATTATAATAAACCACTAATTTCTCCGAAGACCGAAGGGATGAACGAGGAACATCCTTAATTGACGTTCCCCTTTTTTTATTATACCTACTTTATATATTATGAATAATTAAAATAATTTGAATTTGTTTTCTTTATTCCTTGTTTTTTTAAAATTCAGGGGAGTGCAAGTGCACCCCCTTGCACCCCCTTTACGATGCTCATGATAGCACTCACAAATTCATTAATTTTATTTATATGATTTTAATTACTAAAATATAAATTATAATTAAATAGTATCGTCTATCATAAAACATTTTAATTTCGCCTATGGAAAGGACTAAGAATTAGTAAGAGTAAAATTAAGTGTATGATTTTGAAGATAATAATTAAGAAACTGATAGAGCAAGGTTAGGTTATTGATAGATCAGTAATGATGTAGTGTGTGTCTGATTGGTTCAAGAATTTAGCATTGGTTGTGCGTAAGGTGTTTTGAGTGACAAGACGATACGGATAAGATTGAAATGTAGGTATTATAAGGCAGTAGGGATATGTTATAACTAGTAATGTTGTATGGATCAGAGTGATGGGCTATGGACAAAAAAATGGAATTGAAGATGTAGCAGAAATGAGAATGCTTAGATAGATGTGTGGAGTAACTGGAGCGGATAGAATAAAAAATAAATATATACGAGGGAGGGTAGGAGTTGTATCAATTGTGGGAAAAATGAGAGAGAATAAGCTGAGATGTTTTGGGCATGTTATGATGAGATATTTTATAAGGCAATGAGAGTTGTTATGTAAATGTAAAAGGTATTAGGGGGAGAGTAGGACTAAAGGAAAAGTGAATAGATGAAATTGAGAGTGATATAAAGATAGCTGGTTTGAATGGACTAGATATAAGTGATCAAAATGGATGTATAGGAGGTAGGACTAGGGTGGCAGAACCCATTATGTATATAGTTGGGTGGTAAGGCGAAAAAGAAGACTCAATATTGAAATATAAAATATCATAGGTTATTCGACTAGCCAGGGTCATGTTTTATTAAATTATATAATAATAACTTATGATTCTCATTAAAAATTTTTAAGAAAAACACTCAAATTAATTAGTTGCCTAATCAATTATTTATTTTTGATTTTGAAATAGTTACTATTTAGTATTTACAGTCAAAAATATTTAAGTATCGTATAATATTTGATTTATTTTATATTAATATATTGATTATTTACGAATTTAAATTTTAAACCATAAAATATTTTAATAGTTTTTAAAATTAACATTATTAGATGTTTCTAAAAATACATAAACAAAACCGATGAGTATTTTAAAAGGTAAAATATACAAAGTTTTGTAAACATCTATATACATTTCGAATATATTTATGAGTGGTACATTGTTGTAAAATAATTGATTTATTTTTGATTTATTTATTATTTATGTTTTGTTAATATTATAGATATAAAGTGTAATAAAATGTTCATAATTTAATATTAAATACTATAAATACATGTATTTATTCAATAATCATTTAATTTATAAATAATTAAACATAAAAAAAATATTAAAACTACAATAAAATAAATTTTAATAAACCTCGTTTGCACCAATCTTGTGAATTTTTAATTTCACCTGAAAAAATTAATTTTTTTATAGTTATAATTATTATTTTAATATTAATAACTAAACATTTTACAATTGTACATACTGGCCATCCCCTCATTTAAAAGATATTTACAGTACCTACGTGTAATATCTTAAAAATATAAATAAAATATAACATTTTAATATTGGTTACAAATTATCATTTATAGCAATTAATAACATCCATTTTAGATTCTGAGCAAAGCGAATGTATTGGTTTTACAATGTTTTTTTTTTGTGTATGAAGATACATTGTCATTTGTCAGATAAAATTAATAGTCTGATTACCACATGTAGGATATTGTTTCGGTAGAAAAATGTATCTAGTTTTACTTTATTTACCTCATTTTTTAAATTTATCAAACATTTTTCCTCGAGAGAAGAAAAACTACCAAAAAATAACGGTAAAACATCAACATTTACTGAAATCGTAATTTTGAAGTAATTTAGATTTTTATGATAACTAATGCAATTTTTAATATATGGACTTTAAAAATTGTTGAGTGTTCTTGTATGTCTATATACGTAATAACATTTTGAAACGAATACGTTGATTTCCTGACTAAATATAGAGTTTACAAAAATGTAATTTTTTTTTCAAAAATGTTTAATACTACATGTAATTTGTAATTTTATGTATAACGGTTTAAAAGTTTTATTGAAGCATACTCATATACATCTGAATGTGATTTATCACTCATAATATATTACTTTTAAATGGTTGTATTCCTCGCCGGTTATTTTGGTTTTCTAGAAAATTAGTGAGTAACTAAAAATCTGAGTACGTGTATTATGTATAATATTTAAAATATGATTAATAATAAAAATTATAATAATGTATAATATAAAACAAAGTATTCATAGACTAAATTTAGGGGATATGAGAAGGCTTAACCCTTCATATGCTACTTGTTTTCAAATAATTTAAATTGTTTCTTGTTCTTTATTGTACTAGTTATAGTAGTTTAGTACAGATTCGTTCTAGTTTGTATTCTTAAAATACAAATCAAAGATTTACTATTTATTTGCACATTATTAAATAAGAGTATTAGCGAAATAAATATGTTTTCTAAGTTTTTATAGACTTATTTAATACATTAAAATTTTATACATTATTGAGTTGATCATTCATAAATAAAATTTATATTGATAGTTTCACGTATAAGTTTATTGACCTTTTTTCATAATATACCATTTTTACTATTAATCTTAAACTAATAAAATTATGTACTTCATTTTGAAATAATGTTTCTTAATATAAATAACTACTATCATATTTTCCGATAGTCTAATCCCAAATATACTATCATTATACGAATTGTCAAAATGTAGTTTTTATGTAAATTATTTATCGTAAAATCGTTCGCATTTTTTATTTCCATCAATCTACTAACACAGAATTCCTTCATTTATAAATTTAGAATAATTTCGTTGCGAATATACTTTTTTAAAAACAGTTGAAATAATTTTGTCAATAATTAATACCTAATAAGTATGTTCATAACATTTTATTAGCAGGGCTTATTTTTAAAGCGCAACTGGGTCTATTTTGCGTAATTGATTTTTATATAATATGTGTAATTAATTTATATATTATATGGAAATTATAAATTATAGCCAAAAATCAAATTCGTAATTTATTAATGATGGAAGGAATGAAATGTTCCTAATTCCTAATTTATAAATTAATTATAGACTTTTAAGTCTAAAATTTGGGCTAAATGAACAAAAGTGTAGTTGAGAAAAATCCTTAGAACAAGCCCTGTTTATTAGTATTATCTAACTAAAATTTAATTATTAAAAATAAATTTATTTATTATCTTTTATTTTCTTAAGATAAATTTATTTTTTGAAAAATATTATTATTTCTCAAATTATAATTAATCTTATGTATAAAAAAACCCATGTTAAAAAAAAAATTACTCTAACAATATAATATTTTATTTTTCTAAGAATTATTTTTTTGTTTTTGAAATTATATTTAGAGTTAATTGTATAGTTTAGTCATTGATAAGAATAAATTTAATATAGTTAGGTATGATATTAGGAAATATTATAATATAGATCGATTGTTGATTTACTATTTAATGACCATGCTACAACGAAGTTTTCTATAGATGATCTTTCTAAAAAAATAAAATAAGTGTATTACATTAATGTTCTCTGTAAGTCATCACTTTTTTCGTAGGTACTTTAACATTTTAGATTTATATGTTCAAAAATACTTTATCGTATTGTGCAATTAATATGAAAATATTAAATTATAAATAAAATTTCAAAAGCAGTCTAAGTATAAGTAAATCTAAAGTAGTTTAATTATATAAGACTTACCTACAGGAAAATTGTTACTACTTAAGAAAACTATTACAAAAAAAATATATTATTAAAACTAATTTTTCTTCATAGTAAACTATTAAATTTGTACATGTTTAGAATTAATTTAAACCGTAATAAATTAATAATTATGTAAAAAAAATATTAATTAAAATTTAACGTTAGTGTCTAGTTAAATGGAAGTTATAAACATTAATTTGCCACATTTGATGTAATTTATCAATATTTAGGATTTTTTTTTTAGCATAAATTTATCTTTCCTATGATACTTCTCTGTCAATTGAATTTGTACAACTTTGTTAGGTAATAATGTAAAACTAATAATATTATTCAATTTAACATATATTAGAAAGAAAATATATCTACTAACACGGTGCACGGGGTTAAATTCAATAACACTCACTACCGGTAATTCACTTATTTGATTATTTGATTACAATAAATTATTAAATTTATAACAAATGATAATTTTTTTTTATAAAATAATGACTGACTTCACAGTTTAAAACATGTATAATATCAAATAACGTAATCAACGATACAAACAAATTGACGATTCGCCAGTCGGTCCTTCGCAGTCCGGATTTCTACATAATCTATTCTATTTAATGTAGGTACATATTTATATCATTCGTTATATGGTCGTGGGTAATGTTTAACCAAAACCGATTACATAATCGTAATTACCGTAAGCAGTGGTAGATCCAGAAAGTTTTGATAAGTATTAATTTATATTATTTATAATTTTGTTTAATTTATTTGGAAATTAATATAGAATATGAAAAAATATACTTAGGTATACAGATTTAAATATTTAATACAAAATTATAATTAATTATTTAATATATTTATGCAATTTATATCGTAACTTCCAATCTCCTATATACTAAGCGCAACTATTTTCACCTGAGTAACTTTTTAAAAATTCCTACACTGGAATCTCATCGTGTCAATCTCGACCTTATGTTTTTTAATTCCCTCCTTGATGGATCCCTAGATGTTCCTGAACTCTGCTCGCGTTATTTTTTTAATGTCCCTTGTCTTAATACTCGGTGTCCTATTCCTTTTTCGTTCCCTGTCTATTCTACGAATTTTCGCCACTTTCACTCCTTTAATTGAATCAAATTAAAGGAGTGATGTTGTTAATAAGTTTATTGAGGCTAACACATATCTATTCTATTGTATCTCTTTTTGATCGTTTTTTAATTAACATTTTTGCTTTTTATTTACTTTTTATTTATATATTTAAAAAAAAAAATTCCAATTCCCTTTATAATTGTAGTTTGACATTTAAGAAATAAATAATTAAAAAATAAATAAAATAAAACACTTTTTAAATATTATAATAAATTGTATGAATAAATTAAATTTCTAAATATAAAATTATAAAAAATATAAAGCTATTCAAAAATTTGTCCAAGGTTTCTGGACAAGTGGGCACGGGCCCCTGTGTCCCCTCCTTGGGTATACCACTGACCGTAAGAATTATAAATTTAATATGCATATTTTGCTGCCCGTGCGATCACGCCGATGGAGACTACCATAATAACGCGTTCGCTTAATATTATCGTATAAGGTATTTAAAACGTCCGCGTTATTATGGCGAGCCGGGACGGACAGGTGATTATTTTTGGCCTGTTGGAATATACGATTCGAAATATTCAAACAGTTCGTGTTATTACATATATCATATTGAATTAACTATTTAATAACTTTGACTTACTTTTACATACTAAAATTTAATAAGATTGGATAAATAATATAATATTAAATTATTAAAACGTATTATATATTTTGTACAGTATACATCTTATTTGTTACGAAATCAGCAGACAAGTTTAGCCTGTATTTTATAATATAGATTATAATATGTTATTATTTTATTAAATTAATTAAATATTTGATTATACGAGTAATTGTATAATATAGGTTCGCAAACTCAATTTTAAATAAAAAATGTATTTCTTCATTGAAGTAACAATAAATTAAATTACGTAATTTAAGTTAATTATTTTATTAATAAATTATTATAATATTTATTTTACCCAAGAAATTTTTTCAATTATTAACAAATACAGGTTGTTGAGAATTATAAATATGTGTTACAAAAATAACGGAAATTGCATTGAAAATATATTTGATTCGCACATCGCAACATATTTGAAACACGAAATTTTGGATATTCTGTATAATATAAAGTGAATATTAAACACTATTATTGAAAAATACACAACATGTTTCCTGTACTAAATATTTGCTGAGTAAATAAAGATTCAAAATTTTTTCAAAATCTTTAAAATATTCAGAAACAAATCCACTATACAAATTGTTTTTTAATACCTATTTTGACTTTTTTTTATAAAATTAATTACTACTAAGAATTACCAATTATTATTTTAAAAAAGGTTATAACTTTTATTTACATAGGAGATACATATTAAGTTCTTATATTCACGCGTAACATTGTATAAAATGTATTTTGTTTAAACAATTATTTACAATACCTATAAAGGTCTATATTTTAGATTTTTTTTCGTACTTTTTACAAAATTATTTCTATAATTATTATTATCATTATTATTTCTATTATTCTTTTTGTGTCAATTTATTCGGAATTTCTAATACAAAAATATTTCCGAATTAAAGTTATGCGAGCAATTTAGAATCAGTAGGTAATTTTATATTATTGCTATTCGAGAAAGCTTCGGCAACCTGCGAATAGGGTACTTTTTCTACTTAATTTTTGAATTCGTTAGGAATTAAACTTTCAACGTCGATTGACCTGTCTAAATTTAAAATAGCCCGCGCACAATTAGATGTACAGATTGTTTGATTATTCCCTAATCTTTTTAAATAATATTTGTACGTTTAACGAATAATGGAAATTGAATAATTTTTGGGTTAATTAATCCTCAATTAATAAAATTTACATTGTTAAATTTGCCGCCAAACGGTTATTGTGCCAGTGAAAAACTATGGGAAATTATTAAAAAGAAAACATTATAATAAATTTTTACCTTCCAGTCTTATTTGTTATCTACTTAAATGTCAAAAGAACTAATAGTTTGCCCGGCACCTCCACCAAGTTGCAACGCTACATCTTCGTTCCCTAAGGTTCTACGGTGTTCGTCAATGTGATATATCAAATCCTATCCAGTTAAGGAGCAGTCGGTTGGCTATTTCTTACTACACTAACCGGTCTTTTGAACCGGGTCGTTAGACTGATATAAAACAAAGGTTTCTTATTTATATTTACCAGTTCCTAGAAACTTATGATCTGCTTTCTGAGACACAAACAACAATTTTGGCAACGAAAACAAAACCAATATATTAAATAATATTATCAATAAACAAATACACTATCACCTGAGTAACCCTGATCTTGGAGGGTAGTTTATTATAAATCACAGATGAAGGGGCGTACGAGACGAGCTCGACGTCACTGATAATTGAATTTAAATGAAACACAAAAATACGTACAACTAAAACGACCGCTCGTTAAGATTGTTAAAACTCGACTCATCGTGTGTTGTACTCTGTTCACCCGTGTCTAGCCTATATTTTGTAAATTACTGAGGAGATGTAAAATGACACGTCGGGTATAATATTGTTATCGTTACAGATCATAAAATAAAATGTCTATGGCATCTATAATAATAATTATTTATTTATAAAATCAAATCATACTTATAAATTTATTTATAATTTTAATAATATGAAATAATAGTATTAAAGTTACTTGTAGATTTTACTAAAAAAATATAAAAATTTAGGTACTTAATAAAATAAACACATTCTTTATTTTATTATTCTTCATTTTATTTTGACATATACTAATATGAGATATGTGAAATACAAATATATTATTTACTTTGACATATTAATACTTAAAATTTAAAATAATATTTATTATTATTTGCTATTATCATAAAGATATTGTATATTATAAATAACTATGCAAGACATTTGTCATTAATGGTCTTAAAATAATTATAATACCTATTAAGAATATCGTATTATTAACAATAATTATATACAACTTTATAACTTACTGGGTGGTACTATAAATAAAACAACATAAATCAAAACATGTTTGCTAAGAAATATATTAGGTAGAAATATGAAAGCGGTTAGGAATGAATAATTATCAATTTAGCGTGATGAAATATGAAAATTTCGAGCTTATTTTTTAAACTATAATTAATCTCAACAGATAAGAAAATATGTTTTTTAATTAATTAGAATAGATTAAATAACTATCAATGAGATTTTTGTAGTATAAATTTAAAAATGAAAGGTATAAGTATACATTATTATTTATCTTATTTAAATAATAATACATCTATAACTAGCTGTACCATATGTACTAATAATATACTTAATATAATAACGTACATTCAGGGATCACTAAAAAAATATAATACACAAAAATTTTAAAAAAAAATTGCAAACAATTTTTTGGCATCAATTTTTATAATATATACATAATATGTTACAAACAATTAATAGGATATGATAAAAACTATTATCAATAATAAAATTTTCACACAAAAACATAATTCAATAATAATTTCTATAAATAAGTGTAAACACAAAACAAAATTAATGTTTTTTTTTCTTATTATCTTAAATATCAATTTAGTATTATTATTATTTTATAATGGTTTCATCCAAAAAATAAACAAATAAACAATTATATTATTGGCATATAAATATATAATCGATCATTGGTTAATGTTTTTGTACCTAATAAAAGTGTTAAATTGAAAATAAAACTGATGATAACTTTAATAATAACATTTAAAACAAATTCTAACAACTTACATGCTGGGTCTTGCACTAAAATAGAATTAATAATATACAAAAAATAATACTATCCATTTATAACCACATTTATTGTTTATTAATAAAGTTGTATTTATTTTTATTTTTAATTGAACCTCATTCTTTTTAATATTAACATTTCTGGATCTTTTATCAATATTCATTTATCCCGGAGATACGTTTTTAAAATTCTCCCTATTCTTACTTTTGTTTCGTCTTTATTGATCCCCTGATCTCAGTTCATTTTTCATTCTAATATCAAGTCACAACTATATGAAACGCTTTTCCATGGTCTCATTCTCTCCCCTGATGTCACCATATCCCCCAATTTTATTGAATATCCTCCTAAAGAATTAATTTAAATTTACATATTATTGTCTATTTTTCTCGTTTTCGTCTCGGTCAGAACTTGCTTCCTAATCATTCTTATCGTCTTGGCCTTAACTCATTTTCTTTTATCCTTTTCATCGAAGAAGTCATATGTGTTCTATTTCAATTTCTTTTCCATTGCCAATCGCTATCTTCAATTATATTTCATTACTTAGTTATTCTCCTGATATCCACCATCTTCTTAACTCCCGTTCTCTTTTTATCATTGATGTCATCATCTTTTTTATCCTCAAATCTACCTTTTTAATTTGGAAAAAAAATTATTGTATTTTCATTATCTATAAAATTAATCCTACTGTACACGTATATTTTTATAATCATAATTGTTGTGTTCGTTTCGCTTAGAATTTAAAATACATAGAATATAGTTATGAAGCATATTTAACTAGTTAAACATTCAGGTACTATTTTCATAAGGAAATTTGTGTGCAGTTTTGTTGACTATGTAAAATGGAACTTTGGTTCTGAGACGAAACATTTTGTTTTGAACAATTTATATTTTATTTATATTTGATTTCTTAGCAGATTCCAAAGACATTTATGACATAAGTCTATATTGATTTTATTAGAGTTTTGTATAGATTAAACAATTTATATTTAATACTTTATAATTTACCGGGTGGCACTATAAATAAAAAAAACAAAGAATATTATTAAAAATATGTTTGCTAAGAACAATATTATTTAGAAATATGAAATCGGTTTGACCTGAATGTTTCAATTAATATTATAAATCTTAACAATATCATACATTTGTTGTATTTTTATGCATATAAAATATAAATAAGTCAATTTCTATTTTACATAAAAATAATAATTAAAATATAACGTGATAAAATACAGAAATTTCGAATTTACTTTTTAAATTATAATTAACCTCAACTAATACGAAAATCTAGGTTTTAAATAATTAGAATGGATTAAATAACGATTTATGAGATTTTTATAGTATACAATAATACATAGTTTACATAATTTATCTTATTTAAATAATAATAAAACTATAACGAACTTATCATATGTACTACTTATATACTTAATATCATGACGTACATATAGGGTTCACTGAAAAAAAATATAACACACAAAAATGAAAAAAAGTAATTTTTGCTTTTGAAACTATATATTTTTGCAAACTGTTAATATTCCTGAGGTATGTGACATAATTTAAAATTATTATTAATTTATTTGTTTGAGTTCATAAATTTTTATAATATATAGAATATACATAATATGTTGTAAACAATTAATCGGATATGATAGAAACTATTATTAATAGTAAAATTTTCACACAAAAACATAATTCAATAATAATTTCTATAAATAAGTGTATTATTAGGTAAACACAAAACAAAATTAATTTTTTTTTTATTATTATCTTAAATATCAATTTTTTTTTAATATTTTATAATGGCTCAATAAATACAAAAAAAAAAAAAAAAAAAAAATTAAAAATAAACAATTATGTTATTTGCATATAAATATATAATCGATTAATGTTTCATGTTTTTGTACCTAATAAGACTGTTTATTTGGAAATAAAATTGTTGACTACTTTAATAATAACATTAATAACAAATTCTAACAACTTACTTGCTTGGTCTGCCACTAAAATGGAATTGATAAATAATAATATACAAAAAATAATATAATCCATTTTATACATTAAAAATTTTTTTAATTTTTTTTTTTTTATAGGTAAGTACATATACAATTTATACGTCATAATACGTATAATAAGCATACCTGCTAACAAGAATATAGGACATGAATGAAATAAAGAAGAAGCTACCCACTTCGCAGGAATTTTTTTTAAAAATGTTTACATTATATTTAGTATGTCACTAAATCATTTTCTTTTTATTCTTTTTGGAGGATTTCTGGGAATGTTAAATCAATATTTTTGGCTAGGATATTTGAATGGTTAGAGAGAGAGAGAGAATGAAAAAAGTGTGAAGTTCGATTTTAATTTTAATTTTAATATTATACGATAGTTAAGCTATTAAGGCATAAAATTTTAGATATGTTTTAACATCTAACTACTTACAAGTAACAAATATTCAACATTGAACATACTGAATAATATAATACAAATTTAAATTTTTGGGTTGATAATTGTGTTTTAAATTATAAAAAACCGTCTTCGTTTAACAATGAATGATGGCAGATTAGAACCATTGATCAGAATTACTTGTGAACAAGACATTGATATAGGCCATATGACTATTATTGAAACTTTATTTATAAATGTCCAACTCTAATTAAAAATCGTACTGTTTAAAAAATCGTAATGTTATAATTGATAAATGTAAAGAATTATTATTTACTATTTATGCAATATAAATACATTTTTAAATTACTTAGTTGTATTTAATTTAAATTGTAAAAGTTAATCCTAGATGAAATATATTGTATGTATAATGAATGTACTAATGGACGGTTTCCCAGATAGACTTGTTATTCATTAAAATGCAAATATAATATTAATTTTTTTTTTTTTATTAAAATATCATAATCTTTGAAAAAAATTAGATATTATCTTGACTTCTTGAGTATACTAAAAATTAGGTGGGGGTGGGTCTTGAATTTTTTTTATTGCTACACCTTTCATGTAGAGCTTGTGCGCCACTGGTCTTACACTGTTAACTCAAAACTGTCACCATTTTCGCTTAAAAATATTTAATCATTGTTTTTACTTATTTTTTTCAATATCTTTATTTTTATAATTTTATTTTCAATTTATTAAATTTTATGCTCTGTATAATGAAATATTGTTGTAAAAAGTAATAATACAGCTTTAATAAATTAATGATGTTAAATTATGGTAGAAAAAAACAGTGGGGGAGGATATAACCCCTAACCTCCCCCCTGGGTACGCCACTGATCAGACTATTAAATAAAGACACCGAATAAGTGTCTTTAGACATAAAAAAAACAACATTGTAAAACCATTAACGAATGAATTCTTCGCTTCGCTCAGAATTTAAAATATCTACCTAAAATATAGTTGTTATATATTTATAGGTACTATTTTCATAAGGAGATTTATGTGCAGTTTTATTGGCTACGTAAAATGTAACTTTGGTTATGAAACGAAACATTTTGTTTTAAACTGTTTGTATTTTATTTTAGATTATTATTTTAGATATTTTTGATTTCTTAGCAGATGCGCCTTAAACATTTATGACGTAAGTCCATATTGGTTTTATTAGTTTTGTATAGATTAAACAATTAAACAATGAATGTCTAAAAACTGTATAACTTACCGAGTGGTACTATAAATAAAAAAAACCAAAACTATCATTAAAAATATGTTTGCTAAGAACTATATTATTTAAAAAAATGAAATTGGTTTGATCTGTATGTTTTAATTGATATTATCGATAATATCATAAGTACATTTATTATATTTTTTATGCGTATAAAATATAAATAAGTCAATGTTTATTTTACATAAAAATAATAATTAAAATATAACGTGATAAAATACGGAAATTTCGAATTTATTTTTTAAACTATAATTAACCTCAACTAATACGAAAATCTAGGTTTTAAATAATTAAAATAGATTAAATAACAATTTATTTTTATAGAATACATTTAAAAATATAAAACCATAATGGTATATAGATTATTATTCGATCATATTTAAATAATAACAATATTATAATGAACTGTACCTTCCTACCATTTGGTATACAGTGTGTAATCGCTAATTGGAAACAGTTAATGCCAGCAATTTTAATGTATTTATTTTTTCTCGAAAATGTATGATATTTTTGCTATTACAGTGTGTAAACGATTATTGAATACACTAAATATCTTGGAGTAGAACAATAATAATTCTATTTTGTTTTTTTGGTTAGTTGTTATATGTAATAATACACATTTAAATGGGCTCTAATTATTTTAATGTTAATTAGTTACGCCTTACGTTCATGCGCAATACAATTTTTTTTCAAATGACAACCCCAAATTTCGACTATTAATAATTTTTTTTCATACATTTTGGTAGTTAAATTCATGGAAAAATATGAAAAAACATTATTAATAGTCAAAATTTGGAGTTGCCATTAAAAAACAAAAGTTTATTTGTGCTTGCACAATTTTCATTTATTTTAAAATGATATAATTACACGAAAATGTGTCTTATTATCAGTGTTGTGCATTATCTAGATAAAATATTGTTATCTTTTTATCTTATTTAAATAAATAAATAGGCTATCAGAAAATAATCATCTAGATAATCATTCAATCAATGATTTAAAAAATGTTGACACAAAATTATTTTAAACCGCGCTCTGTAAATACAATTTATAGTTTTAACTGGAGCATCAGATGGTTTATATAATTAATAATAATAATATTTACAAATTAATCTATCATGATAACAACTATGGTTTATGCCAAGTACGAACGTTAGATCTATACAATATTAAATATTAATTATCTGTTTTTTATCTAGATAAATTTAAAATCAATTATCTGTCATCTTATCTAAATAAATTATGAGTTATCTTGGTACAACACTGCTTATTATGTATGAAATTGTTTTCATTAATTAGATTTTATATTTAATATCTGTACAATAAAATATTAACAGTTTCCAATTAGCGATTACACACTGTACATATATTACATAATACATTTAGGTATACTTAATACAATAACGTACAACCGTCGTTCACTGGAAAAAAATATAATATACAAAAATTATAAATAAATAAAAAATAAAAAACAATGTTTGTTTATCAAACATATAATTATATGATTATATTAATATAAAATAATAATTTAATTTGTATAATATTAACGAAACTGACATATTATTAATTATATATAAAAATATATATTTATATACAAATTAAAAATAATAAAACCATTAAAATTAAGTAGGTATAGTCAATTTTATAATAAACAATATGTATTATGTACGTCAACATGGTATTATAGAATTATATAATATTATTATAACTATTGATTAGAAAATATTAAATGTGAAATGTATTATATTATGTCATTAATTCTTACATGGATCCATTGCAGAAATAGCATTGAATTTAATAGAAATTATCATGGTGACTGTAACTAATACAATACAATAATCCATGATCATTTTATTGGTAAAATATTATAATTGAAAAAATGTAAAATTAAAAATATTAAACTGGTTAGTTCACAGAATAATTATAACCAGTTTTATCAATTAAGAGCAATTATGTTAAAGTTCAGAATAAAATATAAAAATGTGTAAATTTGCAATTACTGTGTACAAACGTCTTTAAACATGACGGTTTATTGATGTAAATGGTAGGTATATCAACGATTTAAAAAAAAATTAATAAAAATATAAGTTACACTATATGATTATGAGTCATCTTTGTAATTAAAATTTTACTGCTTATGGCAAAAAATTAGATTAATATAGATAAATCTATATTTATAGATTTTTATATTTTTTTATAGGTATCTAAATATACCTATGTACCCAAAATGTTGTAATAACTTATTTATATATTATATATTGTAAAAAGTTTAAAAATTACTCAACATATTTTTATTAAAAATATTCAAGTTAAAACAAATTAATAAATTCAAAATACAATATCAAAGTTATAGTTAAGATTAACTGATTAACAATTGTAACTAACTATCTATAGTTAGTAAAATGGTAATATGATATCAGTTAAATATAATTTAACGGACGACGATAATAATAAATTGGTCTTAAATTGTAATATTAATATTTACCTATAATCCTAAAGATTATAATATTATAATTTATAATTTATTCGTTTTTAATAACAAAACTTGTTTTGACAAAAATGAATTATTACAGAATTATTTTACAGCAAAATGACGATAACATAAATGAGATTTTAATATTGCTTATACTATAATTAATTATTATTATGGTAGCTAGGTAATAACATTGATTATAGGTAGTATTCTATAATCAATGGTATAACGTATAAATGTAGGTATGTTTTCAATATATGTTCAGAGGCGTACTGGAGGATGACCGGCCCAGTGGAAAAGCAGCGTTACCAGCCCAAGTAGAGGTAGACTAGAAGGGGCTTAACCCTCCAGAATTATTAAGATCCCCCCAAAAAAGATATGGATCTATTTGAAAATCCTAAATCAATATTGTAAATTATTATGATATAAATAGCATGTAAAATTTAATTTATATTAAATTTAATAATTGAAATAATAAACAATATTCTCAACATTTTTTTAAATTTCCCACTATAGATTTTAGTACTAGATGCGCCACTGACTATATCTATTTATTTTGCGGGTTTCCATCATCTTAATATCTTCTAACTTCATGCTTTGCTGTCTGGCTAATAAAAGCCCGTAGCTACTCGAGAGTCAAACGTGGAACTATATTTATTTACTACATTCATTTAAAATTAAAAAAAAAACTTAAAACGCATATAAATCCGTTGTCAGCATTATATTTAACAATAATCCCCAAAAATACTCCAACCATTGGCGGAAATAGTGAGTGGCTTGGGAGGACTTGGCGCTCTCAAATTTTTGTAGATATATAACACAAAATTAAAAACTTATAACAAAAACTAGGTAGGTATATACCATAGATGACAGATTAAAAAAATTTTGATTTTAATATTTCATGGCACAAAATATTAAAGCATGACTATTAGCGCCGCATGCCATTCTCAATAACTACATTTATGGTCATATATATCATATGTTTAAGTGCATAGCCCCTGGTATATACTATAAACTATATATAAAACATATCCACTTTTATAAAAAATATAATTTGTATATATATTCTCGCTTCGCTCAGAATCTAAAATGATCATTTTTTTTCTCGTCATTTTATATTTTTTTATTATAACAACACAATAATAATTTTAATAACCTTATAAGTTACAATAAATTTAGAGTGGGCCAGTGGACCCGGGCCCACCCTTGTCGCCTACACTGTCTGGAACGGAGAATTGTAATCATTTACCTATTATAATCCTACTCTATCATTTAAAACAACTTGTAAATTTAATTTTAAAATACTTCTCTTGTCTACAAATTCAATATTTAAAAAGTTTCAGCGATTTTACATAAAGCTGTATTTTTGCTAATAATTTTGGAGTGATTAGGGTCAACTAGTTTCTGTAAAATTTTTCAATTATTTTCTATAAATTAGACTATATTTTGTATTTTTCAATCAGTAGGTTGATATTCCTCATTATTTGTCAAGGAACTACAATTTACCTCGACATTAAGTTCCAGACTCAAAAGCAGTCAGACATTATACCTATAGACATGAAGAAAATGAATTGAAAGCTGCTGTAAGATATATTATAAGTAGAAATTCAATAAGATCTGTTAGTAGAGATATGAAAATTCCTTATAGTGGCTTACAAAGATACTACAAAAACATAGAAAAAATTCAAATTTTGTTTCCAATAATATTGGATGTCCACCATATTTCTTTACCAAATAATATTGAAACAATTATAATGGAAAATATTTTAACATGTTCAAATTGGAGTTATTCTATTACATAATTTGACTTTAAAATGTTCGTTAAATATCATTTAGACAGAATTGGAACTAAAATTTCTAAATTAAAAAAAAATCGTCCTGGGCCAGATTGGGTAAAAAATATCTTAAAAGACACAAAAATACAATATCATAGAGAATACTATTATTCTAAGTTTATTAAATTGTTTGTTAATTTCTTTATAATAAATAATTTGTTCATTTCTATTATTAAAATAAATTATTTTGTTTTTTAAATAAATTTATATAGACTCTTAGTGTATTAAAATGTTTTATTTTAGTAATTTTTAATGTTTGACTCCATTTACCCCAATGCGGGGTAAATAGGATCACAATTTTAAAAATATGGGATTAAGAAAAATTAAATATTTTCAGCTCATTATAATCAGTAATACATAATCTAATAATTAAAAAAAAAATTTATTTAACTTAAAAATTCACGAAGTTATTGTAAAAAACATTTCAAAATAGACCCTAATCACCTCGTTTTACGGTATAAATATGAGCAATGAACATGTAAAAGTTTTGTTAGATTTAAGATTTAAATATTGTAGCACCCCAGAAAATTTGTTTCAGTTCCGCCTACGACTCCAAGTTCCAACCTATACATAGGCGCAATTTGGGTAAACATTTTGGGAATACTAGATTTTTTCGTTAAATTTTTAATCATGCACGATATAAATGATATAATATGCCAATTATAATTTATATTTTAATAATATATTAATAAAAATTTTGCAAATTAACAAAATTTGTGGGTGATTTTTGGACAAACAAATACAATATTACAGTAAAAACTAAAAAGGTCCTCTTGATATGAATAATAACGAGGGCTTAAAGTGGGAAAAAATTCCAGGGGGGACTAATGTCTCCATATAGTTTTAAGCGTTCCATATTTAATTTTATGTCTCCAGAGCGTTTTGTAACGTGTAATTTGTTAAAGGGGACGCTTTTAAACCACCATTAGAGGTAGGGGGACTGATCCCCTTGCGTCCCCCCTCACTTTAACCCCTGATAATAACGTACCACCCGCGACCGTCACCATTGATATAAATTATAAACTATCTATTATAAATCTGTAAATCATTTGGCTTTTAGTTTAGTCAAACTTATCAAATTGTGTTTATGTAGTTAAGTACTAATATATTATTACAATATTACGTACGCATGTATAAATACAACTTAACCTTGATTAACCACGATTGATTAAACGTAGTATTATTTTTTATTTTTTATTTAGTGAAAATAATTATGTTATCAGTTATCACAAAACCGTTTATTTCATTATTTGTTTGTACGCGTTATCATTTCGAACCTTGATCGACGTGATAAGCGGTTTCAAACTATAATCGCAATACCACTAATATCATTAGTCATTACACAGTACACTACTATTACTTGTTCGCGTTTTTACGTTCGTCTGGCGCTGAAAATCCGCTCTCGCCAATCTAGTTATAGGCAAGCGACTCTAGTCCGTAATAAATTTGTCGTCGTCGTCGTCGTCATTCCAACGTGTCAACGGTATCTCAACACATGTTTTCTTCGCGCGACACGTCAACCAATTTGCATCTTATTATAAAGTCGTAAAAAACCGATTTACGTCTTGCGAAAAATCATCAGTCCTGTTGTCACTTTTGCTTTGAAACTTCAAGCGTATCGTACGTGTTGAGCGTACCTAGTAAATTGTCACCGCCGAAGATCAAAAGGAAACAAAAACAATGAGCGAACAGATCAACAAGCCCATCAGGGTTTGGTGTGACGGATGGTGAGTACATATTATATAATATATTATATTTCATTATATTACTAAGAATTTAAAGCTTTGCTAATACCATTATTGTATTTTCAGTTTCGATATGGTTCATTTTGGTCACGCAAACTCGTTGCGACAAGCTAAAGCTCTGGGTCATTATCTGGTCGTAGGCATACACACCGACGAGGAAATCACCAAGCACAAAGGACCTCCGGTTTTCACAGAACAAGAAAGGTATACATTCTTTGTGTTATTATTAATTTACATTGCCTACTTCTGCTTGTTTCCGGACGTACCAACATGGTAACTATTCGAATGGAATTTGGATGCACTATGCCAAATGGGTCGTGCCAGTTTCAAATTACATTTTATTTCCTATTAGAAGAGGCCTGTTGGGTTAAATTACCTTGACTGTTGTTCAAATAGTTTTATTACTAAAGTTTATTACCTTAGGAGTAGAGGGAGTATAATAGAAACATAATAGCTTTTAAAATAACACATTTATTTTATTATACTAAAATACCTAAAATATTTATAAATTAAACTCATTCTTGTTATTATATAACATACAAATTTAACCTTGTTTATTATATAATTTATAGGTATTGGTTTTTAAATATCTAATTTCAATATTTTAAAATTAACTAACTGACATGTAAAAAGGAATAAATTATGTTAAATACTATAAGCTAAATTTATATTAAAGTTATTTAATTTGTATTTCTATTTTAATTATGGTATTCGTTGCTTAATATTTTCAGTTTTTCTTGTTCTATAAAATAATTTTAATGTTAATTTGTTTGTATGATAATTGAAAATTAATAAGTACAATATCATACAAAACAATATTTACAGTATGAAAATAAGATGCCGTTAGAAGAAGATGTAAAACTGCTAATTTTTGTATATTAGCTTTATTATTCATTATTGTATTTTTTTTTTTTTTTCGTTCATTTTAATATACATGCTAATATAATTTAGGTATAAAATGGTAAGAGCAATTAAATGGGTTGATGAAGTAGTAGAAGGTGCTCCTTATGTTACCAATTTAGAAACTTTGGATCAACACAATTGCAACTTTTGTGTTCATGGAGGTATATAATAAATTTAATTGAAATCTATAGTAAAATATATAAAAATAATATTTTTGTGTTTTGTAGATGATATTACTGTCACAGCTGATGGAGTTGACACTTATCATCTTGTCAAAAAAGCTAACAGATACAAGTATGTTAATGAATAATATTTGTTAATGATAAATATTTAAGACATTTGTATAGGGAAGTACAAAGAACTGAAGGTATTTCAACAACAGATGTAGTTGGTCGTATGTTGTTAATGACAAGACAACATTTCTACAGAGGAGATAAAGAATACAAAGTGGAAAAAGAACATTCTTCAGTGATGGGCCAAGATAAAGCAGCTAGGAGTCCTTGGACTGGATGTTCACAATTTTTACCTACAACTAAAAAAATTATTCAATTTAGTGAAGGCACAGAACCTAAAGTAATGCAAATCATTAAAATACGATAAATTTCAAATACTAATTATATTTTTGTAACTAATTTAGCCTACTGATAGGGTAGTATATGTGGCTGGAGCTTTTGATATATTTCATGTTGGCCACTTAGACTTTTTAGAAAAAGCCCATCAACATGGTGATTTTCTGATTGTTGGCTTACATACTGATCCAATAGTTAATCAATATAAAGGTTTTAACTATCCAATTATGAATTTACATGAGCGAGTCTTAAGTGTTCTTGCTTGCAAAGTAATATTTATACTTAATGATTTATAAAAATCTGGTCAACTATGTTACTCTATTAATTTTTTTAGTATGTATCTGAAGTTGTTATTGGAGCTCCATATAGTGTAACGGCTGATTTAATGAAACATTTTCATGTTGATGTAGTATGCCATGGAAAAACATCAGTGAAAATGGATATAAATGGTGAAGACCCATATTCGATTCCAAAAGCAATGAATAAATTTGTGATTGTTGATTCAGAAAATAATATGACAACTGAAAAAATTGTTGAGCGCATTATCATTAATAGGTATAATAAAAGTTATAGATAACACTAATTTGTAACACTCTGGACTTATTGAAATGTCTAAGATGCTTAATCATTTTTGTTGGTAAATTGAACTACAAAAGGAGCTATGTGTTTATTCAACTTTTTCTTTTTAGACATTTTTAAATTTACATTATGCAACTATATTGAATTAGTTTTATAATTTTGAACTTTTATGGTTTACCCTAACTAAGTATTAACTTTCTATTTTGAAGGGTAAAACTAGTCATTGATTTTAGAAATTGAGAAGGTGCTATTTATTTTTAAATACTAGTAATAACAGTAGCCTATATAATTTATATTATAAATTGTGATGAAACTCCAAAGTACAAATTGTAGTTTAACAGATATGACAAACCTTTTATATGTTATTATTATTTTACATAATTTAACGTAATGCCACTAAGTATTTAGTACTATACTGATACTAAGTGTTAGTGATTTAACAAATTTATATTAAAATTAAAATGTTTTGTGTAGTACTATACTACTGTATACTTTAATTATATTTATAAACTAAATTTTTAGTTTATATGTAATTATTGTTTTCTTATTGACACGTTTGTATTTATTTATTTATTTCACGGACAATAAGTCCAAAATACAATTGTATTTAAATTATGTGATGCAATAAAAAAAAATATATATATATAACATAAATAATAATATACAAAATTAATTACAAATTTATAATTATATGTCATTTAATATTTTTAAATTATTTAATGTAGACTTGAGTATGAAGCTAGAAATTGTAAAAAAGAAGCTAAAGAGTTGGAAATCATCAAACAAATGGAAGAACAAATGGATAAAATTAAATTAAAATCTTGGTAAAATTTTGTAAGTTATATTTTAATTGACCATAAATATATGTAATTATATAATAAATCATAAAATGTATTATTCATCCAAACAAATTTAGATCCATGTTACCAGTCAATACATTGATCTATTATTTTTTTTTGATGTATATGTATTTATATTTGTTGTTTGATTTATATGTATTATTATTATTATTGGCTAATTTTAGAATATCTTAGCTTAAATAAACCTCTGTTTTTATAATATTATTTAAATAAATACTAATTATCTTATATCTATCTGAATCCATT
This sequence comes from Eriosoma lanigerum, assembly GCA_013282895.1. Classification (NCBI taxonomy): domain Eukaryota; kingdom Metazoa; phylum Arthropoda; class Insecta; order Hemiptera; family Aphididae; genus Eriosoma; species Eriosoma lanigerum. The sequence continues at coordinate 51,868,742 of CM023358.1, forward strand.
GACTAAGTATACTTCCTATATTTAATCAATACTGAATCCATACTATATTATTACTAAATTAATGGTCTAGTATTATATTAAAGGTAATTGCATTGTACTTATTATTAATTTAAAGTATAGTGCCAAAAATAAAATATATAACTTAATATTGTCAATAAATTCATTATTTATAAAAAATATGTGTCTATTATTTTTTACCTATTTAAAAATAGCAACCTAATGATTCACTAATTAGAGAAAAAATAATTAATGTATATGTAATGGATAGCTAAATTTTTAATTGTGAGAATGTCTGTAATAGGTTGTTGCACATTTAATTATAAAAATATTAAATAGTAAATATATTTAGAGCAGAAACATGTATATATAATTAAATGTGCCCATTAATGTTACCAATAAATGTTTTATAAATCTTTGTCTTCGTTTCCTTAGAGTAAATTGTACACGTGATGGATTTAATAATTTAATTTGTTTAACTAAAATTAGTAAATGTCTATATTAATATACTATTTGCTAATATTTTATATTAAAAACAATGTATCTAATTTTATAATATACAAAATATATATTATTATAATTTTCCAATAATTTTGTTATTTAAAGTGTAATATATTATGTATTTGTATTAATTAGACATAATATTTACTCAACAAATATCTAAATCGTATACTTTCCTTTAAATACATTTCCATCGTATAAATTATTTTTATATATGTTATAATATTGTACTTAGAATTCAGTAATATACTTTATATATATTTAATGAATTGTAAACATTTATTTAAATATATCTTAATAATTGTTTTTTTTTTTAAATTAGAAAATATACATAATATTTACTTGTATAAGCGTTTTAAGAATAAAAAAATCATGAGCTTATCAAATTTTAACACTTAATAAATTATGATAAATTTTATCCTTTGAGCACTTTATTGTTTAAAAAACCATTATTCATTACTGACTAACCTTATACTTCTAAAAAAATATTAAATTACAGTAAATAGTTTTTTACTATTATTATTTAGTGTCTTGGTAAAAAAAAAAAAATATTTGTGTATTTTAATTTGAACCTAACCTATACATAATTATATATATTTTTTTCTAATTGTAAAATATAATTTTTATATTATATTAACATTTAACATGTTTTATTTTTATTTATTATAAATTATCAATATATATATATATATATATAAATTTATATGTCAAATTATATTAGAAATCTAAATTTAATCTATATATTCATCTTGGATACGACCTAATTCGCTGCTTAATAGGAATGCAAATTAGGATAGTAAATACTAGATTAAACCTTAGATCATATATTCATATACTATGGATGTAGCCTTACGGTTGATTTTTAATGCCAACATGTTTACAGCCTCAGATGTTTGTGTGCATGCATGCAATTTTAATTGGATGAAATTATGCGTGCATTGTATAAATACGTTACTTATAAATATGTACATGTATAATAACATGGAATATTGTAGAAATTTAATAACGTAGATGTAATATTAATTTATTATCAATCATTTTGTGCAATGGTAACCATGGGCTTAGATAGGTATGCTCTAAACATAGTATATAATCTAAGGATTAAAACATGTGTATCTAGTATTTACAATAATACAGAGTAAACTGTAAATCAACTCATAATATACAAATTATGAATATTGTTATATATTTTCTGTTCTTCTTCTTTGCTTTACCTCCCAACTATATGGGATCTACCATCCTAATTCTACCTCCTACAGATCCATAGATTTTGATCACTAATATCTTGTCCATTCAAATATCTTCTAGCTAACTTCATATCACTCTCAATTCCATCTATTCACCTTTCCTTTAGTCCTCCTCTTCCCCTAATACCTTTTACATTCATTTCCATAACAATTCACACTGCCTTATAAAATATCTCTTCATAACATGACCAAAACATCTCAGCTATATTCTCTCTCATTTTTTCCACAATTGATGCAACTCCTACCTACCTTTCAATCAGAATCCTCTTGTCACACAAAACACTCGATGCTTCCCTTCACTTCATTCATTTATATTTTATTCTTTCCTATCTGATCTTAAATACTTGAACATATCAGTGTCACACACTCTATAATTTGTACATTCTTGTACATCTCCTTTAATCTTAAAAATTGGTACTAAAAACTTATTCTCCATTCTTCTCGGATTTGTCCATCCGCTTATTTTATATAATTATTAAAAACATTACATCATAATATCATTAATTATACAATATGTATATTATTGATTTTAAGAGCTTTGTTTATCAATTTTGCTTTTTTAAAATTAGGTGTATCTGATATATTAAATTTCATTATATTATGCTGATAATAATAAATTGCCACGGACTTTATACTCTATTGATAATCAATGATTATTGATCAATATATCAATAGGTAAATAAAATAAAATAATATAAATATGCATTATGTTTATATATATATATGGCGATGAGATTAATATTCTTTACATTTATTCGAAGTTAGGTTAGGTGAAATGCAGTAAGTTTAAAAATGTTATGTGATGATGTAATAATTTATTGATTTATATTCTCGAGACGCATGTGATGCCAAAAATTGATTTTCAATGTTGTCCGTTTAAAAACGATTTCGTATACCTACCTATAATATTAAGGTAATGTATATACAAAATTTGTTTGTGCCCACCACACGTGCATTATTATATAGTTTTATCATACAGAGTGATTCTATTGTTTTATACTAAAAAAGTAAAAACACTTATTTAATTTTGGGAAATTTTTAATACTTTTAAATATAATTTTTCCTGCATTTTTTTTAAACAGCTATTGAAGCAATACAATTATGGTAGGCATTATTATTGAAAATTATAATTAAATATCTATTTAAGAAAATTATAATAGAATTCTAATCACCCTGTGTACATGAAAAAATTAAAAAAATATACGTAGGAAATACGCTAAAAATAATACGTCTCGTGTACTTGGTCAGTTAGTTTACCGTAATTTCTCCCCTCCTCTAGACATCCTGTCCACACATAGCTATCTTGAAAATAGTGCACAGACGACGCGACAGCTGCCTCCTAAGGGTCTTCCTTCCTTTCAATGACAGTACGGCACACACAAGTTTAAACAATATTTGCATTATACCGGACAGATAATTTTAATTATTAGATTTATCCAAAGAGTTAAATTACATTCATTTTGATATACTTAACGGTGAACAATATTATTATTAAATATGATCTCATAATATTTTAAACAATAATTTATTGCGTCAACTTAATAGCCTATACTCTTTATTAAAACTAATTAATGTCTAAAGACAAATATTACGTGATCAGACTAATAATAAAATACTAATTACGTACCAATATTCATTAATATCATGCATGATTACGACAATAAAATTAGTAGTACAAATAGTATAATATCATAATATAATATACTATTTAAAAATAATAATTATTAATTATTAATATTATGTTATTTCAATTTTATAACAAATCGTAAAATTAATAATAATGCATAATATTAATTGGAGCCAATTGGAGTAGAAATATATATGTATTTTTTTTCTTTAATGAAATGTGTGGCTAATCGATTATTCCGACATAAGATTCACCAAAAATAATTAGAAACTTTTTTTAAATTGTATCTAGTTTTTTAAACATTTCAATAGAAGGTAGTGCGTAATAATTATAAGTTGTGTTTTAAAAAGTACCTACCTATCTCTGTTATTCACTCGAACAGTCGAATGTTGGGTATTATAGATATAATTATATTTTCAAAAAACATTTTCACTTTGTTTTTTGAAACAAGATTGGTATTTATTAATAAAAGACATAAAGTATAATTTTAATTAAATTTTAAACTTAATTAGGTAGGTTACCTAATTATTATTAATTTAATAAGTTTATTTAATTAAAATATTAAACGACTGTAGAGTGTATACTACTAGTATAATATAATGACTTTACCTACAAATTGCATATATTATTTTGCAATTAATTTGTTTTGTATTTTTTACATCTACTTACAGTAAATTACTTAAATCTCATTAGTATAATGTTACTACCAAACGTATGCATGAATCTGTTTTTACTCTAATCTACAGTAATCATTTCCACTTTGCTTAACAATTAAATTAAATTATTTTTTTAACATGAATGATTTCTATTTAAGTTAAAATTATAACACATATTTTATAGGACATACTATCTAGAATTTTTTGTTTATAGATATTTAAAATCTAATAAAAATAATTAAAGAAATCAGGCATGGGTGTAACACTTATGAAATGTAAACAACTTTTTTCTACTCTCAAGGAAATTATAAAATTACTATTCTGCATATAATATTATTATGCCATTATTCGATATTAACAACAATTTAATTTAAAAATAGAAATATTGTGATACACATCTAATATTTACCTAAATATTTTTAAAGATAATTTTTTTTTATCGTTTTAACAGCACAATTACACTACATGTTTTTTTGAGTTTTTTTTTCTATTGCTAAATGTCTTAAATTCTGTCATTGATTACGATAAAAAAAACTATTTTTCATTAATGGTCATTTATTTTTTATCATACTAGTCTCTATAGTTTTACTAGTTGAAAAAAAAAACTAAATGTTCCTCGCCTTCGCATTTTTCGTAGCTTGTTTTGAATAAACAATATTCTTTATCTCGGACCACGATAATATATTAATTATAATTGATGCGGATAGTTGTATAAGTAGTCTTATATATAATATTATACGGGTGCTTGGGTTCAAAGCAGCATATTTAAAAGATCATTGTTATAGTTATTAGTGTTATTACGATGACAGTCGGAGTGACATTTAGGTACCGTTTTATCTGTGGCCATAAAGACAGCATATATATATATATATATATGTATATAATTACCATAGTAAGCCATAAACGGTTTTTCTAACAGTTTCGTTTAATTGAACTTTTTTCTTTCTTTCTTTTTACACGCAACGTTTTTTGCTCACAGTCGCATATATATTTATAGTATATTACTATTATGCCGGTTATATGTATATTGCTATAAATTACTGTACTTGATGTAGCTTACGCCGTGATGTTATTATTCTAATTATATCGTCGACAAAAATTAAAAATTGTTACAATAAAGTTTAGAAAGTCGATTCAATTTTCTTATCTCACGCGGTCTACTGGATAAGTAGTGCGATGATTATTATTTATGTACAGGGGGGTCACGTTCACTCGTCTGCAGTGTATATACAGGGAGTATCACGAAGATTAAATTTGTTTTTAATAAAATAAAATATTAAATCTTTATGATACACACTCTGTACATTATACGTATTATAGTGTTATAGTTTGTACCTATTTCAATAATATTCGGTGTAATCTCTACGCTGTAGTTAACAGGATATAATCTGGTCTAGTGACTCTATGACGGTTTCCTCGTTTTTTTTTTTGTTATTTATTTATTTATTTATTTATTTTTTTTTTGACAATTTCTGTTTTCAAAAAAACATTAATCATCCGGTCACAATAATGCGTCATCGTTCTGTGTCGCTGCGTAACGAATATTTTATTTTTTCAGCCACAGCCTTCGAAACGCGACCGCAAGTTTCAGATGATTCTTCTATAATATATTATAATCGGAATGTGTCTAAACTAAATTATATATCATTCTTCGAATGTTATGCGATCTATTGTAATCATATATTAGGTACCAACCGTTGTATATTACATTCAACTCGGCCAATGTAATAATTCTGATTGGTAGTTTTTTATTTCCAAATATCGATGGTTTTATAAATATTTTATAAGATTCACTGACTGTACTTACTATACTGTGTAATCATCTAAAATTCTAAACTAAAAACAATAAAAGTTTTCACGATTTATAAATTAGACTAACAAAATTAATAATATATTCAACAGATTTTTACATAATATAAATCTCTCTCATCGGCTCGTCGCTATAGTAAAATATATATTATGGTACCTAATCGAAAGTGCGAATTTTCACTCACGCGTGTAATAGTTTGGATCTACAGAACTTAAACCATGGTCCATAGAAGTGATCAAATCTAGCCGATCGCAGATTATTTAATTGTTAATTTCCTATAGTAATATGTTAAAATTTCTATTTTGTACATTTATTATTGTGATTATCGCATTCATGCTTTGATGAATTTTGTATTGTTAAAACGTTTTTCTGCACTATTCTCGCTCGTAATTTCGTATATTGTCTAATACATTGTCATAAAAGAAAATATCTTTTATTCTAAGATCATTGCATAATTTAACAACTATATTTCAAGTTTTATTGTATTTAATTAGTTTTTTTTTAAATTTAAGTTGATATTCTAATGACTAATGAGACATGTATTATCGATAAAATTATATAAAAACAATTTAACCAATAAAATAATTTATAAATGTAACATAATAATATATACTGTCGAAAATTAACATACGTACCTACCTATAGTTGTAATGAAACAGTTAGGTTAGGTTATAAATTTAATTTCTTGATTAATGCCTTTTTTTTTTACATGTAAACATTCTTAAAAATAATATGACAATTTCAAAGCTAAATATCACTGTTTTTAAAATGTACAAATAATAACTTAATCTTTATCGAATATTGTCTAATCTCCATTGAGAACATGCGAAAGTTTTGGTCATTAACAATATCTACCAGCAGGCCCAGATTAAGGGGTTGAGGCTTTGGTTCCCTAGCCTCAGGAGACTTGAGATTTTTAAGGGCCTCGAATTATATACTAGATATTTTTTTTATAGCAGTATTAAATTGTATATAAAATGTGAATATTGAAATAATTTATTGAGTTTTCAAAGTGTGAAAAAACATTTTGTAGTTTTTTAAAATTAAAATTAAACTACACTTTATGGGCAATTTTTTTTTATATTAGAACAATGGGGTCTCATAGGAATGTTAGCCCTGGGGCCTCAAATCACTTGAATATCGAAAAAAGGTTTACACTAAAACATTATTTTTAAACTACTTCTGTGTCTGTTTTCTCAACTTAGGTTTTTGGTTCGATTACACTTTAAACATCAGAGTGTACCTGTATAAAAATATGTTATATCGAATACAATAGGTACATAATAAATTTACACTCTACTTTTATAATAAACAGTCGATGTGAGCATGTTTCACGTTTCAGCGAACAATGAAATCAAAACCCGAGGCGGTTAGGTTATTTATTTTTTTAAGTCCGTTCACACGGTGCATTGGAACGCCTCTCGTGTGCCGCAGTTGCAGTTATTATTATTATAATAATATCCGCTGACGAAATCCATTAAGGTGACCAATGACAATAACTATATAGACAGACATTGTGTGTACACTGTGTCCATTTTTTATTTATTTCTCGAGAATAATCTTCGTGATTAAACATAATAATCAGTGACGGTTGATATTGGACCGACTCTTAACTAAACTCTATAAAATACTCTTGTGTAATTAAACTTAGACAATTTTGTGGTATATTGAGCATCTCGACATACTCTGTACAATACTTTATAATAGAATATTATAGTTTCATAATTGTTTCCATGATATTACGTCCTTCAAATTTTTACGTCGACTTTAATTCTTTTAACCACAATTGTATAATAATACAAAAATCAAACTGTTTTTTATGCTGTACAAGATACAAAACACACTGATAATAGATAATTTCATTGACTGTCAATCATATTCACTTTATATGATGACTGCAGAATAATATTCCATTTGAAATTATAGAAAAGTAACTGCATAAGTGCACATAGGGGAGGGGGGTGCATAGCGGTGATTAGCACTTCCAAGTTCTAAACTAGCACTCACAGTATTGAAGGTGATCGGGGACTAACGAAGATTTATCTAACTCTCTAAACTATTAATTCATCACTGAAGACTCATTTAAAAAAATATTATGGGTATAAATTTGTATCCAGGGAGTTGCATCATACATAGTTCTTCTTTGAGTAGGTGTTTAAATAGAATTTGTAGTTATAGTATATTATATATAATTAAAATTCTAGCACTCCTTATAAATTCACACCCAATGTACACTTATGAGTAATCGTCTTAAACTTAAATACATCGCACTGGTTAATTTGTTTCTACAATTTTTAACATTTTTAACCTTACCTTCTTATCCGGACATGAACTCACTTAATATAATGGCCCCGTAAATAACTGTTTCGATTTGTTCACATTTTATATCTGTAAATATTTATAATATATTTTAATTTTAAAACCTTATGTAGGGTTTAATCCTATAATCCCTGTAAACCAATGATTTGACACAAATCATATATCATATCGTGTGTAAATTTTTAACTATAATTTCACCCGTGATCTGTCTATAAAACCACGACCACCCCAAAATTATTGTCGATTTCATATATAGTTATATGTAAGTATAGTAAATTTCCATCGATACAACATCTATTAGTTTTTAATTTAGGTACTGTCATTATATAAAGAAATTTTAATATGATTTACAATAATTATTATAAAACGGTACTGGAACGTAAAAACTCGTAGTGGTGAATATTACGTATAGAGGATAGAAGAAGCCACTCATGTATACTTATGGGGTGTGAGTAGTCTCCTTTTTTTTATAACATATGGGTATAAATTATATATAGTTTTATACATGAAATAAATGTATAATGTTACCGTATTATATTATCGCATTGCCTCTTATACGCCGCGCGCGCACACGGTGGTAGGGGAAACCGTCTAAGCGCCCGTCGGCGACGGAGTACGCGGTCGGAAGATTCATTCTTCGGTTTACTTCTCGTCACGTTGGAAGTCCAAAAAAAAATCACCAAATCCAAATAAATCCTAGTGTGAGAAAATTTCGAACACTTCCTTCACATTATATACATATTATAATATTACATACTCGACCAGCATAATCATGAGGGAGATCGTGCACTTACAAGCCGGACAATGTGGAAACCAGATCGGCGCCAAGGTACTACAATTAATTATTATTATTTACATTATTATTTATGTTTTAGTCTAAATATTTAACTATAAGTTTGGTTTTTTGTATTTTAATTTTCCCGCATATTATGATACAATAAGCAAGTATTTACCATCTACCCGGTCAAAATGTACGAGAGGGCGGCTAATACGAACATAGGTTATTGGGATTACATATATATATATCGTACATATTTTATTTATATTACCTTAATTGTTTTATTAATCGATAAATGCCCACTTAAAATGTTTTTATTATTATTACTAAAAAAAAAAAATTCCTAGTTGGGTTGCTGTTTTTTCAAGTCCAACTACTCTGCATTATACATTTATATATTATTGCATTGGTACATCGCCCTATAATATTATATTACAAAAACTTCGTGGAATGACTTGTGATTATTTTGAAAACCCTACCGTATTTGTAAGACATTACTTTTTTGATCACCCTGTATATATACATATACATTTACATAGCATATACGTAATAGTCATCGATGTAAAATCATCGGATCGATTTTTTGTTTCCTGAGGGTCAAGCGAGCAAGTTGCTTCCGTTATTATAGATATAATAATATATAATATAGTCTCCAACGAACGATTTTCAATATGTAGTGTTATTAATTTATTATGATATATGTAGTTTACCTGCATATGCCCCAGATATGGTATCTGCACGCTATTTGTCATTTAGTAAATGTGCGCAGAAGCTGTTAATATTATACGAGGTATAATTATATAGAGTTATATGCTGCATTGTTTAACGATATCATGAATTTTTCAACGACTTTCTTGTACCAGAAGAAGATATATTATAATATGAATACTGGAGTATAGGTACTAGAGAAAACAAAATGGTAAAATGAGGAGATTTTTTTCTACACTACCGCAGTATTGTTTGTGCAATTGTATCATAATCGAACAAATATTACTCCTCTACGATTTAAATAAGTATATATTAGTTTCCTACTTCCGTTTTGGTTTATATACTATTATATATCTATTTAAAGTTTAGACTCGTCGAATTTCGCGTTTGCAAGAACTGCAGAGTTTATAGAATAATATGACACCTTGTAAACTTTGCTATTTTTCTTTTTTATATGAGCCAACAGATTTTTTTCAATTAAGTTTTTGAATAACATAATACATTTCCAAATAGATATATTTTCATATAATATATTCCCTATCCTGGAGAAAATATCTGGTAATATAGAATACGTTTTCCTCGAATAATAAAATACTAAAATATCCGGTTTTTTAACGCGATGATTTACCGGTTTCGTGTGTCAAGATACGCAACAATTTTTCATCTCGCAATATATAAATAATAATATAATATACGTCACGTAACGATTCGTATTTAGGAACTTTGTTTGTTTTTATTTATTATTTCTCATTATATTATAAATTTATCGTTGGCTCATCGAATAGGTACGGTGTAGGGTACACATAATATGCACAAATACACAATAATATAACACGGTATACATAACTGTCGTAAATCGTATATTTTATTAAAATATAAATTAACTTTGATTCTCTCTATACAAAGTACCTATAAGCACAGGGCGATAAGACGAAGGTCGAAAATTAAATTTACTATTATGCGGTATGTGGTTACAAGTTCATAGTATTTTTTTATATATTAGTTTTAAGTATTCGGATAACTGTATTAATGTACCAACTTATAATACACGTTCCGCAATATTTATCGCCAGCGTTGGCTACAAGTTGCGATAAGACGACATTCTTGAATGTAATATATTATTATTATAATATTGATATTTGTCCAATTGCTGATAATTCGAAAAATGATCGGTAAATAAATTAAATATTGCGTATAACGTGATAATATAATAATATTTTATCTAAAACCAATATTAAAAATAACGACGATGCTGCGGTAGATCCTTTTGCAATATTTTTTTCATCTACACACACATATATATATAATATAATAAGATAGGAACACAATGAAAAAATGATAAAAATATGTTCGACAAAAATTATTCGATTTTTTGTACTAGATGTTTAAAGTTCACTCGAAAAGTCTGAACGTATTATATATTTTTTAATGTGTCTATAAAATATTAGTTGCTATACATTTTGTTACGGTTTGTTCGAATACCGTCTTGTTGAGATACTCATCGTGTTTAGAGAGCGTTTCCGCCGCGCGTCTTTGTGGCGGTGAATCGTGAGCGCGCGCGCAATTTTTACGTCTCGAGAATTTTTTTTATTCCATTTGCTGTTAAGAGAATCATTAAAAATTATGTAGAGGTAAGAGGAGATACCTTTATGATTTGTAATAATGAGAGTTCGCATAGTATATATATATATATGTATAATAATTTGCACGATTTGTATATAATGTATAAATAGATGAAATGAAATAAAACTCACGAGACCCGGTGATCCCGATTTTCGGAATTCGAACGGAAACAACCGGTCTTCCGATAAAACGTAAACATTTGCATGCCGCGGTTGCAACATCCTCTTGCCGCGGTGCACCGCTCAATTGTGTTTGCGCAAGTGCATATTTCTCGACCTTTCTCTCTCCGCCCGTCTGACCACTTTTCGGTCGACCGCGTTTTTCAAATAACAATATTATTCGTTACGCCGCGATATGAGAGAGACAAAAAAAAAAAAAAAAATTATGTATATTATAATATTATATATATATATATAATATACTATTCTGTACGCCGATTTCACGTTTTTACCGTTATACGAGCGAAACTAGTCCGACTGTCGCAAAAAGTCATGTTTGATCAGTCGTGGTTTTATCTATACTTATATTAATATTATGTACATAAGAAACGAAAAAACACAATTGTCTCGGTGCAAACGTTTATGATAAAAATGAGTTTTGGCTACCCCTGAAAACAACAAAACAACGATATTTTATATAGCTATCGCCCATCGCGAGAAAAAGACCCTGACAAATTGGTCCTATCCGCGCGAGCACAATGGATTCTCCGGCTCGGCGACGACGACGACGTGAAGGCATCGCGCGCTATATCATATTATATTCTATATGCACCGAGAAGCGAGAAGTTCAACGTTCTGACCGTACGTATTTCTCTCGATATTATTTTGACGTCGTCGTCGTTATAATAATAATAATAAAATACGATAAATATATATGTATCGCGTTTTTTATTATTACACACACATACAATAATCTCTTCAACGAACTAATGTTATACACTCGTTAAAAAACGAAAATAACAAATTTTTTTTCAATTTAAAAAAACCATACAATCGCCCAACCGTATAGGTACAATATAATATTATATTACGATGTACGCGTATATTAAATAAATAGGTACACGCATAATATAATGACGTATACACAATATGTGTCTGTTGTGCGCATTTTTTTCGTCTATATAATAATATCTATATATATATAACATAAAACGTAGATCGTCGAACAGGAAATTCTTTCGTCGTCGTACAACAAAAATATATTATAACAATCGATATTTTATCGTATAATATTATGCGCGTGCACATTCACGATCCATCCGCACATTATAATGATAATAATAATAATAATAATAATAATTTTATAATAAACGATGTATCGTATATGGTCTAAAAACAAAATATAAATCGTGTTACATAACGCAATATAATATTATGTTATTACTCCAAAATATTCTATTATAATGTACGTGCACACACTATAATTATTATAAAATAATACACTACAGACCCAGTAACGTAGCGGATTAAAAGAAATATACCACAGAAGCAAAATAAGCATAAAACTCGACCAAAATAATGTAAAAATTAAATTAAATTTTGAATCTAACAAGTCTGTAGAAACGTGATGAAATTAAACCTTTTCAATATGCAGATACAGAGTTATTATATAGGTACATATATTTATATATATATATTTTTTTTTTTTTATCTTCCTAGACTATAATAATTGTTATTATAATATTTAAATTAGTAAATTACTAAAAAGTATGTAAACAAGTACTTCTAAACTATAATGATGTTAATTGATCGAAAAAATAAGTGTAGGCGTATAAGAAACATAAAATAATTGCATTCTGTTAGTAAATATATATTATATAATTTTTGAAAACTGTGCCTAGAAAATTAAGCCTAAAATTATGTTTTTTGAACTCTAAAGATCCGTTAAAAAATGAAGTATTTACAACATAAAAAATAAATCTGAATGTGTGGAACTTATTGTGATATAATTTAATATGTCTTAAGGTCAAACAGAATACATTAATTTAACTTAAGCTTATAATTCTGCATGTAAAAAAATTACAGATACGATTTTAATTTAGAGTTTAGACTGATATCGCCGCGGCGTCCAGCCAGTTTTTTAGCGATTTCCGAAGAAATCGTTATTGAAAACATATAGTTTGCAGAGTCGTATCTCAGTTATATAATATGTAATACAATATGATGCAAGTATAAATATATTATGTGTTTTATCGGTTAAACTTTAAAGTAGGTAAATGACTAATGACTATAATGACTAATTATGATATGTTTCTAACTACGATAAACGTTTTTAAACAATTGTTCTGTAAATATATTTTTATCGCTTAATATTATACTTGCAATAATATAATCGTAATTTATTCTACTGATACATCGTGTACTCGTTATTATTGTAACCTCGCACGGACGTTAAAATTAATAAGTATTATAATTAAAAGATATAGTATTGTTATTATATCGTATTAAATTTGAAATAAGTGTATCTACCTATATGTATATTTTTTTATAGATCGTAATTATTTTCAGAATATTATCTTAAAAATTAATTCCTAGTATAGTTCTAGACTGGATAATTTTTCTCTTTCTTTTCATTATCGTTATGATTTTTCGCCGCGACAAATCCACTCGAAACGAAACGATAAACCGTTCAAGTATACAAACGTTACCGATTTCGAGTAAATATTGTCCGCATAGAACCTCGGTGTGACCGTGAACTTGGTAAAAAAGAAAACGTAGACAAAACATCGTCAACGCACAAAAATATAAATAATTATAATATTAATTTACAAACACGTAAGTCGCAATACGATCGTAATCGTGTCACGATTATGTTGTTATTATTATTATTATTATGATAAACAATCGTAAATATCATAACGTCGCGACACGTCGCGTGAAAATAAATATATAATGCGTTTTATATGCGAGTGACACGCGTTTTTATTATTATTTCGAAGGGTTTTACACAAACACAAATCCGTCGTCGGCCCGGTCCGGTCTGGAGTACATCAAAGGACCGAAATAAACACGTCTCTGCAACGAGTCTTTCGGGCTGAGCGCCGCATTTCCTGACAACGTTCCAGACCGAGACTCCTGGAATGTTTATTTTCGGTATTCTTCCCCCCCTGGAACAAGTGACAATTCCCCTGTCATCGTTACTATATACGTATTATTATTACTCGTCGGCAACGTCATCGCTGCCAATTATTATTCTATTTTTTTTTATTTCTAAAAAAAGGACATTTCCGCTAAGGTGTGTGTATAAAATATATAATATATTTTTATAATGATACGTCTTTAGAGCCTACATCTAATAATAATACGACTTATTTTTATCACACGCGCGGCTCCAGCTAGGATTCTTAAAACGATTCTATAAAACGACGATATTATGGATTTTAATTTTTTTAATGTGACCAATATACGTAGTTTGTAAAAGACTACTGGATAAATATAGTATCGAACAAAACATTGATTTTTCACATCAAGACATCATCGATGTCGATATTATGTATATTTCAATATGTTTTCTTAAACAATGATTAATATTTTAATTTTAAAATGGAAGAATTAAAAATTAAGGTTAATTAAGACCGGTCAAGTAATGATATTGAGTTAAAGTCGTAAGCGTAACCACTAACCATAATAACCATATTATTTTAAGTTTAATTATTTTTTTTTCACCTATAATACAGTTTTAACTAAGTATAATGTATTAATGACATCCTTAACTGAACACGTATTACGCACTTATATTTATATCGTACTATATATATTTTTTTTATATTATATAATAAGATTTTAATCCGTATTGCGGTATCTCAACATATAATATATACGTGTATTAATAGGTCGTAAAACAAAACAAACCATGGCATTCATTGCTAGTATAAACGTTGCACATTATACATTTTCTAATACAATGCAGATTAAATAAAATACATTTAATCCTTTTTAATAATAATAATCAATAATGTTATACAAGAGTCGTGTAAGATTAAACTTATTACTTGAGAATTGCATCGGTTTAACGTCATCATTTACGGAATAAAAAATGGATAATATTATATATTGTGTATTGAAATGACGTATACAAAACCGTATCTACCACACGGTTTACGATAATTTTTTTTTATAAGATTCGTTAAACGATTGTTGCCTTCTTCGTTTTTCTATTTAGCTTATAATACTTTATAAGCATATATAGAGCACGGGGACTCGTTAGATTAAAAATTATCGAAATTTTCAGTTAAAATTACCAAAATATTCAGTGAAGATTTTTTCATTTTAAAAATATATTCAGGATATAAAAAATGTATGTATTTTTATAAATTATTGAATATGTAGTTTGGTTAAAATTAATTTTTAATTTATTAAAATGCAAACACATTTTCAAATATAGGTATTTTATTATTTAAAATATAATGAAAATGAAAAATATTCAAAACCAAATTATGTATCTAAATCCGTTATTTTATAAAATAAATTTGCATTTTATTTAGAACATCATACGTGCATTACAAAAAACATGTAAATGTATAGTTGCGTCCATGCCTAAAAAAATAGATTTGAAATATCTAATAAACATTTGTCGAACGCTTGGTTGATTTGTTTGTCATTTGTTATCATTAATGATATGTTCCCGTCTAGCTAAAATTTATAGATAATAATACATTATTAATAAAATTCTATCACTGATTTTATATAGTATTAATATTAATGAGTATTTAGTTTAAAGTATCCAGTGTAAACAAATTTGTAAGCACTAAGAGGTAAATACATTTTTGTACCCATTTTTTACTTTTTTTAACCGCATGTGTGGAAGGCATGAAATTCGAGTTTCACTCAAGTATTAATTAGTTTTGTATCTATAATTTATATTTGTACTGAATATTAATTATTGCGAAAAAGATCGAATCTGAATCATAAATATTTAATGTTTGCCGAACATTTGTGAGTATTTTTAATTTAGGCCGTTAACCTAATAACAGAAATATACAGATAATATAGTCAGGCAATCATCTACAAAATTATCAATATTTAAAATACTCGTAAACAAAAATGTAAATCAAAATTTAATATACTTAATATTTATACTGACCTGCAGTGTACCTAATAATAAAACGGTAAAACGCAGTTTGACCGAATGCACAGCTAAATAATATTCAACTCTTTGGGTATTACGTTTTTGTTATCGATTCCCGCATTAATTTCGTATACACGTCGTCGTAGGTCATTTAAATTATAAATTTTCTGTGTATCATGCCCGTGCACAACGATGAGTCAGTCCAGTTAGTTTCGTAAAAAAATTCATCGAAAATAATATACGCAATATTATACAGTTGTCGAACGTTGTTATTTTTTTTATACACAATCTTATTCCGTTAAACTGCAGTACGCTTTGTTGACCAACTTGTGTAATATATTTTATGTATATACGTACATAAACGATATTGTATTAAAGTATTTCCGAAAATCACGTTTATCTACAATACGTATAATATATTACTATACAGAGTGAACTCGATAACGGATGATTTTAGATGCTAGAGTTTTCGGAAAATATTGGGTGAACCGGAACGAACAATTTAATTTTGTTATAAAACTTCAGTTATGCTTATGGCCCAAAGAACAGTAAACACCATTAATGATTTACAAAACGAACAATTGTGATTTGAAATGATCTTATACGTCGCATTACGATCAGGTTGGTTCATATAATGTCACATATAGTCATATAGAAAATCAACGCATTTCAATACATCTACGACTCTACGAGTTTATTGAAATACATAATGTTTTAGGAAAATTTGAGCCCAATCATACGATTTCTGCCTATAATATGTTTATAATGTAATATTTATATATTAAGTCGAATGTTTTTCGGAACTTAAAATAATTGGTTCATCCTGTATTATATCAATAAATATAAGACTGGTGTATTTTATACTATGAAAACACATAAACACAATAATATAATACATTATTGTATATACCATACATGTATATCTAAGTGATAGCGACATCCGAGTGACCAACCCTCGTCCGCATGTTTATCATCGTTTTTTAATATACGAATAATTCACGCTTGATTGCCTATTAAAAAAAAAAAAAACATGGGTAAACACTTGTAAATATTTCAAATTCCTCGGACAAAAATATATATGTACAGTTAATTTTTTTTTTTTTGGTAAACTTTGTGGTGGATAGACAACATTTCTTATGTAGGTACCTATACATTTTATAATCGAGAAACAATGTTAAAAGAGAACAATAATGAAATATAGACGTAAAAACAAAGTATACTCTTATCAGTGGATAGTGTTATCGATATTATCGTCACGACTTATCGACTTATAACTGTGTGTAATTTTGTGTAGTTTCATTTCAAGTATAATAATATATGGCAATTGTTGTGTTTCAAATATATAGTTTCTGGAGTGAATAAAACATAAAAACATATTAAACCACTTTACTTTATATCGTGTTTTAAGCATTGTCCTTTGGTAATCTATTGTTATACATTTTTTTAAATTGAGTTAATTTTAACATGAAATATTTTTTTTTTGTCATAAAGATTTAAGCCAACTAAACGCAATAAAAAAATGTAAACGAATCTGTTATTTAAATTATTATATTTCCCTGACGATCTTTAAATATATTTTTTTCTGATTAATATACATGTTTGTGTTTTATGAATTTATGAACTATTGATTTTACAAAACATTAGGTAGGTTGGTACCAAAGTTAATTAAAATTAATTAGAATAACTGTAAATAAATTCAGTTTAAAATTGGTTTTGTTTTTCTTACTAACTCAGCTATTTTGTATGTAAGTATATCGTATTTCTTATATAAAATCGTAGTTAAACGGTTCGTAATAAATACAAAATGCATAGAAAACCTAAAATGATTATAAATCTATTCTTTGAATGGTCGTAAAATATATTCTATAATAAAATATTACGATTTATACATAAAATAATATAAGTCGTATGAAATTTGACGTTTTAAATAATTATATATTGACATTTAACAATAAATAAAAACTAAAAAATAAATAACTGGTCGTTGGTTTTATAATTTATTCGAAATCGTAAAATGTACACCAATATTAGTATATTACTAACTCAAATGTTAAAATAATAGTAAACGTATATGAATAACTAATAAGTGTCATATTTGGATAGTTGGTGACTTGGTGTCAAATTTTTATAAATCATAATAATATTTTGAAACCCAAAACATAATTTACAATTTGTACCTACGACTTACGAGTTAATATCGAGTAAATAAAACTTAAGTTTATAGTAATCTGCAGAATTTAAATTCCCTTCAACGATCATTTTTTAAGTAAAATTATAAACAATTTATAATATATTAAATTAAATTAACATTTTTCATAATTAATGGCATTGAATACAATTTTTCGAGCTAAAAATGAAAGTAGCTACAGTAAGTGACGATGACGCATATATCTCACTCTAATCGATTTATAAAACATGAAAAAAATTTAAATGGGCGTCCAATAATGATCGTTTAGAATGTAGAAATATATACGTTTTTTAAAAAAAATATTTAATTAACGAAGTAGGTACCTATATTTTTTAGCGCATTAGGTACCCATTAACGATGTTACTGAGACTGTACTTAATATTTTATAAATATAATTATTATATTTATTTTTAATGTTCAGCCTAGTAAAAAAAAAATACTTTTAAATGGAGATAATGTTATGAAGATACTGTAAATATATATATATATATATATTTTTAATATAAAATTTCAATTATTCATGTAAAATAATTATGGCTTATAGAATTTGAATAGCTTTGGAAATACCATTGAAAATAGTTGTACTCATTTTATAGTCGAATTTAAGGTTATACATTTTAAGGTTTTTCAATAAATATCAATTTGAGAAGAATTGTATAATAAAATATGTTAATGGAAAGTATTTACATTTCAATAAATCCCAAATATTTAAAAAAAAAATATATACTTACTCAAATAATTTACAAAATTGTTATCGTTAGACTTGTTTAGTACACGCAGGTCGTTGTGTATTCGTATAACTGCAAAACGGTATTTTAGGCTTTATACTTTTATAGATTAATAACTATATTATATCATTAGGTACCGATAAAACGTTTAAAGCATTCTTTTTCTCATGTAAAAATTGACCTGTAATCGTGTTTTCGCGTGTACGCGCAAATTATATTATACATACACTAATCGTATATACCTATGTAAAATATTCGTTGTGAAAGGTGAGATGTGTATGATAATATAATTTTCTTCTAAATGCAAACGTCGATTTTTTAGCACGACAAATGATAATAATCGGGAAAAAGATTAAGTAAATGTATAAATTCATAACGCGCGTTAAAATCACGAGGAAAATACTACTCATACTCTATATATATATATACGAAACATTTAGAATTAATTTCAGAATGTTCACAAGGCTACAAATTTAAAACTATTATTTTTTTTATAACTTTTTGATGATTTTTTCGGACATCTTAAAATTAATTTCTATCATTTTTGTATAATATGTTTTTATATCTATTATTATTCAGACGGAGAAAATACACTCTTATTGTTCAATGTAATAATGACTGTATTGCACAAGTTATTATTTGAAAAAAATATAACTAGAATGAATAAAAAATAGAACTTTCTTATAATAAATCTTTGTGATAATAAATATCTAGTTATAGAACTTGTACTTTAACTATATGTCCTATTTATAATATTGTGTTATATATTTGAACAATAACTATCAATATTACATCACATTTTTTTTAAAAATATTTATTGTATATTATATATTTTGAAAAGGTTATTAATAGAATGGAGTTACACACAGGGAAAAAATAAATACTTCACAGTAAAAGAATAAAATCAATAAACACGTACTAATTCTTCACAAATCTTAAAATTAAAATTAAATTAACGGCAACGTTACATGTTAAATGGGCTTTAATTCAACAGATAAGTATATCTATCATTTTTCGGGTGCATATGTTCCAATCCCTCGGAGTGCTGATCCGATATCGAGAACTATGGAAGTGTAGGGCTAGGATGGCTTCTCCATCTAGATGGAAGGTACCACTAGGAGACAATTTTTGAGGGAAAATTCTCGAGGTTAGGTCTCTATGATTTCCTCAGCAAGACCTCACCATCACACGCATGTGAATTATTCAATGATTTCAGTCTCTTTTTTCCGGTGGTTTGGTGGCTCAATTTATCTATCTATATATGATGACCAGCTGGTCTGCGTAGTTTTTCCTCAGCAAAATTCAAAAAGGAAAATTTGGTCCCAAGGCCAATAATTGTGCAGTCCAAACCTTGAGGATTTCCTCGTCTTGTGCACCTTAACGCTAGGACGTTAAGTAGAATAAGAAGCGAGTAGTTTTAGGGAATATTCAATTCTGTCGGACACGTATAATTCGGGTATAATATTTATCAGTTATAACTCGTCCATTATACGTATTATTCATTTCTGTTTCGGGTTCGTACTTTGCGAGGATCACGCGAATAACAATGATATTTATTGTTCACCGGATTTGTTTCTGTTTTTATGTATTTAATTTATATCGTTGTCGGAACAATAATAATAATTATGGTGCACGAGCACTGAACAGTCGGTACTGATGCGTATCCCGGAGACGCCAGCGTACGTTATTATAAATACGACTTTATTATCGTATTACGGTCCAGTGTGTTCATGACCGCGAGCTCGAAAATATTAATATTTTAATAAAACAATGTGTATTAATGGGCATAAAACAATTACGGTTTATGTGCACGATAATCACTCGCGATACAGAGTGTGCGATCTCCATTGTAAATTTGTAAGCCATTCGAATGCTGCATCATATTATTATATACCTAAATATATAAATTATATTGTTATTGATTAATCGTCTAATCGTCGATAATCGATTGTGGCGGATTTTGGTCATGATAAATAATTAACTTCGCTCGTCGAGTTTAAACTTAAAATAGTCATCAGATTTTTCTTAGCTAATTTTACTAAATTTTTACTGAATAAATGTTTGTATTTTATTTTAGATTCTGAGCGAAGCGAGGAATGTATTGATTTTATAAAAATGTTTTTTTTTTGTGCAAAAATAACTGTTCGTAATAGTGTATGCTTAAAGCAAATTGCATCTAGTTGGTACTTTTAGTTAGTAGTTCATTAATAGAATTTATTAAAAATTTTTCAAAAAAAAAAAAAAAACATAAAAATTCATGGTTATTGTAATTTTGAGTTTTAACGAAATTGATTTTAGATTTTTCATGATAGCTAATGAAAATTTGGACGTAGGGATTTGAAATTTGTTTAAGAGTTCTCATTAGTAGTTTACATACGTACTACAATTTCGGAATGGATAGATTTATTTTATTAATAAACGGTAAAAATGCGGTTGTCCTGAATATGATTTTAAATATTTTTGGATAATTAAATTAGTTTTTAACATAGGGACTTGTAAATTATTTTGTGTAACGTTATAGGTAATTTACACGAGTGCTAAAATTTTGGAACGGTTTATCAGTATAATAAATATATTTTATTTTATTGAGTTTGACTCAGAATTGTATTTTCAAATTCAATATTATTTCATTCAAATCTTAATAACTATAATAAACTACTACTTTCTCTGATGATCGAAGGGACGAAAGAGGAATGTCTGAAATGGACTTTCTCGTTTTTAATATTAATTTTTAGGTACAAAAATGTATATCTAGCTATAAATATATTAAATAAATTATATATAAAAAAAATATGTTATGTTTTGAGTATTTTTAACAAAATGTGAAAATTGTACTCAAATATTTTAAAGAGTTTGAAAAAACTAATAAAAAATATATTTATTTCTATCTAAACACACAAATATTAATATTTATAAATATATTATTTTTTATATATATAAAAAGATTGTAGTGTGAATATAGATAGTTAGGTACCTATGCGAAAGTTTTTATACGATAGGTAATAATAATATAATAATATACGCATTAGAAGTTAAGACTTATGAGATGGGAGGTACCGACCGGTATATACTTGTCGATTCTGGTATGTACCAGGTAATAGGTACACAATTTATAATTTATAAACGCGCACATTACTTGTGTTACAACGGTAATGACTTCCTGGAAGGTGGTAATTCCTTGAGAAAAACAAAATTCAAATCACAGCATACTTACGAGTTTTTACGTTTTTATAACGCGTGTTTCGCATTAGGATTGGAAGCAATTTTTTTCAACACGAACGTTTTATAGATATTTATAATAGGTACCTAATATTAAATGTGCTCGAAAATCACATCGCGCTATTAAAATATTATATAATAACAGTATGCACCAAGAAACTGGTGTTATTAAAGAGTCGTTTATATATTATAGTGAAATCATCAAAACCGTCCGAAGGGAGTGTCGTCCGTTATGATCGTGAGAATTTTAACTGCAGGTATCCAAAAAGTAATATTACACGTAGGGTTTTAATATTAGATGTGAAATACAACTTCAACTCGAGATTTGATGTATTTAAACGTATATTTCGAAAATATCCAATATTTTATATACTCTTGATTAGGTGTATAAAATAAGCACATAATATAATACGAGTTTATTATAGAATGTTATATAAATGTGATTTTTCGGACCTTCGAAAATTGGTTAATACCTATGTAATGAATCGATAGACGATAGGAGATATGAATAGATGTGCATGAAAAATATAATATATGGAAATGCTACAAGCCATCTGTCCTATAATTGGTTTGACTCATGAAGTCCCTCGGTCGAGGTGGTTTTGAATTTTACATAAAAATTGTACTTAGGTATAATCTATTTATAGTATGATATGCATGATATAATGTAATACGATTTTATTTTTAAACAGTTCTGGCAAGTCATTTCTGAAGAGCACGGGATAGACTACACGGGATTCTACAAGGGCACATCCGATTTACAGCTGGAGCGCATTAACGTTTACTACAATGAGGGGTCCGGTAAGACACTTGAAATAATAATATATTATTTTTTATTATCATTATCATTATCATTATTTATTATGATTTAATAAACTATGATAATGATACTTAATATTATGCGGTCATGCCAATGAACGATAATGTTATTGTTTAGCTTTAGACATTCGACTAATTGATGTTTATATTATATTATAATATTATAATGAAGTACCTAGTATATGTGATATACAGTATTAAACAATCAAATTCTACGCATTACGTTTTTTCTTGACCATGTAAATGAATATATTTTTTATATTTTATAATAAATATTATGCGTATGTCTACATTAAATAGGAATTTAGACATTTTCGTTGAAGTTGCAGATAATCGCAGTGTTTTTAGAACACACTTTGTTATTTTGTTACTATTATAACTATTATAGTTCGAAAAACGTGATTTTCCATAATAATTTAAATCGTCATTATTTACTTCGTATTCGTTTCCCAATTATTTTAGTTCTGCCAAAAACAGAAAAAGTTCTCAAAATATTATAATTTTTTAAAATGTTGGATGCGAACTCCAAATTTAACTATATGTATTAAAATAATTTTTGTTTTGTGAAAGGCCAACGTTCTATGTGAAAATGAATAGTTTTGATTTGAGGGTGTAAGTGAATCAGTGGTAAGAGGTAAGGGGTATGTGAATTAAAAAAGGTTGAAAAATTTCGGGTTAGGCTACAATGATGCCAATCTAAAGAAATAGTTAATCGAGAGATCTATCCCAATGACCCTGAAAAGAACACAATTTCGCCCTTCCCTTGAGCATCAACAGTATAAAACCATTATTGCTTACTGCGTATAGTTTGAGTAAACAAATGTATTTAAAAATGTGTTTAACATTGTTTTATTAATTGTTATACTTATCATTATTTACGGTATGCATTCGCGTGGTGGTTTATCGCCAAGTGTATGTCTCCCATCAGGCAATAAATTGATTAGAATTCTGGGTTGTCCGTCGAGTCCACCATTTGAAATCTTATTAGTATAATCAACTTCCTTTTAAATTGTTTTTCGTTCGTATTCCGTTATACCATTCATAAGAACAATAGCCGTAGACGTACTCTATTCTTAAATAATAATTTAATTTGCCTACTACGTATCTATAATAATTATTGACTCTCGTACGCGGAACGATTTATTTTGTGCCTAACTTGCCAATCATATTATGTAGGTATATACGTAGGTATACGTGAGACGAGTTAACAACATAGCGATTATTAAATGTTATTTACGGTACCCATATTTCACAATTTTCACCTAAGCTAATTTAATTCTTATCGTGTTCATACAATACATCACTCGCGAGTGGCAATGTGAAAGGTTAGCAAACATTTTTTTTCAAGAGATTTTTATCCACTGAATTAAACTATTATATTATGACGATCTATTCGAACCTGGTAACTTGTAAGCGGAGAAATAAGGTCATATTAATATTATTAAACGTTTCTCTCTGCATCGTACATAATTTTTAATAAGCTTTAATTTTTTTATTATTGTATTTTCACTCTGGATTTCAGCGGCTAACCGTTCGGAAGGCGGAAAATATGTACCGAGAGCTGTATTGCTCGACCTGGAACCTGGAACCATGGAGTCCATTAGGTCCGGACCATACGGTGTACTATTCCGTCCGGACAACTTCGTGTTCGGTCAGTCAGGCGCCGGAAACAACTGGGCCAAGGGCCATTACACGGAGGGCGCGGAACTGGTGGACGCCGTATTGGACGTGGTGCGCAAAGAGAGCGAAAACTGCGATTGTTTGCAGGTAAAAAAATAACGAATAAAATATTAATATATTTCCGTTTTAAGTCTCCCGGAATCTTCTAAGTTTAGACGATAGTTTAATTTTAACTTAAAAGTATCTATATTATCTGGATTATTGTTGGGGTATCTACTAGAATTATTTCGATGATAATTAACGTATTAGTTGGGTCGTTGTGTATTTGCAGGGATTCCAGCTGGCGCATTCGTTGGGCGGTGGCACCGGGTCTGGATTGGGCACATTGCTGATATCGAAAATCCGCGAGGAGTATCCGGACAGGATCATGAATACGTACTCGGTGATGCCGTCGCCAAAGGTGTCTGACACGGTGGTGGAACCGTACAACGCTACGCTTTCCGTGCACCAGCTTGTGGAGAACACGGACGAGTCGTACTTGATCGACAACGAGGCCCTGTACGACATATGTTTCCGTACACTGAAGTTGACCAACCCGACGTACGGCGATCTCAATCACCTGGTGTCGCTGACCATGTCCGGCGTGACCACGTGCCTCCGGTTCCCCGGACAGTTAAACGCTGACCTGCGCAAGTTGGCCGTCAACATGGTCCCGTTCCCGCGGCTCCACTTTTTCATGCCTGGGTTCGCGCCGCTAACGGCCCGCGGCAGCCAATCGTACCGGGCCATGAGCGTGCCCGAGCTAACCCAGCAAATGTTCGACGCCAAGAACATGATGGTGGCTTGTGACCCACGACACGGCCGGTATCTGACAGTTGCTGCCATATTCAGGTAGGATCGAAAAAATTAAATACTCCCGACTACTTAACCTCATTGAACATAAATATGTATACAATTTACAGGGGTCGTATGTCTATGAAAGAGGTGGATGAGCAGATGTTGAATGTACAAAACAAAAATTCCAGTTACTTTGTCGATTGGATCCCAAACAACGTGAAAACCGCTGTTTGCGATATTCCGCCGTGCGGACTGAAGATGAGCTCTACATTCATTGGAAATACCACTGCTATACAAGAATTGTTCAAACGCATATCAGAACAGTTTTCAGCCATGTTCAGAAGAAAGGCGTTTTTGCACTGGTATACCGGTGAAGGTATGGATGAAATGGAATTTACTGAGGCCGAATCTAACATGAACGATTTGATATCCGAATATCAACAGTATCAGGTAGTTATTAATTATTAAAAGAGTAATAACTTATTAATTTGTGATCTAATACGGATATAATTTTGTTTAATTATTCAATTTTTAGGAAGCATCTGTGGATGAGGAGTACATAGAAGAAGAAGAATCTGAAGAGAGAGATATGTGCGATTGAACATACTGTAAGTTTATTCTTTATAAAATTATAAAATATATGTAACTTTTATTATTATTATTTTTTTTTATATAGAAACATGTATAATTTAGGCTCAATTAAATTATTGAAAATTTTGTACTTGATTTTAATTTTTGTTTTGTATTTTAATAGTTTGTGATTTATATATTATAAATTTTAACTAATAAATTATTATCGGTATTTATAAAAAAGTAGTACTTATAATTAAAAAAAAATATATATTTATATATTATGTACTTATATAAAATAAACACATGAAACAATATTTACAAATATATCAATAAAGAAACATAATGTGTTTAATATGATAGAAAACAATAATTCAATAATTATAATTTATATTTATAGCCTTATAGTTTGGTTTCGTGTCGCGTGGTTAAAGCATTACGATCAGGTAACCGCAAAGGCCGTGGTGATAATTTTGGCTGTGATGTATCAGACTCGTCATCACCAGAGTCTACGTCCCCATCACTAGAGTTAGTGGACGCAACAATGTGATCAGAACGTATAGTTCTTCTGGGCCTCACTTTTCTGTAGAATTTGAATTCTCTGGGCAGTGTGTATGAACGTGGTAGTGATATTTGAGAGTCTAAGTCCGACGGCAATTTACATGACTTATACATTAACGTGAGCACTTGATCGTTTTGTTGAGTATTGTCATCTTGAGCACTGAAAACGGTAACCATCATAATTAATGTTTAATAACTTACAACTAACAATCATGTAAATATTTTGGGGGAAAACATACCTATAGGATGGAGCAAGCCAGTTTTGTTGTTGCAGATATCCATGAGGGGACAGAAGTACTTCTCTAGTCTCTGTTGGGTCCTTTAACTTGCCTTGTCTGATTTCCTCTTCAATAGCTCTGAGTTCTGCTAGTTGGTTTTGTCTTTTCTTTTGTAACTTCTGTCGTATATCTATTTGAGAGCCAACACTATCATTTTCACTGGAACCTTGTTGACTATGGATGGACGGAGGTCCATCATGTGGGGGTTTACACCAAAAAGCTACACTATCTCGTCCATTACTGTCAGACGGTGGGGGTACAAATGTGGTTGGTTTTTTTTTCTTGCGTTTCTGCATTGCAGCCACATATGGGTTAGTGAATCGACAGTTGAATACACCAGGTATGCCATTATGTACACTTGCTGGTAATGCACTATAATACCTAGGATTTCTCTGTAAAATCGGAGGTGGTTCGTTACTACCAATAACCTGATTTTGATAACCACCAGGCGGTATATTTTCGTATACGCTACTGAAACTATGTCTTCTTATCAGGTCAGCCTGTTAAAAATGTTAAACCAATTAGGATTTCACTCAGAAATTGTAACTACTATATTTTATTACTATGTTATATTTTTAACTACTATGTTTAGTGTTTATATACCTTGCCAATGGGTACATTTGTCTGATCTTTATATTTGGCTTCCAATGCTAGCTTGGCAGTTGAATTGTTACTATTTGTAGCATTGCTAAGTCGGCCGCCAGATTCGTATTTTAATCTTCTAACATGGAAAAATTGATAATAAATTGCCATAAATACAAGACCACTGCAAAACAGACTAAAAACGATTAAAGACTTGATTGCATCACCACTTCCAATGCTACAGACAGACATGAGAAGAGCATTCTCCAAAGCCATCACTACATAAAACATCAACTGAAAAAAAATCATGTAAAATAGTTAATAAATAATATCAATAGAATCCATTTTTTATTATCAGTATAGATTATTTATATAATGTAAATATAAAGCTTAAGGTTAAATTTTTTGTAAAATTACAGATTTTAGTGATACACTTCAAATTATAGGTAGGTAAGTTTAGTTTAGTTAATAAGGTTATTAGATAATTAATAATTAAATGTTATAGTATAATACAATAATATTTTTTTTTAAAATGATTATAAAATTATTACAACCAATAACATTTATCATCAACATGAAGGAGACTATGGGCATAACTACATTTGAAATTTTGGGTGTGCTAAAATTTTATTGTTTAGCACCCCCTAGCACCCAATAATTGCGCTTATGGATAAGACATCTATTTATTATTGTTTTTAATATAAATAGTAAAAGTAAGTATAATAAAATTAACAAGTAAAATTTAAATTAATTGGTAATATACACATATATACAGAATAAAAAAAATAGTACAATAACTTTATACTTTATTACTAATAAAGAAAATATTATATTAATAAAAAAATTAAAAATTATGTTATAAAAATATAAAAGAAAAAAAATTAGAAAAATTAAAATTGATGAATAAATAAAAATAATTGCTTTAACGGTAATAAATAATAATAAGGAATGAGTATGTAATATTTTTTTATTTAAAAATTTTAATTTTAAATAAAAATAAACATACATAATAATTATAAACTTAATTTACCATTAGAGAACTATAAAGAATGGTATTACAAATTATTATACCTACTCATTATTTTTCTTTGAGACTATTATTTATATTAGCCAGAGGGGCACTGGGGGCATGTGCTCCACCTGAAATTTTATTTTTAAATGCTCATCTGTTTTAGTTTAGTGTAGTGAAGTCATATATAAGTTAATATGTATGTTAAAATATTTATTTTTAATAATTTAATATAATACAAAGTAAATCAACGATAAATTACTCATTTATATTCGTAAAAAGGTTTTGTCATTTTAACATCGTCCTGTCATGATTAATATTATAGTCGTGACTTGTGGTTTTTATTAATAAATTATGGAATATTTGTGAGCACTGAACGATGTTAATATGTTACCTATCACATTTCTCAGTTTTACAGAAAAATGTTTTTTTTAATTTTTTTTTTTAAAATGTTATTATGTTTAATGTTACCTTATTGAGTTTTATGTAAATTTCTAATGTTAAATTTAAATAAATACAATTCAAAATGAAAAGGATTTTAAACAATTTACTTAATAATTTAGAAAAAAAAAAAAAATTGGTACTGATATTAGCTATTTAAAAATAATAAATAAGTAGTCTCTTTATTAAAGATACTAAAAAAAGTGATGGACATAATATTTAATTTTATTAATGATGTTATAAAATTGTAATATAAGTTATAATTTGTATAATATTAATGTAATAGTGAGAGATAACAGCACCAGTTTTATTGATAATACAAGTTTTAAATTGTTCCTGTGGATGTTCAGCTCAATGTTACTGTTATAAATAATAACGACATATCATTGTAATACCAATATTTAATTATTTTAACTCTTATTTAAATATTAATATTTTAATTAGATACCAGTTAAAAAAAAGGGTGTTAATGTTTATAACACAAGTTGAAAGAAAAATTAAACAAATCGTAAATTGTTTTATAACAGTTCTCATAAATCCTGGTTTTTAAAATAGTTGTAAAACACATTTTATGGATAATGTCTGTTAAAATTAATTTTTCATCATAAAAATGATTATTTTAGTCGTTAAACTAGGTAACATTGTTGGCATCATTTATTAACTTTACAAATTGATTTAGGATTGAATAATAACATATTTAATCAAATAATGTATTGCCCGGTTAACTCAATATTTAGCAAGATTTCATTGTACCTTTAATTGATCAACTTTGTTAATTGCTTAATATTAATGTTATTAACTAATTACAAATGGATAAAATAAGTATAATAAAAAATGTTAGTTATTATTTATTTGAAACTTTTATATACATTAAATTAGGTATCTGCAATTTAAAATCAATCAGAATTGTGTTAAAACATTAATATAAAAGAATCAATATTATCTGTCACGGCTGTTTTATAATTGTAAGTGAAACTACATGTCAGGCTAGTCAGTAATGGCAGGATTTAATGACAGGATAAGGATGAGGATTATATAATAATTTGAAGTGATTTATATATAACATATTTTGCATTTAAAAAAAAAACTTAACTGTCTTTTCAGAAAATAGGTTCAATTTTCTGTCTATAAGTAATACTGTGGACTTAAGGGGATGATGTCTCATTGGCTGTATTGTGGGTATATTTTTGTTACTAAGATTGGTCTTAAACTTTGAAAGTTTATAATATATATATAATTCTGTTTAAATAAATACTTTTCATGTATAATATATTTGATAATTAAATAACTTTGCCCTATTAGTTTTTGTTTCTTTAAAATCATTATTTTATGCTCGTTAAATTTTACAGACATTCTTTTATAAATTTTGCATACACCACTGCTAAGAAATATCTTTTAAAATTTTGTTTTTTTGATAGTGTAAAAGTTAAATGTTAAGTCTGTCCTAATATAAGTGTCTAGTTTTGCTTAAACTTATGATAAACAGCTTAGTACCTTAACATTTTCATATATATATTTTTTAACACTTATACTTATCATAACCCTTAAATCATTAACACTGTACTACAATATAGCGACTCCAATGAGTCATGATTTTATGCAGTGTTAGTTATTAGGGATTTTTCTGAATATATACATAGGTAAGTATGTAGTTTCTTACCATTTTTTCTCTGTGATTGTTCTCTAGAAGGTTGACATATTCAAAGGTATATACAAATGCAAGCAGCACAAACAAAAATGCTTTGCGTTTCGGTGACATTCGTTCACCGTGAAACACATTTTTTGGCGAGTGCAACCACAGCAGCATGGACAACCAATGTAACACGATCACCAATAGCACCCAATATTTGTACATAGCGGCATAGGCGGTCAGTGAAATGACTCTGGCCCCAACAGTGCCCAGACGCCACAGGAACTGTTGAATGAACAAATTATACTATTATGATTATTATCGTTGATCGTTGGGGGGTGAAATTATTACCTGAAATATGACACCGAGCCAAGTGAGTACCAACCGGTGAACGTTCTGCATGCGTACGTTTTTACCGAACGAGGCGAGTGCCCAGCAGACGCTGATCGTTGACAGTGTGATGGCCACCTTGTTCAGGTCGCGCAAGTGTCTCCAGACGCCTTCGTCTGTCCACAGTAAGTAGGATTGGAGCAGCAGCAGCGGCATGGACTCGCAAAACGCGTGCAACAACCGTAACATGCACAGGTCTCGCACTTCGAACTTCACGTACCTGAGGTCGACGGGAAGGAAGAGTTTGAAATACCTGGGGTAAAGACGAAAACGAAAAACCGAATTAAATTCGTCGCATCGCGTTCTGCCGTTGCAGACCAATAGCCCCAACCTACGGACAACTGACCCATCGTCACTCACCTCCACAGGACGCCCAGCTGGACGAAGTGCAACGCTTGCACGGCCAACCGTTTCAGCCGGTCGGCAAGGGTGGACTTGTCGCTGACGGTGCGCGCCGCCAGGTACCAGCGCAGCGACATGGTCTGCTCGACGGTGGCCGCGGCGCCCACGAAGAACATGGTCAGGCCGAACGGCACGTACCGGCCGTGCGAGTAGAGCGCGTAGCCCATGACCACGTCGAACACGATGTCGCAAAAGTACGCGGCCAGTGAGATGATGTTGAACAGGACGTCGCACAGCGGCAGGAACTCATGGTGGGCCATGTGAACATTGTTCGGCGGTGCCGCGGTCGTGGTCGTCCCGGCGGTGACGGCCGACGGGAGACTTTAACGGCCACCGACAAACGGCATCGACCTGTCGACCGAACGAATCGAACGCACCGACGGATGGCGGGAGAACGTCCGCGTCCGAGTCATGACCGACGACGAATACACCTAACTGTTATTACTATTGTTGTCGTTGTGACGGTTGAATAATACTCGAACAACGGAATAAATGAAACTCGCGCGAGTTTTGTTTTATTATTATAAATTAAAAAACGTTATCGTTATCTACAAAATATTATTATAGTAACAGCGAAGAGTGAATCAATAATATTGTTATTTGTTGTCCGTTTCGTTTATCGTCGTCGTCGTCGCAATCTTGTAAGTTGTAAGGAATTAAGGATGCTGCCGCACCGCTACGGTAATACGGTACACAACTCGCACACTCACACACGCACGCGATCAACATTCTCGAGCTTCGCATATTTTCCGACAGGTGGCGGTCTATAAACAACAAACAACAGACTCCCGTCATCCCGTGGGCAGTTCCATAATAACATAATATGAGCCGGTGTGAAATAAACGTCAGTGTTCATACCGGCCGCGTAAAGCGCTAGTAGAGCACTCGTTACAATAAAGAATAAACCGTGTACCGAACCTACCTACCTACCTATTTTATGATAAAATAATTTCATTTAAATATCATAACCACGAATCAGGAATGTTACCGTACCTCTAATATTTGAGGGGTGTAGCTCTCACGTCATAATAAGTTAAAAAGGGATAGGGACGTTCTTTCTTCAAATATTTTTAATGCCAATTCCAACAAGGTGTACTTATAAGTTATAAATCTTAAAAATAAAACATTTTTGATATTAAGCAATAATTATTTAACAATAGTTTCTAGGTAAATTGAATAATATATACCTATTGTGGAAGGTATTATCTATTCTAAACTATAGAAAATCACTTTTGTATTCTACGATGTAATTTCCAAGCTATAATATTTCGCAATAAATGCGCTAAAATTTTTTTTAAAAAAAATAACCCATAGGAATTATATTATAGAATATTTAAAATAATGTTTATAATATGTCATGGCTTTATAATAGGTGGTCAAATAATTGTCCGATTACTACGGATAGGGTATGTTTTTGGTAGTAATTGCATCTACTTTGTACCTACTTTAATTGGCTAATTTTTCGAATTTCTTAAAAGTTTTTACTTGGGCGAGGAAAAACTACCAAAAATGGTGGAAAATCAACAAAATTACGATTTTCGTTAATTTATTGTTGATTCATTGTTAATTTTTATATTTTGTGATAACTAATTCAGTTTGTTCGTAGGGATCTGTAAAGTTTTTTAATTAATATTATAGGTAATTTATACACGTGGTAAATTTTGGAACGGATTTTCAGTATAATATTATATTGTATATCTGACTAAGTCTCGCCTAGAAACGTATTTTTTAATGCAATATCATTGCCTTCAAATCTTAATTATAATAAATCACTAATTTCTCCTAGGACCTAAGGAGGAGTCAGTAGCACAACTAGTGTTAAAATTTAGGGGCGCTAAAGTCCCACATTAAGATGTCTTTAAAAATAAGTTGAGAACTGTCTTGTTATTTGAAAGGGCTATGAGTAATTTTTTTTTTTTTTGGTGGGGGCTAAGCCCCTCTAGCCACCCCTAGTTGCGCTTATGGGAGGAACGTACAGAATCGACTTTCCCGCTTTTTAATCTATAAAAATGTATAATTTATATGCGTTATAACAATATGTTAAATAGTACTTAAATACTTTCAATTTGCAATAATATTATTTATTTTTTATATTCATTATTATTATTATTACTTTAAAAATATAAATATGGCGGATTTTCGTCGTTCTTGTCATTATTGCAGCTGTTAACATTGTTCTTCTTTTCATCTTGTGTTAACATTGTACGTGTTTTCATTACTATTTACTTTATATTTTATATAGGTAATAAATACAAATATAGGTAAGTACATTTTTCCGTTTTTTTATACCTTTATTAATTTATGTCGATATTATCCTCGGTACCGAAAACTAATATTGTTAATATAAGTATATACGAGTACAATATATACTAGTATGTAAAATATATTCCTTACCTACCTAACCTTTTTTCCATAATCACCATTATTCCTATAATATTGTCTGATACGTATGTATAATTTATTATAATATTGAAGATGCAGTGATTTTAAAATAATTCAAATTTTATTTTATTATACACATTACATACAAGTCTAATCTACCTACCTAATTGTCTGATAATTAATAATTGTACTTATATCTCGTCTGGTATCTTGTCATAGACAACGTAGTAGGTAATACTAATAATTATTTTTATTTAATAAATTTATCTTTTATAATAAAATAGTATTAATCATTCGATATCTGATTATTTACCTAATTACCTTGAATATTATTTTTATTCTTTCGACAATTTTATACTTTCTGTGAAAAATGGCTAAGGACCAACTACGCATCGAGAGAGTGCAAAACCGCTTCCTGTCATACGCTGCTTTTCTACTTAAGATTGATCACCCCCTCCATGATTATTCATCTATTAGGTCTTCCTTAAATATTCCTACTCTTGCATCTCGCCGTGTAGATGCTGACTTTTCTTTTATCTCTTCTCTACTTAATAGTCATATTGATGCACCCGACCTTCTTTCATCTATCTATTTCCGTGTTCCTGTCCATTCTACTCGAAATCACTCACTTTTCCTAGTCCCCTCTCACCGTACAAACTACTCCCAAAATCACCCTCTACATAGAATGCTACGCCTCTTAAACAACTCCTTGACCCTGTAATTTGTTTTTTTGGTAATAATTTATTTATGTTATTGGAAAATTTTTATTTTATTTTTTCGTTTTTAATTTTTATTATACATTTCATATTTTACAGTTTATTTGTTATTTACTTATTACTTGTTAAGGTTATTTCATTCAATAATGTTCATTATTATTATATTCTTATATCACAATTTGTTAATTTAGTCTATTATGTACTCTGTTATTATTTCTTTTGAACTGCCGTTTGGCGTTAAAAAAAAAAAAAAAAAAAAAAATGGAAAATTTAAATAATCATTTGCAAGCTAATAATCGCCTCAAAGTTTTAGACTCTGAGTTAATTTTTACACTAATTTCTCCGAGGACAGAAAGGATGAAGGAGGAACGTCCAAAATCGATCTTCCCACTTTTTTTATTTTAATATACATTTATTTATTTTATATTAAAAAAAATGCTTATATGGATTCGAGTAGTGTGATTTAGCCGGTTCTGGATCATAGGGATTCTTGTGTATTAGAGGTGCACCTTGAAAGTACAACCCCGCTTTACTTCACACTACATTATGATCCGCCCGAAAAACAGTACTTTTACTATACTACTATAACCTATTCGTGGTAAACGAACCATTATTTTTACACAAAAAAGTGTTTTCAGACAACACTAAAAAAACTAAAAATATCTTTGTCAAACGAATACATTCCTCGCTTCGCTAAGAATCTAAAATATATGGTTGCTATATATAATATGTATAAAGAATCAGATTAGAACAACTCATATAAACTTATTAAATAAAATTACAAATATATTACATTATTTAGAAATTATATTTAATAAATATTATAACCTGTATAATATTTCACATCTATTTTAATATTTTATTTAAAGCGTGTTATTACATTATTACAATAATTTTAAAATATCATTATTATTCCATAAATTATAATAATAATTATTATTTTTAATTAACAAGTTTATAATAAATTCTAATTATACAATTTGAAAAGAAGCATATTAACATAATAGCACTATAATTCTTGACAAAAGGTGATAATTAGGATTATGAAATGTATATCTTAATTAATATTGTTGACTTAGTATTGTGTTCTTTAAATCACATCTAAAATTACAAATTGTTATTATTATTATCGTTTGAAGAACATAAAATATGATATAACATATTTTCATAGTAATTATGTAAAATAGATATATAATACAGATATTATAATTGATTATGTTAAGGAAAGTAAAAAATATTATTAGAAAAATATTTATAATATAAATTTATATTGTCGTTTTACATTGGAATAATGGTACCCATATTAAAATTGTACAACTAAAAACTGTTGTAGAATTAAAATATATTATATTCTTACAATAATGATCAGAATCTGAAATTGATTATTTTATTAAAAATAATATTATTTTATGTTATAGTAATGTAATGTACTTTTATTTTTTTTTTTAAACATTAATATAGTAGTACTCATTGGCTATTACCCATCATAGCAATCTATTTGTCACTCATAATGATAGAGCTCCATGATATTATTTAGTTTTATTGTGTAGAATATAATATTAAACCTATATCTAGTAAATTGTAATGTCGTTTGACTTTTGTACTTACTGTCAATGCCTAAAATTATATAAAATGTATCATTTAATCGTATTTTACAATATTAATGCTATATTATATTCACGTGTAACGTTCACTATATGAAAATTAATTATAAATCAAAATTTATACGTAAAGTGTTCTAAATACTATTTAGTAACAAACCATAATCTCATTAATTGAATTTAGATTTTTATGGTATATATTTTTTAGATTGGTCCTTAGCCATAGAAAAGCAAAATTTTTAAAATTATTTTTTATTCAGGACCCCCCCCCATTTTGTACAATACTATTGAAAAGTAATTTGTGTACATTTTTATAATAATTGCTTACCCCCTTCACGTGCCTCAAGGGGGTTTAAAAATAGCCGAATTATAAATATTATTTATAATATAAGGTATAAAATAAACATATTATACTAAAGTTTAATTTGTATTCTTACCTTGAATATCTGAAATATTTTAATAAGTTAATTGAATCGAGTTATACATACTATTTATTAATGAAACGAAAATATAATTGATTAAAACTGTTAAATCATTAATGTTTTTGTATTCAAATGTTCAAAAAAACAATTATTTATTTCATATTACTCGATTTAATTGTTTAAAAAAGGTTAAATGTATACATTTTATTAATTAGAATTTAAATTCTTACCCTCAGTATCTGAAATATTATAAAATTCAGATTTTTATTTTTTTTTTAAGTACTTTTCGTGAAGAAACGAAAAATTAAATAACAAAAACATAGATTTAATTGTTTGATATTCTTTAAGACATTTTCTTATAATTTTAAAAATTAGTACAAAGAAAGGAACAATTTGAAAATATTAGTTATTTATCCATTCGGTATTCATGGTTTTAATTTTATACAACACAGATAATATATAGGTATATGAAAATGTATGTATATTGTATATATTATTATTGCATAAATATTGAAAACGAGTGATAAGAACAAGAAACAAACGAATGAGATTAGTTGAATGTAAGATTTTTAAACGTTAGTTATATATGCTAGCTAGTAATTAACCTTTGACAGGTTAATACATTTAATTGGATTTAATTTGACGATTTGCGGGATCACAATTTACAATATGATGATGACACTAAGTTTTTAAGTTTAATTTAAATGGTGAAACCGGATGATAATTATAAGTGCCATTAACAATATTGTTAAGTTCGAAAGTTGCACCAAATATTATCGACTGTGTCTTCTGAAAGATTAATTTAAATATACGATGAACGTAATGTGTTATATGTGATAACCGAATGGATAGGTCGAAAGTCACGTGGCTGATAAATATTTATAAATATTACTAATTAATTAATATTGTGAGATATCGAATATCTTTATGGATATTTTTTATTTAATTATGTGTTCTTTAATTCTTACTTGCTGAACCTGAAATTTCGTAAATCCATTAATTTTAGTTAAAGTTAAAGTAAACAATTATATAGATCTTAACAAAAGATATTATTTTATATAGGTATTATACAAAATTATTGTATAATAACGGAGTTGTCTTACAAACTTTGTAAACTTATGGAAAAATAGGATTAATAAAAAATATTTTTGTTGAGAGATTTTAAATATGTTTTTATTTCTTTTATATACACAAAATAGTAATAGTTCAATAGTTGTTTATTCAATATTTATTTATTTCTATGATTCCATTAGCCATTACATTTATTGTAAAATATAATATAAATAATTATTTTTTTAAATTTTTAGGCTTACATGGTTTTCCTGGAATATCAGAAATATATATTTTTTAATTAAATGAAATTAAAATCAGTTAAAAATCATAAATATCAATATTAAATACGTTGTTATACGTAAGTGCTAACCTAGGCGACACCATGCTTTTGGATTGTAAACTTTTTCTATAACATAGAAAATATCAGTATAATACAATTAAATTAATTTTAAAATTATAAAGTAATTATTAAATTAACATTTTAGTTTCATGTTTTTTTTTTCAAAATTCTATTCAGTACATGACGAATAATAAAAAAAAAAAAATAACAAAATTTTCAATAATATATTTATCATTTATAAATTTATAAAAATTTATGTATTTTAAGGATATTTAATATAGAAGTAAAATTTCGTATATAGACATTATATTTGATATGATATCAACTAGTAGTCTGTTATCATAACTAATCGAACATTCCTTATTATA
This sequence comes from Eriosoma lanigerum, assembly GCA_013282895.1. Classification (NCBI taxonomy): domain Eukaryota; kingdom Metazoa; phylum Arthropoda; class Insecta; order Hemiptera; family Aphididae; genus Eriosoma; species Eriosoma lanigerum. The sequence continues at coordinate 51,907,231 of CM023358.1, forward strand.
ATATTATCAATAAAAATTACATTATTTTACCATAGATTAAATATATATATATATTTAATCTATGATTTTACTATTATATTTTCACTACATATAGTACATACTATCTTCTTTAATTTTTTTATCGAGGAAGTCTTTATAACTGTTTAGAATAACTATAAATATAAAAATAACAAAAGTTTTATTTAATATTATAGCATAAATTATTATGTTAATAAAATGCCTACTCTATAATAAATACTCATAAATGTGTATGTGATAATATTATAACATATCATCTACGAAAATAATAATATTCAAATATACTTAATATTTGAAAACTAGTAGATAATTAAGTTTTATTTTAATTACCTATACAATTATTTTATTAAAAAAAATAAAAATGTTATGATTATGTATTTTGTATATTCATATTTTATTTTAATACATATTAATATAATATTATGTATAAATAAAAAATAATTAAAAATAAGTTAAAGTTGAAGTAACATTTAAATATTATTTATATGGTTTCGTTAAATCACTTACAAACGCAAAAATCGAATGGTATGTCGACATCCATACCTAGAAAATTAAATAATATTTTGTAACGGATCTCTAAAAATATTTATTTTATTATATTATTATTAGAATAAGAATAACGAATAAAAATAATAGAAAACAGATATTTTGAGAAATGCCATTGAAATTATAACTAAAAACATAAGTGATATATCGTATGTAGTGAAAGTGACTAGCTGTATAATCATCGAAAACTTTCCAAACTTAATCTTACCCTAATCTAAGTAACATGTCTCACCAAACAATAATGCGTGTTCCCTGTATTATTCTTTTCAACAATACTTACTTTCAGATGGTTTTGGTGTTGAATCTAAAAAATTAACGAAGCAATTTTAAAACAAAATTTATTCTTTAGATATATCCAAAAAAATGGACAAATTTTACATTTCATATTATGTTTAGATATACAATTTTAAAAAATTACTTCTAATAGATTTTTCAACCAGTTTAGCGAAATTTTTTAGTCCTGTACTTTCTAAAACATAACAAAAATTTGAATGAATTAACAATGTATAATTTATAAATATTCTTCCATAATTTAATTTAAATCACATATTACATTGTTATGGTCATATTATGCGACACTGAGACAGCACCTCTAATTTATGCGACGTAACATTCAATAAAATATAGTAAACTATGTAAATTAGATAAATTGCATTCGACTTATTATCGTGGATATGCGAGGTTTATCAGTGGCGCAACTAGTTATAAAATGTAGGGGGGGGGGGGGGGTTATAGGTTAAATTAAAATATTTTTAAAAAAATAATTGACAACTGTTTTGTTATTTGAAGAGGCTATGAGTAATTTTTTTTTACTTAACTCCTAGTTGCGCTTATGTGTTTAATAATAATTGTATATTAAAGTTATTTCATATTTTTACTTCATGCTTATGCGTGTCGAATACATCTATCATCAAGCTTCCATTAGTTAATCACTTGAGTCCAGTTATCAAGTATATAATTTGTATATATTTATATAAGACTTATATAAATACTTGGTATTTTCGTTGATAAAAATGAAATACCACTTTTGTTGCTAATTTGAGAGTTGTAATTATTTATGAGCCTTGAGTCTCGCTTGAACTATATAAATTGAATAGAGATTTTCATATTTTTTAGTACAAAATTAGCTTAGCCAATTATTTTCTTAGATTTTGATTTTATAACTCCGTTAACTTAAATTTATTTTGTAATATAAATTATTACAAATACAATAGCAAAATTAATGAACAAGATAACATTAAATTTTTTAAATTTTAAAATTAGCTTATTCGTATGTTGTAGGATCGAATAGTGATGTTATTAAAAGTCGTGACATGTACTATTTGCGAGGCCGCCAGACTAGAAATTAGGAATACCCCTTCGAGTAAAGAAGACTCTGTTTCAAAAATTTATAACATTCTCGCTACAGTAACTGAAATTAAATTATCGTTATTTAAGCATGCAGATTTATTTTCAAAAGACAGTTCTTATCTTATTGAAGTTTGAAATCAGTTGGTTGACTTAGGATGCCGTATTGCTTGACTCGAAAATAGAGTTAATGTGATTGAAAATCGTCTTTATAATTTAACATCTTCGACTTTAGTTTAAAATTATAATATCCGAAGTAACTGAGAGACATTTAAACATTTGTAATTTGATCATTATCAACATACCTGAAACTATTAATAATTCTGTGACTGATGATACGTCTTTTGTCAAGTCATTAATAAACAGTTTATCTGTTAACATTATGCCAGCAATAATTTCTAGATTAGGCCCAAAATCAAACTTTTAACTTTGTCCGGTTAAAGTTATTTTACATAAATCATCTGATGTTTTTATCATACTGAAAAATAAACAACTACATGAATCTTAATTATACTATTTATTCTATACTTTACACTAATCGCATAATAATTCAAAGAAACAAATTACGGAATGTTATTATCAAATGGAAGAACGGAAGACGGCCGGAGAAACCAATTTGTTTAAAATGTATTCCAACTCTTAAAAAATTAATCATTTCAAAATGTTCGCGGATTAAATACTAAGTTAAGTGTTTTGATGCGAAGTGTTTGTTTGTTTAATTATGATTTCATTGTTTTCTGTGAAACGTGTCAAATTTTGATATGTCACTTCATATCTTTTATTATATCTTTTTAGTTTATCACTTTTTACTGGCATATTTCTTGTTAATTGGAAAATTAGTATTTTCCATCCTATTCCGAAGTTTCCATCTGATCTTCCTAATATTTCTAATAACCGTTCAATTTCTTCGATTTCAATTATTCATAAAATGTTTGAATCTTTTGTTGCTAGTAAATTTTTAGTTATGTTGAATAATGCCATTGATAATCAGCATGGTGTTTGTCAATTAAAAAGTACTATTTCTAGTTTACTTTTATTACAACATTTTATATATCAAATGCTTTATCTAACGGATCTAATGATGTAATATATACCAATTTTGCTAAGGCTTTTGAAAAAGTTAACCACCAAATTTTATTTCTCAAATTAAAAAAGATAGGTATTTTTGGTTCTTTTCTCTCGGATCATCTTTCTGGGTCATCAGTTTTATTGAAAAACGCCTTCAAACAATTGTATACAAAGAATATTGGTCTACTCTGATATGCTCGTATTGTTGCTTCAATAGTTCCGCAAGGCTCTCATTTAGCGCTAATTTACGCCACTGATACACATTTTCAAAATAGCTGTAAATTAATGTTTCGTGGATGGTATTTAAATCTTCCGTATTGTAAATTGTCAGATTGATGCTAATTAATTGCAATCTGATTTACATTTACTAAATGAATAGAGTGTATTAAATTGTATCGATCTTAATATTAATAAGTGTCTAACAATGAATTTTTTCTCATGGAGTTTTACTCCATCGATCAAATGGGCCAGTAAAAGATCTTGGTATTTTATTTGATCTGAAGGTTTAATTTGATTCACACATTAATCATAACAAATCATATTATAAGATTTTTGGTTTTATTCGTTGGAGTTGTAGTGATTTCACAGATAAAGATGCTTAAAAATTTATTTATATATAAGTATTTCGTTGATAAAATATATACTACTTGTGTTGTTAATTTTAGAGTTTAAATTATTTAGAACTAAGGTTAAATACGAGCCCTTAGTCTCTTCGGGGCCTTATACCTAAATTAAATAAAAATTTAGATTTTCTAATTCAAAAATAGCTTAGCCAACTATAATATATTCACTAGACGAACAGTACCGTTACAACATATTATCTGCAGATATATGTATCTATAAATATATTATTATTATGTAGCCTATAGGTATGATGAGTATATTACTTAAAATAGTAGGTGGTTACGATTGAGTAGTTTTAAGATTTTATAACTCGGTCTAATTTATTTCTTTTAAAAAAACTATTTCTGCCTACTTTCAAAATAAGATACGTAGTGTCTAAAATTTCATTGATAATTTTTTTTATGTATACAGATTTGCTGTTAATAGGGTGTTATTAATTTTAAATATACTTAATTTAAAAAGTAATTTATGTAACACATTTATTTACCTGTAAGTTCAAATGTTTTTTGAAGTGTAGCTAAAAATATATATCGCCAAATTAAGAAATGTGTTAAAATTATTCGTACCACCGTAGCTGATTACAATATAGTATATGACTTGTTCGATGGAATATTCAATCAAATTATGAATCAATTAAAATACCCAATATAAATATACATAAATAGTATTTCATTTTTGTTTTTAATATACCTATGTGGTTTTTGAAAATAAATTAAATTTCACAAAACACAATGACCATAAACTTTTTCATATTTGAATAATAATTGAATAGGTATAATACCTATTATGTAATACTACAGTCTACAAGTATGCAGATTAAAAAAAAGTTAAGTTAAGTGGGAATGTCGATTGTGGACGTTCCTCCTTTATTCCTTCGGTCCTCGGAGCAATTAGTGGTTTATTATACTTAAGATTTGAATGCAATGATATTGCATTAGAAAATACGATTCTGAGCGAAACTTAATATATTACAATATGCTATACTGATATTCCATTTCAAAATTTTACCAAGCGTGTAAATTACGAATGTAAAATTAAAATAAATTTCGATTTCCTATGATCTAAACTTATTTAGTTATCAAGAAATAAAATAATGAAACCGTAATTTTGCCGATTTTCAAGAATCTTACTTTAAAAGCTTACGAAAAAAAATTGTCAGTCACGATATTCGAAATATTTTATAAAAACATTAAGTCGTATATGTCTAGACATCGATAAAATAAAAACTGCAGGAAATATTAAACATTATTGAAAAAAAAGCCAAAATTCTAAACTTAGCCAGAAAATCAAGCAATCGTTTTTTAATTTTTTCTTGTAATGAAGTTCACCTAAGTAAATATTCAAAAAAATTTTCAAAACACTATGATTAAAACTCAATTATTAATCACGAAGTTAAAAAATTTTAAATTTCAGAAACGTTATTTTGCCGATTTTTTCATAGTTTTTCCCCTCCCACGGAAAAACTTTTGATATATTCGAAAAATGAGCTAAATAAAGTTTCAACTAGACGTGATTTGCTACCGAAAGCATACTCTACTTGTGGTAATCGGACCATTATTTCTATCCAAAAAAGTGTCTTCATAAATAAAAAAAAAAACATCTTTGTAAAACCAATACATTCTTCGCTTCGCTCAGAATCTAAAAAATAATATCCTTCTACAATATTAAAATATTTATATAATAAACTATTGAATTTACATTGAGTAATGATTAAATTTAAATCTTACTTTTGCAAAAATCGACTGAAACATTATTTTTAATAAGTTAGAAAAATAAGTGTTTAGTATTTACAGTGTTTAGTAGTGTACATTAATTAGTATTATAATTAATGAATGAAAATGGATATTTTGCTAATTTATTAAAGAAATATTTTATTTTTTAGAATAATCGGAATATCAATGATTATAACATTAACTACAATACTAACATGAAAGTTATATTAATATAATTTTATGTAGAAATATATGTATTGAAAAATAAATCCCTCTGATTTCGAGTAAAACAGTAATTAATTAGTTTATTAGTTTTTAATTACTACTTATTACTTTTTGTATTATTGTATAAAATTAATGAAAAATGTATTCTTATACTTTTATAGGTATTATTACTGATAAATATTGTTTAATGGTATACAATATACACCATATTAAAATTACTTTTATATTGAATAAATGTTATTTTATTACTTTTATAAACATATTTATATTCAAAAACACTCGGTAAATATATTTTATAATAAATATTTTTAAACGAGTAAATTATAATAGTTTAAGATTGATATAAAATAATCAATGTATTAAATCCAATCTTACTATTTTCCATCACTATAATTGAATACAAATTAAATATAAATAGTTTTTATAAATATACAGGTAATTGAAATAATTGAAACACATTATTATTTGTTATTATATACTATTACACGATTATTCAAAATTATGTCATAAAACACATATCAAATTTTGAGCTTAAAATATTAAGAATCAAAATTTGTATGCGATAAACTCCCAATAAAGTTATAAAAAAATATCATTTTATTCAATTCTACTAAAAATTCTATCTTAAGATGTTTATAAAAAAGATTGGAACTATAGATTTACAAAATACTTTTTAAAAATATTAAGTAGTATAGTATATGATTGTGCTTTTATAAATATTTCAAACCATTAAACCCAAAATTACAGTTAATATTGAACATTATTAAAAAAAAATTACATATTTTAATCAATTTTAAAGTTCTATATTTAGACAGAAAATCAAACAATCTGTTCCAAAATTTTACTACGTAGACAACTTATGAGAATACTAAAAAAAAAATTTTCAAGACTCTACGTTCCATATTGCATGAGTTGTCATAAAATATGCAAATTTTGAAATTTGCGAGTTTTACAATATGATATATGAATTTTTGTTAAAATATAAATCATTCTTTAGAGGATTTCTGTTAATAATTTTTTTGGGGTGGTATTTTTACTTTGATTTCTTAATATGCATCAAAAGAGGCGAAAGAAATTACATAAGTATTATGGAAACATAATAATAAATTTATTAATTAATCAAATCTATTGAACTAGGTATGAAATTTTTTACTTATTTAGTTCAAATAATACCTAACTCCAATAAGTTTAGTATAGAATATAGGTACTTACTCACTGTATCTATATTGTTTAAAATATATTTTCGGTTATAATTGTATAAAAAAATGTATTATAGTATAACATTACATACAAAGTTTGGTTAATTTTTTAAATAATTTAAACACTTTTTGACGGCTAATTTTACCAAAATATATTCTGTTTATTATTTTATAAACCACCCAACCCACTTTAAATAATAATTGGGTTTTATTGTTATTTTCGTGTATTGTATAAGTCAAATAAATTCGAATTATATTATTCATTATAATGAACATAATTTTTTATAAATAAAATATTTGATTAAATTGTATACTCGTATATTCAATTCTTACCATATTGATCTATTTTTTTTTTTTTAAAAGAAAAAAATAATAAAACTATATTATAGATACCTTATATTATATAGTAATAACATTGATTAAATATATTTTAATTTATGTTTATACTTTTTTAATTATTTATTTCAAAGTAAATCAAATGAATTATTTACAATTAAAAATTCAATAAATTCAGTTTAATGTTATTATAAAAACATAAATATAATTTTTAACATTGCATATTACATACAAATACAATTATATGTAACATATGTGCTTATCTAGGTAATATATTAATTATTTATAATACAATTGGTATAAGAAATATATCAGTCACTCTTTAGTCGGTCATACAAATGTGTCATTAGTCATTATCATAATATTGACGTTATTAGTTTTTAATACATCAGCTCAGTTGTTGATTCATTAAATAAATAATTTGTGGGACCTAATACCTAACTATTAACAAAACATAATATGAAACATAGGTAACAAGATTGTTAATAATATAGGACGGTATTAATCTTTATATTAGTTTATTATATTTAGTTATTTTTTTATGCTATTATTTTAAACGAAATAAACTATAAATATATGAGATTGTAATTGTAAATTAAAAATTATTGTCCAAAAACTGGCCAAGGAATGAATGAATGTCATTTATAGTTTATATCCTAAATAATACCCTAAAAATGGGTACTTCCATTTTTTAAAAATACATATTACAATGAATAATAAATGTAAACAATATCTAGAATCAGCGATTGAATTATTAAAATCATAAATATAGGTATGTAAGAAACAGAAACGCATCGGAAAATAGAAGAAAATGAACTATCATGATGCAAGGCAGCCTTAGAAGTGATTACAAAGCCATTAATAGAAACAATGAATACATTTACATTAAACATTTAAATAAAACAAACATATAACTAATCTAATTGACAACAACATACAATTGGAATAATAATAATAAAAAATAAATAAATAAATAAATAATTGCTTTATATCCATACAACGATGTACGCAAACACAAAATATCTAATCTTAAACACATTAAGAATCGGACACACTTGGAAAACTTACAACCAACAAAAAATAACCACCTATATAGTTAACATGCCGTACTCTAGTCTCTAATCACAGTTAAACTTATTTTAATTGAATTTTTAAAGTATAAACCTCAAACCATAGGTTGAACTGATAATTGAGTCAAATTTTTTAGAGGAAGGGGGCTACAGGCTGAATACTTAAATTTTAAATCTAACAAAACTTTAACTATATATACATATATATATATATATATATATATATATATATATATAAATATAATTATATAACTGCCTTATGTTTAAGAAATAAAAATTATATTTGTTATAAAAGTGGATAGTATATATTTTATGTATAATTCTTGTTATAAGTTTTTACTTTTGTGTTATCTTTTCTATAAAAATTTGGGGGCCATTTAATATTTTGGAACGGACTAAGTTATTCCAAGCCACTGCCTACTTCCACCTATGCATTCAACCCTATATCAGCTATTGGGATAGGATTCCGAAGAAGTTTAAGTTTCTAACAACCATAATGGCTAAGATGCAGCAGCTTAAATAAACAGGAAAAAATATAAATGTTATAAAACATAACAATGTGTCTTATTCTAATTAAAATTATTAATAAGACATTAAATATAATATGTGTTTTTAAATATCTTTATACTCTTACAATCCAAAACTACGAAAAAAAAAAAAAAAAATCAAATAAAAATAAATAGTTAACCAATTGAAAATATGTTTGTAGTTAATTTTCATAATTTTAAATAGGAATCGAATAAGAGTCATTTATTACTTGACTTATGAGTCAAGTTATAGTTATAGCCAAGTTAAGTCGTTTTTTTTATTAACTTCAAAATAATTATAACACCTATCACATTTTATTTTTACAAGTCCGTATTATAATTTACATAATATTTAAAAATATAACTTGCATCTTACCATTTATTTTAATATCTATTTAATAAAATAAAATTACTGTTTGTATGAAAAAATTTAAATCGCAGAATTAAGCGATTCGTTTTTTAAATAAATATGTTGGTTCACTTATTATATATTTCATTTAATAAGGAATAAGATTTATATATTTACTAGGGAAATTCTATAAATAAGGTATTTACATGCCATTATACAGCTTATAAATTTAAAAATCGAATTACCTACTAAATACAAGTAGTAAGATTTAGAAAGTTCATCATTTAAAGAGAGAAGTACAAAACTACAAATTCAGTACCTACCTATAATTAGTTAATATAATTTTAAACATATTAATGATTAATAAAACAGATTATTGGTTTTTAGATTATAGATCAAAAAGAAATATTTTTAAAATGCGTATCAATCTTTAAATAATATGTATGCTAAATTTTAATTTTTGAATTAAAAAACTATGAAAAAAAGTAATATAAATTGATTGAACTTCAAATTATATAAAATTTAATTAGTATGAGATATGTATACTTACTAGGGTAAACTATAATTACATGAAAAATAATCTATTGCTTAGTGTTGTGTCTTACTATAGTGATAAAATTTTTATATGATTGTTTGATTTTCCGAGTAATTAATGGATAATGATAATAATTATTTATATTAAAAAACATAAAATTGTTAAAACCAAAGGTTTGGATAGAAATAGTGGTCCGATTACCACAAGTAGGGGATGTTTTCTGTAGCAAATCGCATCTAGTTGGTACTTTATTTCTCTCATTTTTCGAAATTATCAAAAGCTTTTCCTCGAGAGAAGAAAACTACTGAAAAATTGCGGAAAATCGACAAAATAACGTTTCTGAAATTTAAAATTTTTTATTTTCTTGATAACTAATTGAGTTTTAATCATAGTGTTTTGAAAATATTTTTGAGTATGTACTTAGGTGAATTTTATTACAAGAAAAAATTTAGAAACGAATGGTTGATTTTCTAACCAAGTATAGAGTTTTGGCTTTTTTTCCAAAAATGTTTAATATTTCCTGCAATTTTTGGTTTATTGGTTTGGAAATTTTATCGCAGTTTAGACATATACTACTTAATCTTTTTACAAAATATTTTGATAATTGTGACGGACAATTTTTTTTCATTGGCTTTTACAGTAAAAGTTCTTGAAAATGGGCAAAATTACGGTTTCATTATTTTATTTCTTGATAAATAATTAAGTTTAGATCGTAGGAACGTGAAATTTATTTTAAATATGTATATTCGTAATTTACACACGTGGTAAAATTTTGGAATGGATTATCAGTATAGCATATTGTAATATATTGAGTTTCGTTCAGAATCGTATTTTCTAATGCAATATCATTGCATTCAAATCTCAAATAGAATACACCACTAATTTCTCCGAGTACTGAAGGGACGAAGGAAAAACGTCCACAATTGACCTTCCACTTTTTTGACTTTCTTCTTTGCAAAAAAGATACATTATTGTGATTTTAGAAATTAAACATTTAATGTCACTTAGAGATATACATTATTTTTATCTCCGCAATATTATTTTAAATGAAATATACATTTTACAAGTATACTTGCAAACATAAAACAAAATTAATTTTCGGTGAAACAATTTGCCGATAGTCTTAATCATTATTTAAATGTTAATAAAATATTATCGAATAATTAATTTTATACTATGAGATACCTACAATCATCGCACCACTTATCTGCGTTTTCAATTTTACCTAAATTCACAAGTAAGTATTTAAGTATTTTAACTAGTAAATATACTTTATCAATTGTTATTGTTGTGGATTATTAATATTAATGTAAAATATTATTTTTTTTAAGTTATTTAATTTTTTCTTATATGAAAGAAAAATCAAATTTGATTATGTAGACTGAATTTATTATGAAATTTTATTAGTCATATTGATATCTGATTAGTTTTATAATTAAACTAGTATGGTGAGGAAATTACTAAATTTTATTATCACAATATTTTTTAAATTTATTAATATATTTATTATATTTGTATCAAATGACAATTCATAACGAAATACATACTTTTTTCACCCTCATCTAAGAGATAAGTGTTGTAATTTTTTCCTTCTCCTATAAATAATTTTTTGATTTTAACATAATAATGTTTATGTAGATCGAATTTGGTTCCACCCTAAAATTTTGTAACCTTAACAAAAATTTTTGTAATCTACGTATATTAATTAATAACTATTTGTAACTAACTTTTTGAAATTTTTAACTTCTTCCTTACCGAGATATTAATGGTTTTTCAATGGGGGGCTAAATTTACGTAGCCCCCCCCAAGTTGTCAAAATCAATCTAAATAAAATTCAACTTATTCTTTTTAATTTGTAACCTTTTGTAACCAACATTTTGAAATTCGTAACCTCATAGTTTCCGAGTTACGACTGATTGAATAATAGAGCCTCCCAACCACGACCAAAAGTTACGAAACTACTTACAATTTGTAATTATTTCCAACACATTTTTAAATTTGTAACTTCATGATTTCAGAGTAACTGCCGATTTTTCATTAGGAAGCTAACCTTCCCACAAAAACACATATTTTAAAGAGCTCTAACTATAGTTGTAACATTTATAACTAATATTTTAAAATATGTAACTTTTAATTTGTATTTTAGATTCTGAAAGAAGCGACGAATGTATTGGTTTCACAAAGCTGTTTTTTTATGTCTGAAAGCACGATTTCGGATGAAAATAATGATCCGATTACTACGAATAGGGTATGATTTTGGTCGAAAATTGCAATTGTAGTTGGTATTTTATTTAACTAATTTTTAGAATTTCTCAAAAGTTTTTCCCTGGGAAAAGAAAAATAACCCAAAAATTGCGGAAAATCGGTAAAATTGCGGTTTCCGTTATTTAAATCTATTTTATTTCATGATAACTATTTGAGTTGCAATATTATTACATTTAAATTATAATTAAAATAAACCACTTATTTTTCCTTATTTTTCACTTATTTATAATATTATAATATTATAAGTTAAGGCTTATATTTTATGTAAATTGAATAGGTCATGGAATATGGGAGTCATATTAAAATAACTTGTAAATAGGTATATAATATTATTAATTATTATGTTAAACTTTTTTTTATTATAGGTACCTTTATAGGTATTTATTATTTGTAAACTGATAATATTTAATTTATGTTGTACATATTAATATATTAATATATTTTTAGAATTTTATATTAACATTATTTTTTTAGTCGTGGTTGGAGGACTGTCCCCCCCATATCAATGTGTTGTAACTCGGAAACCATGATGTTACAAATTTAAAAATTTTTTGTTACAAATAGTTATAAATTAAAAGGAATAAGTTGAATTTTATTTAGATAAATTTGGATATCTTGGGGGCTACGCAAATTTAGCCCCCCGTTGAGATAGTTATACATTATAAAAAATTGGGAACAAATAGTTATAAATTAGTTAATGTAGGCTAAAAATATTTTTGTTGAGGTTACAAAATGTTTGAGGGGGGAAACTTCACACACGCATAATTTTAATTATTAAAATATACTTATAATATAGTTATATAGTTATAGTAGATATAGTATATTGTTTAAATTTTATAAAAATTATCTTACCTACAAGTATCATATTTGTACTGTTTTCTTGTTCTTTAAAATACAAATTTAAAATGTTATTATATGATATATAATATCATGTCAATCTATGATTATAATGATTATATATATTTGCATAGGCGTACATAGGGTGTGAATTTAAGGGGTGCTAGAATAATAATTTTTCGTTTTTCGTTATTAGATTCTGAGTGAAGCGAGAAACGTATTGTTTTTACAATTTAGTACAATTTATAATATTTTCAATTTAGAATTGAATATTATATTTATATATATATATGAAAACTTTTTAGTAGAAATAATGAAAATTGTTTTGAGTACTAACATTAGTAATGTACAAGTGTGGTATAATTTTGGAACAGATTGGTTGACTTTATGGCTAAATGTAGAGCTTTGAATTTTTTCCGAAAATGTTCAATATTACTTGCATTTTTTGGTTTAACGGCATGAATTTTTTTATAGAAGCTTACTCATATACTATTTAATCTATTTAAAAAATATTTTGAAAATAGTTACTGATGATTTTTATACGGAAATATTCACACGTAATGTGTGGATTTCTATTTCATTATTTCTTGGTGCTTTTATTGTATAGGACTCACAAAACGCAGAATTCGGTAACTGGTGTATATTGCGAGTGCGAAAATGTAGGTAGTTTAACAATAAATTTTAAACGGTATTTGGTATTATTAATTATGATGTTTATTGTATGTTACGACTATGTGTTGCCACATTGGCAGACGACAAAATAAAAGTTGCCGCAATGGCGAACGACGAAAAAACTAAAAACTAAAAATATAATGTTGCCGCAATGGCGAACGGAAAACGACAAAAATTGTATATAAAAATAATGGACGTTGACCGAAATAATAATAATTTTACACGTGATATAAAAACTAAGATAATATACAATAATGAAACCCAATAATAACAATAATAATAATAATTATAATTATACATGACATTCAGGTACGTAATTAAAATTCACAATAATTGGACAGGAACGAAGAACAGTTGGAAGGTCATCGTCACGGCAGCGTCGGCGATAGCGGACGCCGTCTGTTCTGCGCGCAAACAATTGGTATAGATAAAATATTAAAAAGTAAAGATAAGTGGAGATGTCACTTGTGAACGTTCCTCCTTCGTTCCTTCGGTACTCGGAGAAATTAGTGGTTTATTATACTTAAGATTTGAATGCAATGATATTGCATTAGAAAATACGATTCTCAGTGAAACTCAATATATTACAATATTGCTATACTAATTATCCATTCCAAAATTTTACCACGTGTGTAAATTACGAATGTAAATATTTAAAATAAATTTTAATATCTTACGATCTAAACTTATTTAGTTATCAAGAAATAAAATAATGAAACCGTAATTTTGCCGATTTTCGAAAATTCTTACTTTATAAAGTTATGAAAAAAAATTGTCAGTCACGATTTTCAAAATATTTTGTAAAAATATTAAGTCGTATTGTCTAGACTTCGACAAAATTTTCAAACCAATAAACTTAAAATTGTAGGAAATATTAAACATTTTTATAAAAAAAGCCAAAACTCTATACTTAGTCAGAGAATCAACCATTTGTTTCTAAATTTTTTCTTGAAAAAATAGAATGAAGTTCACCTAAGTTAATATTCAAAAAAATTTTCAAGACACTATGATTAAAACTCAATTAGTTATCACGAAATTAAAAATTTAATATAACACAAACCATAATTTTGCCGATTTTCCGCTATTTTTTGGTAGTTTTTCCCCTTCCAAGGAAAAGCTTTTGAGAATTTCGAAAAATGAGCTAAATAAAATACTAACTAGATGCAATTTGCTACCGAAAACATAACTTACTTATGATAATCGGACCATTATTTCTACCCGAAAAAAAATCTTCATACATAAAAAAAAATATCATAATATTCATTTCTGTTAAAATTATTCAAATTTTAGAAGCTTATAAAATAAAGTTGTGACATACGATTTTGAAAATATTTTATAAAAAGATTAAGTTGTACATAGTTAGACACTGATAAAATTTTTAAATCAAAAAAGCAAAAATTACAGGAAGTATTGAACATTTTTGGAAAAAAGTTAAAATCTCTATATTTAGTCAGAAATTGAACCAATCGTTTCAAAACTGTTGTCTATAATGTAAAACACTTTTGTTGACACTTAAAAAAAGTTTCAAGTCCTTATGATCAATACTCAAATAGTTATCACGAAATTAAAAAAATTAAAATAATGAAACCATTATTTTTCCGATTTTCGAGAATTTTTATTTAAAAGCCTATAAAAAAAAATTGTCACTCACGATTTTTAAAATATTTTGTAAACAGATTAAGTACTATATGATTATACTTAAACAAAATTTTCAAAGCGATAAACCAAAAATTTCCAGAAATATTAAACATTTTTGGAAAAAAGTTCAAAGTTTTGTACTTGGCCAAACAATTAACCGATCCGTTCCAAAATTGTACCACACTTGTATATTTTCTATGTTGATACTCAAAAAAAATTTGAAGTCTCTTCGATCAAAACTTAATTAGTTATCACGAAATTAAAAAAATTAAAATAATGAAACAGTTATTTTGCCGATTTTCCACAATTTTTTTGGAGTTTTTCGCCTCCCAAGGAAAAACTTTTGAGAAATTCGAAAAATGAGCTAAATAAATTAACAACTAGACACGATTTGCAACCGAAAGCATACCCTGCTTCTGGTAATCGGACCATTATTTCTACCCGTAATAGTGTCTTCATACATCAAAAAAAAAATTTAAAAAAATACATCTTTGTAAAACCCATACATTCTTCGCTTCGCTCAGAATCTAAAATAAACATACTTCATCTATCTATATTTTTATTATAATAAATGGTATTTTATACAAAATAAAAAGTTATATAAATTATTATTTAATTAACAGGTATATTGTATTTACTTTGGTTTCTCCATGCAATTGCGAAATTCATGGGTCCATTCAAAGCTGTTGTTATATAATTAATTAATCTATTTGAACTTCAGATTAGAATATTTTGATAATGGCTTTATTTTAGAATCATTATTTATATTATAATATATTATTTAAATGTGTATAAGTTATAAGTATTAAGTACAAATAAAATTGTATTTTCAAGTTAAATAATCAATACTTACCGATACTAAAGTAACTGGATCTTAAATTGCCTGTTAAAGTGTTGGGAAATACATACATTTTATTAATTCGAAATAGTAATATAATACATGCTACTTTTAACATGGACTATTGAAATGAACATTACGTTAAAATAACTAATAAATAAAATATATATCTAAATAATTAGTGGTTAAATGTAAAATAGGTTAATCGAGTGTTAAATATTGTTTCTACAAGTGAGTATAAATTCTATTTAGATCAACACCCATTGCACTATTATAAAAAAAAAATAATTCAATATTAAAATATTTTATTATATTAATTTTATATGCAGAGTGATCATATATTCGAGTTCCAAAAATGATCAGAATTAACATAATTACATTCATTTTCATTGTTATTATTAGCATAATTATTTTTATAAACACGAATTTTTGATCACACGTGTAAAGATTCAATATATTTTGCAATGATACTTACATTCACATTCTAAATTTTTAAGAAAAAGCACAGAGGTTTACTATATAGTTAAATTTACACAATGGATTAATTTTTTTTAAAGCACATTTAATTTACATATTTGAAATTATGATTAATTTAATCCAAACAAAGTAATTAAGTATCTACATATTACATATTATTTACATGTAATATAAGCAATCATTAAAACTATAATCAATAAACTTTTTTATTGGTTTTATAATTTATAATTTAGGTATATTAATTTAATATTAAGTACAATGTTTTTATTATAAAATTAAAAATAATTCATTAATAAATAAGAAATAAATATCTATATAGTATATAGGTATGAGTCTATGTACAAGGTATGCAATTTCGATATTCTAATTTTCTTTAATTTCGTATTCTTATAAGTAGTTATACTACATAATTTATTTTATATCAGTTTTCGAAAAATATTACTTGAAAAAAATAGGTCAGGGGCCTCGTAAATACACCATTGGATATATTATACAATATAATGAAATGAAATATGGTAATTTGCATTATTAATTTTATATTTTAAACATTAAACGTAGTATAAATATTAATTATGTATAAAAATCATAAAAAAGCATGTAAAACTGCTAAAAAACGTAAAAATTATATTAAAATTCTAAAATTATTTTAATTTTAACAATACATTATAAAGTATATCATTATAAAATTATTCTAGAAATTTAAAACGTAATTAAAGTACATTTTTAAAATGTTTACGGTGCATTATTTTATTTTATTTCTCTTTAATTTATGGCTATTAATGCCATATGTTTATTATTTACGGTGAAATTAATTTTATTAGTGTAGAAATTATATTTTATCACTTGAGGAATAGGGATTGATTTGAAATTATAATTAAAGTATATTTGAATTAATTTAATAAGTATTTCATATTAAAATATAATAATGTAACCGTACAATACTTACTATTAGAGTTTTCTAGAAATTTAACAATAATCGCAAAGTTAGTTATAAAAGAACCGCGCTGTGGCGCCCTGGGTTTCCTAATACGCAGCCAAGTATACACCGGAGCATTTAGGTGTAATGTAACGCCGTAATGTAAGTGTTCGTGCTCGCTACAATATACGACGGGTGATAGTTACAGGTTGCGCGCACTACTCAGTATCGATTGTTCGCCGGTCTATCCATCACATAGGCATACTTAGCAATTTATAAGGGAGGGTTCAGATTTTATTTTTTAGAAGCTTTCATGAAGCTGACCCCCCCCCCTCACCGTTTCATGATATAAAAAATTATACATTGCAAAAAAATGAAATAAATATGTTCTGTATCCGTATACATTGTAATACAAAATCTGAAACAGGTGGTAAAATATCAGTTTTTTTTATCATGGGGAAGTGTTTAAACCCGTTCGACCCCCTATAAATATGTCTCTTATCCATCAGTTTTCAGTTATAGACACCTTAACATTACAGTTCCATTACACCTAAAAACTCCGGTGTGTACCCGGCTCAATATACAATTTCAAAGTTAGGAATTAATAATTATAATCATATCATCCGACTCTTCTAGTAATTTAACCATAATCACATTCAATAATTTGAAATTATTATCAATGTATATTTGAATTAATTTAATTATTTTTATATTTAATATATATTTAATTATAGTTTCATATAATACCTTATTTATAATTTCAAAGTTATGAATTAATAAACATATAATACTTACCATCCAAGTTTTCTAGAAATTTAACAATAATTGCAAAGTCAGTTATAACTTCTAAACATAACACATTTCAGGGGCATACGCATGAATTTTTACAATAACAAATATTAAATATGTATATTATATATTTATCAAAAAGTAATTTTAATTTTGATAGTTATACATTACCTATTTATAAATTTTTTTCTTTTGCACTATAGGTATAAATTAAATGGGTGACTGGGTCTGGACCAGAAATCCTCCCCTTGGCAGGCGTGTAGCCAAAAATTTTTTTTAGTAATGTGTTTTAATTTTAAAGTTTAAAATATTAAAATTAAACATGTTAAACTACTTATCATGGTGTAATCCTTCTTTGTGAAAATATTACATTATATTATCATTTGTCTATTTCATAATTCATAATACAATTATTAAACAAAAACATGTGACAAAATGTTTTCTAAAAACTATAGTTTAAAATATTTTTTTAGTATAAATACGGTCTTATGGTGAGGGGGGGGATGTTTTAACACCATAAATACCCACTGACTACGCCAATATCCCTTAGGTATGCCTCTGTAACATATTTTACTGAACCAACCACAGAACAATATTAATTTATTGATTTATTACAAGATCAGTTATGTAATTTTAATAATTCTATTGAGTGTGCGATCTATTTTGTGCCAAAATCGCAAAATTACATAAAAAGAATACGTTTTAATTTTTTGTTAAATTTTCACGATTCCCATGTTACGCATCATCGCTCTATTCTTAATACACATCAAGCGATGAACGAGTTTGGAAATCGTGGCAATTCTAACTTAGATATGGCACCAACTTCGTTATTTTGCAAATGTATAGATACATTCAGAAACGTTCTG
Organism: Eriosoma lanigerum; assembly: GCA_013282895.1. Lineage (NCBI taxonomy): Eukaryota > Metazoa > Arthropoda > Insecta > Hemiptera > Aphididae > Eriosoma > Eriosoma lanigerum. The sequence goes on from CM023358.1 coordinate 51,926,085, forward strand.
CTCTGATTGGTTCATTTGAATTTACCGCGGTTTTGTTTATCATTTTAGATTACCAATTTTATTTTATTTTATTTTTTTTTTTTGTAATTATTTACACCTTTTGTATAGTTTTTGATTAATTTTAATTGAACAATGCTATTAGTAATCCGACGTGGATTTGCACAACAAATCGAGGAATATTTTCGATTTGCAGAGCGAAGCGACGAGTGCCAGCAACGCGCAGAACTTACCACGTCTGCGGTTAAGTCTATGCATTATAAAACATTAAGTAGATATCTGCCTAACTATTTACCTTGTTCATCTCATTGCAATGAATTATTAACTAATAAAATTGTTTGACAAAATGTATGTTATGCGTTGTTTTATGTGCAGTCAATTATGAGTTTATGATTATAATATATAATATATATATATAATCAATGATAATACTAATATTTATAACAATATAAAATAATTAAAACATATAGTATATTATCTATAAATAATATTTACTATATTTAGTGCAACATAAAAACATGACGATGAATTTAAGAAAAAAAAAATTGTCGAAAACACAACTGTGGTGAATTCAAACGAACCAATCAGAGCAGTTCTTAATTTTTACCTATATTTGTAAAATACGCTGTTCGGAAATACGCAGCACCGCAGATGGCGGCGATTATCGGTCATAAACCGATTTTTATTTTATTATAATTAGACGGAGCATATAGCTGTAGTTCCCGCTGTAAAACATGACTCCGCTGTTCGTTTAGTTTCGCTCTAATGCGCATGTGCATCAATGCGTAAGTACGACAATATTATAATGTATAATGAAGTTAATATACACAGTATGATATACTAAATATATACAATTTGATGTTACAATATACAGTTATAGTACAATAAACAATAACAGTAAACAATAATAAATTTAAATTTAAAATTATAAAAGGTGGTCGAGGCTACAGTAAAATAGATGAGACAATGTCGTAATAAACCACAGATGAAATCATAATGGCGGCCCCCGGTCGTGGGACCATATTAATATTAGGAATTAAAATCAATGTACGTTCTATATAATAATATTATTATAGAACATTAGAACGTACTATTACAGTTTAGTATATTGAGTAGATTATATATTTTTTTTTTTTTTTTTTTAAAAAAAATAACAACAATTTCAAGTGCAAAATACGTTTTTTTATATTATTACAAAACTAAACAATTTTCTTTTTCTTTGATAAGTAGAAAAAAAAATACTATCCGTATATTAATATATTTATTACAAAATATACAATATAATCTGTTTGTTATTAAAAATACTGAAAATTAACAAGATGAATGCAAATTTAAGATAATTTAAGAAAATTACAATATAGTTAATAGTTATTATATAATTCTGTGTTTCATTGATGCATTGTTGGTAATAAAAAATATATATTTAAAATTATTTTGAAATAAAGATAAAATATATTTTATTATAATGTGTAATATAAATCACAATATTATGTTCACCAGACTATCTAACTATAACCTTGGTTACCCAGAAAAATATTGAATGAATTGTTGTTTCGGTTTAACTACGATAATAGTTCGTTTAAACGATAATAGTTGTTCTATTTAAAATTTAATAATTCGATGGAGTACTATTGATAATGTTTTGTAGTCAACCAAAAGATAAAATTTGTTAGTGATATAATAAAATCTTTACTTACGACTCGTAAGTAACATTTTCGAGTTTAGTTTTAATTTAATAATATATAATACGTAAAAAGTATATAGTTATATATATATATATATATATAGTTACCTGCTAAGATTGAATTTGATATTATTAATTGAATCGTAATTAATGTTAGTAATAAACCACGTTTAAATAAAACCATGATAATTTGTTAATTTTTGAAGTGTTTAAAAATTATTAATTTGTATGTTACACACTGATTGCCAAAAAACGAATAATGTACTTTTTTTTTTATAACAATCTTGCACGTTATTATGACGATTATTTAAAAATGAATTGTTATATTTGTCAAACAAACATAAAGGTATTAAAAAGTTTTATATAGGTTATGTGTATTGGGCGACAATTGTTTTTAAAAAATTAATATATTAAAAATGAGGTTCTATAATAACACAATAAAATTGCTTACCTATAGCTTCAACTTTTGGTTATACTATAGCTTATGGTCTGGACGAAAAATTGAAAAAATATAATGTATTTATCAAAATGTATATCATAAGGTATACCCAATAATCATGTTACTAATTTACAATATAGTAATTATTATTATTTATTAATAAAAAAATTAATTTATGTATTTAATATTTGTTAGGTACTGTAAAAATTAATGGGTACAACCATTGACGTGTTACGTCTGTGTCTTAGAAGTTACAACTAACTTTGCGATTATTGTTAAATTTCTAGAAAACTGTTATTGTAAGTGTTGTATAAATATGAATTATTAAATTTTAAATTGTAAATTTTATTCCTCTAGTAATAGAATATAATTTCTACACTAATAAAATTAATATCATCATAAATAATAAACATATGACATTAGTAGCCATAGTAATTAATTAAAGAGAAAAAAAAGTGGGAACGTCAATTTAGGATGTTTCTCCTTCGTCTCTTCGGTCCTCGGAGAAATTAGTGGTTTATTATAATTATTAAGATTTGAATGCAATTATGATGCATTAGAAAATACGATTCTGAGCGAATCTCAATAAATTAATATATATTATACTGATATTCCATTCCAAGATTTTACCACGAGTGTAAATTACACATGTATATATTCAAAATAAATTTTGAATTCCTACGATCAAAATTCAAGAAGTTATGATATCATGATAAAAATTGTCAGTCACGATTTTCAAAAATTTTTATAAATAGATTAAATAGTGTATGATTAAGTTTCTACAAAAATTTCAAACTGTTAAATCAAAATCTGCGGGTATTATTAAACTTTTTTAGAAAAAATTCAAAGCTATATTAAGTCAAAAAAACCTATGAGATTACTCAAAACAATTTTCAGGCCTCCACGATCAAAACTTAATAAGCAATCAAGAAATAAAAAAAATAAAATAACGGAAACCGTAATTTGCCAATTTTCCGCTTCTCAAGGAAAAATATTGGGATAATTAAAAAAATCAAAAATACTAAATAAAGTACCAACTAGATAAAACCTAATAGCCTATTTGTGGTAATTGGACCATTTTTTCTACGGAAAATAGTGTATTCAGACATAAATAGATCATTGTAAAACCAATATATATATATTCATCGCTTCGCTCAGAATCTAAAATGTAGGTACATACTTATATACTTACCTGTATCTATATGACTGTATCTATAACCTATGAAGTAAATAGTAATGTATTTTTAATACATTTAAAAAATAAATTTTAATTTTTTATTAAATTTTAAATCATATAATATGTAAGAATTATAATAATTCTATAGAATAAATGTATTAGTAATCCAAATAAAACTTAAATTTAAATGATGTTTTAAATGCCAATGTTAGTGGATAATGCATACATTTATTATTATTTAAAGT
>CM023358.1:51939626-51962770 GCA_013282895.1 Eriosoma lanigerum
TGAAACTAAGTAAATATAAAATAGGAATCGAGTATTTACTAATTAACCTTATGTTTTTCACCTATTTTTCATAATTTTTGGTTCCAACAAACCAACATTTAATAATTGCTTATATGTCGTTTTTATCGTTTCGTGTTATTTGTTCAGTAATATGTAAGGAACAAATAACAAAATTCAAAATTCAGTTAAATAGTAACCTAACCTAACCAAATACTGTACATCTAATCATTTAATAGTTTTTGATTAGTGATAATTGTCTGGCTTATGATTATTGACAATGCACGACAATGTTGTTTTTTCTCATTTTTTCTAAAATATTGATATATACCATCTTACTTTTTAAGATTTGTGCCATGTTTATGTCCTACATGAGATATGTATAGATTTTGAGCGAAGCGAGGAATGTATTGGTTTCATAGAGATATATATTTTTTTTTTTAAAACAATTTTAGGTAGTAACAATTGTCTGATTATCACAACTAGGGTATTCTTTCGGTAGTAAATTGTATCTAGTTTGTAGTTTATTTAGCTCATTTTCCGAATTTCTCAAAAGCTCTTCCTTGGGAGAAGAAAAACTACCAAAACTGGTGAAAAATCTGCAAAATTACTGTTCCTGTAATTTTAAATTTTATAATAATAATATTATTCGTTATAACATATTGAGTTTTGATCTTTATGACTAAAATTTTTTTTTTGACTATTTACATATGTAATATAAAAGTGTGATAAAATTTTAGAATGAATTGGTTGATATTTTGGCTATGAACTTTTTTCCGAAACTGTTTAATATTTCAAGCAATTTTTGTTTTATCGGTCTAAATATTTTATTGAAATCTAATTATTCATTATTTAATCTTTTAACAGAATATTTTGAACATCGTGACTGACAGTTTTCTTCATAAGTTATTCAAGTTGAAATTTCTGAAAATCGGCAAAATAATGATTTTGTTCTTTAAATTTTTTTTATTTCATGATAACTAATTAGGTTTTGATCGTAGAGACTTGAAACTTTTTTGAGTATTAACACAGGTGTTCTTCATTAGAGAAAAAATTTGGAGGTCTATTGGTTAATTTTCTGACTAAGTATTGAGCTTTGAATTTTTTTTTGAAAAAATGTTTATTATTTCCTGCAATTTTGGTTTATCGGTTTTAATATTTTATCGAAGTCTAATCAAATACTATTTAATCTAATTTCAAAATATTTTTAAAACAGTAGTTGATAATTTTTTTTATAAGCTCCTAAAATTTGAATATTTTTATATAATTGAATATTATATATATATTTTTTTTTATATCAGAGGGCACTTTTTCGGGTAGAAATAATAATCCGATTACCAAAAAAAGGGAACTTCTTTCGTACTAAATTTCATCTAGTTGGTACTTTATTTAGCTCATTTTTTGAATTTCGCAAAAGTTTTTCCTTGAGAAGTGGAAAATTGGTAGAATTACTATTTCCGTAATTTAAATTTTTTAAATATTTTATTACTAATTGTGTATTGATCGTAAGAATTTGAAAATATTTTTGAGTACTAATATAGGTATTATTTACGTTTAGTAAAATTTTGAAACGGATTGGTTTGTTTTTTGGCTAAATATAGAGCTTTGAATTTTTTCTAAAAATGTTTAATATTACCTGCAGTTTTTGGTTTAAAGGTATGAAATTTTTATAGATGCCTACTCATATACTATTTAATCTATTTACTAAATATTTTGAAAATTGTGACTGATAATTTTTACTATTAAATGATAACTTCTTGAATATTGATCATAGGGATTTGAAAATTATTTTGTATATTTACATATGTAATTTACATTCGTGGTAAATTTTGAAATGGATTATACCTTATTATTATATTGTTATATATTGAGATTTACTGAGAATCGTATTTTATTATGCAATATCATTGCATTCAAATCTTAATAATTTCTTTCTCCATTAATTTCTCCGAAAGGACGAAGGAGGAACGTCCACAATCGGCCTTTCCCACTTTTTTTAAATTTTATTTCATACGAATAAATATTCAATCATTTAAAAAAAAAATTAATATAAATCTACAATATGAAAGTATTAATATAAACATATAAGAAAAGTATTACATTGCAGTTGAAATATTTATAAATTATTTGGCTACTGCGACATAATGTTATAAATAATTGTTTTTTATTATAAGCTTTTTATTAATAATGTACCAACAACAATGTAGTTATTAACAATGAAACTATTCAATCAATTTTTATGTACAGTGTTAGAATAGATAGAACAGATAGTGTAGAATATGAACTTTACATGAACATATTATTTTCATGTCACTGATTATAGAGGAAATTGAATGTTCTATCTTAGGTCGTGTACTCGTATTGAACTCTGTTCCCCTAATATTAAAAATGATTAACGAATAATTAATTAATTTGAATATATAAGGTACTTATAAATTAATTTATAATAATATAAACTAATTTTAAATTAAAGTATATATTATTGAAAAGGGAATAATGTAAATTTTATATAATGAATTTATAATTTCGTCTACGAGTATATTGTGCACAACTGCACAAGTCATAAATTTCGTAACTATTTTAATAATTACATTTATAATTAAAAACAAATAAAATTTTTAAAAAAACATAGGAATTAATTTGTAAAAAATAATTTCGAAATATTCTACTAACTAAATAATATAACTTAACATATAATTGTTTGAACAATTGTTTTTAAATTATTATTTTATTATATGCTTTCTATATAAAGGTTTATAACAATTTTCTTTTTCATTAAACTCAACTTTTAGTATCCAGTCTATTCATTTTTCTTAAAAACTTATCATGAATACTAATTATAAATTTTTAGCAATTTTAGTTGTTTTACATACTTTAACGTATGAAGTATATACAAGTAATTATTTCACATAATATATTATAATATTACATAATAGAATTTCTCAATATTAATTTTTATTATAAAGTATAATAATTTCTTTAATAAATGTTTAATAGTTATTAGTTTATTTGTATTATTATTGTTCATACTCAGGTTACTCTTTTTATTACATTGATTATTTTATTATAAAGAACAGGAAATTTATTTAGTGGACTAGTTGTATAATACGTTTAATGAAATATCATCATTGTGTATATAACAGTATAGGAGTTGCCCGATCGCTATTTACAATGTAACTGAACTAACAGACAAATTCTCGTATCATCTTATCTGTCGATAGCAAAAAGATGATGATAAATAAATTTAATAATAATTAATTTACTATAACATACAATTCTTTTACGATCAATACGGAACAATTATCAAGTGTACATTTTTAAAAAAACTTTTGACTCGGTTGCCATTCATATGCGGATTAAGAAACATGTTATACCTCATACAATATCCCACCTTCCCATTATTATATAAGATACCGACGAAATATATTGTAAATCCCAATTAATGAATATTGATTAAAATATTTAGATTCTATCTCATCCTCACTTTAAACCATTGTTTTTAGGAAAAATATGTTTATAACTAGAAAGTTAAATTTTAAACTTTAATTTCAATGTATCGAATTATGCTATACATTTAGTTAATTATTTATAATCATTTACTTATTCAATAACTAGCACTAAGTCAAACTATTATGTTATTAGATGTATAGTAATTGGTATAGACCTGCAAATATCAGAATTTAATTGTAATTTAATTTAATTACAGTTTAAAGTTATTAAAAATATTCAGCAAATTTAAGAAGTATTAATTAAGTTGTACTGAAATATAGAAATCTAATAAAATAAATTGAAATAAATTGAGCATTAATTTAATTGCTTTTGTCAAAAAAATTATTTATTACATAATACATAAGTACAACTTAATTATATTTTAAATATTTATTCCAAACAAAATTTTATTCAGTAATAATCTTAAAAACTGAGTAGGTACTCTAATTTTAAATGAATTTATGTTCGAACCTCAAAACGTATTAATATATACTTATGACACATTTTAAACTTAATGATATTTCTTTAATATCCATCTCAAATGTATTATATTTGTTTTTACCTTTATTTTTTGTATTGTCATTATTTATTATTTCAAATACATGACAAATTAATTTTAATATATTTTTTTTATCTTTTTAATGCGAAGTGAGTACGTTTTTAAATATTTTTTTTTTTAATAAATTATAGTTGTTCAGTCTTAAGCCGTGTGCCGGGTCCACGTCAAACGCGCAACGTTGCTGTAACGTAGCTACAACATTCTATCGCTTGTTACATTCTCGCGAGTACATGCGTTCATACAGCGCGTAGGGATGTATGATTGTAACATGATTAATTCGATACATTCAACGAAAAATGTAGCAACTCCATTTTGTCAATTGATCAGTAGGAGCATAATAGAATTCAATGTTAATTTCTTATTCTATTTTAATATTATTTTATTATCTCTGTGGGATAGATGGATCATTTTTGTGGTCGATAAAGAAAAAAAAATCCTTTATCAGAATGTAGTGTTAAAAGTCGTAACTCAAAAACGAAAAAAATTGAGTTACTACCTTTTTCGTTGGATGTATCGAATTGTTTTCCAAATTTCTTCAATGTGTTTGTGTTGTTCAGAAATTACTGTTGTCCGCTATTGTTTTAGCAGCAATAATAAGATACTGACAATTCTCGTTTAAACGAGATAAACAAAACGTGCCGAACACTGCGCATTTTCCATAATACCCCGATCAAAAGCGCAACATGCTCGAACGTACATGTTCGTGCGCAGACTAGGTCCACACCAAACGCACCGAACATGGTAGCAACGTTGCAAAACATTTTATGCGTTTGGTGTGGACCCGGCTTTAAAATATCTATTTAAATTATTTGTTTTCGCGCTGTATTGGTATAACAAAATAGCCGTACGTATTCTGGTGGACAAAATTATCACTAACCGGAGTAGGATAAAATATATTATTGTTCGTTACCTCGATGTACATACAGCATACAGGCCTTGATGTACACAGAAAAAATACATTTTTACTTTTTTATAACCTTTTTATCCTTTTATTCTGTGTTAAGTATATGTGTATATGTGTTTTTACTTACATTCATCATTTTAACTACATAGTGATACTGGCATACGGTGTTAGTTAGTATTATAACTAAGCTACATACTTATGAAATTATGAATTCATGTTTAATTAAATGATACAATTACCATTTACTAGTATTACCTTTTTATAACCAATGACCTATGGCGTAATAAAAACAAATTTATTTTTAAATTAATAATAATAATAATATTCTTGTAATTTATTATTTGTAGTAGTTATGGCTGGAAAAAATAAATGCCATGTAAATTGTTTGGTTTTTAGTTGCAAATATTTATGTTTAACCTTGTCCGATAACAGTTTTCACAATTTTCCAAAAAAAAATGACTCAAGAGTATTGTGAACAAATCAATTAGGAATAAATGAAAAAGATGATAAAAGGTGGATGTTTGCAATTAATTTGCGTATAAGAAAAAAACTCTGCTCTAGCTATTTTAAAGAAAATGATTTTTTCAATTGAAATAAGTACCTATATAATTTGAAAAATATTTATTCATTTTTGATTAAATATTTAGCTACTATAATTAATAAACATCATCATAAGATTACTGCTATTCCAACTCAAAATTTGCAACAACATTCATTGAATTAATTGAACATTTGGAAAATATAAATATTTCTCCAAAAGTAAAAGACATAATTTATTTGTATATATCACACTGTCTACATATTATATAATCACAGTTTTTGTATAGTAAGATAATATTTGAATTATATGAATTACAAAATTGGTTTTACAATTTTTAATAAATAATAATATACTCATCACTAATCAGTTATATTTATCCTACTCCGGTCCGATGGAGTATCCGTCAACCATAAGGACCACTAGCGTTCATTGTGTTAATTTGTTTTCTCAATAATATAGAAATTTGCTAGACTAAACCGGTGTATAATACTGGAGCATCTATAGTGGATCTGAAAATTATAAGTTTAAAATATTTTAAACCAGGGGTCTGAATTGAGAAATTTAGGTTTAATTTAATCCCACTACAATGGTATTACAAAAGATTCATTCGTAGATTTATAACACAAGTGGTACAAAATTTGTTGATCGAAATTATTGTATAATAGTTTTAATTTTACTTTGAACGATTTAATATCAGTATACATATCTGAGAGTAATTTTCCTTTGCCTTATAATTTTATCTTCAATTTATTTAAAAATGTTGTTATAACTGTTAAAAATGCCAATTCGAAAATCCATGATTTATCTAATAGTTCAGAAATAATTTTATTTTTTTCATTCATAAACATTTCTATTTTTAATCTTAGATCAAAAAATCATTTAAGTGCGACACTTCTACTCAACCATCTGACTTCTGTAAAATATATAACGTCGTTATATTCCGATTCAGTTTCAGCCAGAAAATGTTGAAATTGACGATGACCAAACCATTTTTTCGGATAAAATTTATTGAGGAAATAATACACTCATAACTTCTTGACACGCAAGAACTTTACAAGACAATGCTTCTTGGTGAATTATACAATGAAAATTCATAGGAATTTCATAATGGTTTTCTTCTAACATTTTTTTTTTATTCTTCCTACCATACCTTTATTTGTACCACTCATGTTTTTCCCGCCATCTATTGTTACACTTATTCATTTTTTCCAGTCTAATCCTAAATTGCTTAGTGATTTATCAATACTTTCGAACAGATCTTCTCCTGTGGTAGTCCCTTTTAAACTAAAAAGGTCGGCAAGTTCTTTATTCAAGTTTTCATTAAAATTATCATCAATCCCTCGAATAAAAATTAAAAGTTGAGCTATATCACATACATCTGTACTGTCATCCATCGTGAATGAAAAAAAATTGAACGAATTAATTTTTTCTTTGAGTTGCTGCATTAAATTATTTCCTTATTCTTCAGTTTTTCTTACACAAGTCCTAGCAGAAAGGCTTCAAAGTATTTTTTTTTATCTGGGAAGATTTCGTCAACAACAGCAAGCATACATTTTTTTAACGAATTCAGTATCAGTGAAGGGACGATTATTTTTCGATATAATTTGTGAAAATACATAACTAGCCTGCACTATCGATTTATTTGGATCAATTTGTTTTTTAAAAATATTTTGTTGACTATTTAAAAAAGTTTTAAAATGATTAATTTTTATTTTTCGTAAATTACTAATGATATTTTCAAAAGTTGATTTATGTTCACTATCCTAATGCCGTTTTATGTTATATTCTTTCATTACTGCTACTGTTTTTTGAACAATTAAACTAATTGGCTTACCTTTGTTTTCGACGAAAAAGTATAAATCAACCCAAGAATTATTAAAAAAAACAATTTTCATCATTAATTTTTCTTTTTTTAGTCGCCATTATGTTTGAATTTATTTGTAAAATGAAACTATTACAAAGTCACACGTACGGTGTAATACTAATCGCTACAAACGCAAAGTAAATATGGTCTATGACTGAGTAGTGCAGCCATCATTATTTTCGAATTCGATTAGAATCTAATTATAGAATAATAATAACAATTTTATAGATTAAACTGACTATATAACTATAATATAGAATAAACATCAACTATTAGATTAGATTTTATTTATAAATAAAAAAAAATTGAATAATATTGAAAATTTTAAAACCACCTTTGTGCGGGCCATCAAAAATTGCTTCGCGGGCCGCGGGTTGCCGACCCCTGTTTTAAATTGATTTAGTAAGAAATTCGTTGTGTACATTGATTTATCCCCATTTTTTTGTTAGTATCATGTTCTATACCAATTATTTCCCTGTTTTTTTTTAAATAATTGTTTTAAAGATAATTAAGATATTAATATACCAATTAATGAATATTTTCTATGAATCGTCGATTCATAGAAATTTTATTTATAGATATTTTATTTTCTATGCTACGAACCTACATATTAACGTTATTAAATATTGTTAAATTTATAATATTTAATATGGATAATTATAATTTAAATGATTTAAATAATCATATAAAAATAAAATAAAAATAGGAACATAAAATATGATTATATTAAATGCGATAATAAAATTAATTAGGGGTAACATGATTAGGTGGAGATAAATCTGGATTAATATTTTTGAATCATATCAACATGATGGTCGAAAAAAATTAACCAATTTTATCTTTTTTTTGTAATCGGTTTACTAACGAATTTCTCATTCGTCAATTTCAAACTGGTTTACTCTTAAGGGGAAATTTATACCGGTTTAAAACTTTTGAGAAATTCAAAAGATAAATTAAATAAAGTACTAACTAGATGAAATTTGCTATGGAAAGCATACCTTAATTGTGATAATCGGACAATTATTTCTATCAGAAATCGTGATTTCAGACTTTTAGAAACACAGAATATCACAATATTCAATTCTATTAAATATTATGAATTTAGTAGCTTATAAAAAAATGCAACCATCGATTTTCAAAATATTTTGTAAATAGGTTAAGGAGTATATGAGTAGTCTTCTACTCATTATAATTTTCAAACCGATAAACACATGGTTATAGGTAATATTAAACATTTTTGGATAAATTTCAAACTTTTAAATTTAGTCAGAAAATGAACTAATCCATTTCAAAATATTATTACATAAGAAGAATACATTTGAGAATACTCAAAAAAATTTCTAGTATATATGTTCAAAACGACATTAGTTAATACAATATATTTAAAATAGAATTAACGGAAATCGTAATTTAGCCTACTTTCCATCATTTTTTGGTAGTTTTTCTTCTTAAAGAAAAACTTTAGAGAGATTCAAAAAAATGAGTTATAAAAACTACCAATTAGATGTAATTTGCAACTGAAAGCACAAAACACCGAATCTGCAAGAAACTCAGTATATATAATATACTGATAATATTCATTTTTATACATTTTCTTTATTTATCAAATAAAGTGTAACAAAAAAAAAAGTTTTCACAAAAATAAATAATGAAATTGAAGTCAGTCAAAAATGTGGATTCCGAAAATTTTACATCCACCCCTCCCTTATTAGTAGTTTTTCTGTTTGATTAGAAAAAATATTGAGAATTTCAAAAAAATTACGTAAAAAAAAAGTATCAACTATACTTGTTTCATTTAAGATAGGCACGGTGTCGGATGAAAATTGCTCGGTTTAACGCATCTCCACACCTCATCTTAACTGGATCCCCTCCCATGCCACAGAAATATGTAATTACGCTGATTGCTGTCGTCAACGGTAGCGGTAGCGAATTCATGCGGAACTATTTAAATGTATAAAAATAGCATGTGTAGTTGAGCGGCAGCAGCGCTGACTTCCAAGAGTCTTTCCAAAGAGTCCTTTTCAGTCCTGATATGTCGGCATTGTTCGGGTGCGTGAATCGAATTGTCGATTCGGCAGGGATTTTTCTAACAGTTTACGTGCTCGAAACTGTACCTTTTTTAAATGGTACAGAGTATAGACAATATTTTCTACTTATAGCATTTCTTATTTGTGATAATCGGAGAATGTCTACTACACAAACAAATGATTTCAGACATAAAAGTATCATATTTCATCAAATTCACTCAATATTCTAACTTTAAATTATACAACAATGCATAATTTATAAAATGGAATTGGAAAAATTTTCAAATGGTAAAACCAAAAAATTGAAAATTATATTGAACGTTATTCAGAAAATAATTAAATTTTTGGAAAAGTTCTATATTTGGACATCAATATAATATTTTTTTCATATGAAAGACACCTATATGGATAATTCATAAAAAAATTGTTTAGTCTCTACATTCAAAATTAAATTATTTATCATCAAATATTTAAAATCGAGTTCGTCAAAATTACAGTTTCCATGAATTTTGAAATTTGTCGATAGTATTTTTTCTCTCAAAGTAATTACAAAAATTATCTAAATAAGATACCGATTATAACATACATTATGGTTATCGGACCAATTTCTGCCTGAAATCATGCTTTCAAATATAAAAAAAGCACAAATCAATTAAAACTAATATATTCTCGTTTCGCTCAAAATTTAAATCAATTATTATTTTTTATTTGCGTTTTGAATTTTTCTTTTTAGTGTTTTTTCATTTAATTACGAACGGATTATAAAATAATATTAATTCATAAAATACTTTTCTTATATAAGTCATATAAACTAACCTAATACATTTGCCATTAATGCTAACACAAATTCAAAAATGTTTCATTTTTTGCAACAATTTATAATTTTTTATTCAACATCAACAATAAACATTATACTTTCATAATATAATCTATACATTTATAATTATTATTTATTTTAATCGCTGTTTTATCAATCTGTTATTAGATCAGTGCAATCAATGACATTAATATAAATAATTGTACTTTTTATTTAAGATAAGGGAAGTAGTAATGCTGGTAACGAAACAACTGACAATAATGAAGAAAGTAATTAATTTCATAAAAATTATTTAGTCAATAATGTAAAATAATATTTTTTTCTTTAAGTTACTATTTGCTTTAAATTTTAAAATAACTGTACAAAATGTAATTATTTTATAATATTAATTTTAATTTTAAATATATAATATTTAGTTAAACATGAAGTTAACTAGATCCAGTTAAATATATTTATTTAAATGAACATGATTTCATCAACACATGATAACAATTTCATTATTTGTTGCTGTTTTAAGAAATTTTCCAATAAATTTAAATATAAGTATATTTCAAACTTTTGTAATTTCTGTGTGATAATTAAATAAATAAAATTAATTACTAATATTTAGTTTTTATAACAATATCCGTCTTCTTGAATATTAGTACTATTTTATGATACAGGATTTTTTTTGAATATTTAGTGTAAAACAAATTAATGTGTTTTTATTCGTCGGTGTTTGAGAAGCTTTACGAAATCTTCACTTGCCCATATGTTATAAAAATACTCAAAGTCAATTTGATTATGAATAAAGTTACATTTAAATTAGCATTGATTTTAAAAATAAATATATGAATGAAAACTAATTTTATGGTCTTTAGATATTACTAAAATTCATAAAAATGTAATATATAGACATATAAACTAAATTATTTCTATGATTTTAATTTTCCATTACATATTATGTAGCACCAAAATTACCACAAATGGGAGGTAAACTATTTTATTTTTAAAGAAAATATGATTAATTGTTGCTACTTTATATTGTAAACATTTTTAATGAATTTATAATTGAATCCAATATTCGTATGAAAATACGAATCAGACGTACGTATAAATAGTATAAAAAGAAATAAATAATAAACGTTTTTTATGTACGTCAAATTAGACAAACGTGCAAGTTCAGAAAATCCTTCGTACATTAAGTGTAAAAAAAATTAATCATAATGTGTTTTCTACATCAGTGCTTTTAATGCTCACGAAATTTTCACTAAACTATAAGTTTTAAAAATGCACAATGTCAATTTGATTAAGAATAAAGTAACATTTAAATTTGAGTTAACATAAAAAATAAATATGTGAAAGAACTCTAAAGTTATAATCTTTAGCATAGATTTATAATTTACAAAAATGTAATATATAGACTTATAAACTTAATTAATTCTGTAATTTTAATTATTCATTACATATAATGTCTCACCAGCACCAATAAGATTGAGAGGTAACCTATTGTTATTAATTTTTATAAAACTAAATAAACATATATTTATAATTTGTTGTAATAGATTAAGAAAAAAATATATATCTATAATTTGTGCCATTTATAATTGATGATGATGAATTTATAATTGAAACCACATTCGTATATAAACAATGAAAAAGATCTAAAGGCAAAAACTAAAAAAGGATATTAACAAAAAGGAGTTATGATTAACAATACCAAATTAGGCAATGATGTAAATTCAATGAGTTCTTCGTATACTATGTGTAAATAAAAATAATCTTAATGTGTTTTTCTGCGTCAGTACTTAAGATGCTCACGAAATCATCACTTGACCTTAAGTTATTAAAACACACAATGTCAATTGTTTATGAATAAAGAAACATTTAAATTTGGATTTTTTTCAAAAATAAATATGTGAAAGAGCACTAAATTTATAATTCTTTGAACATCACTATTAATTACAAAAATGTAAAATATAGAATTATAAACTTAATTAATTTTATATTTTCAATTTTACATTACATATTATATCGCACCAACAGCACAAGGAATGGGAGGTAACATCTTTTAATTTTTTTTTTATAAAACTAAATATTGATATATATATATATATATCTTTGTTATAAAAGTTGAAGAAAAAAAAAGCAATTGGCGTTACTTTATATTATACACATTTTTTTTTTTTATGAACACAACATTCATAAAAAAATATGAACCAGAGGCACGTGGAAATATTGTAAGAGGAAATATACAATAAAAGTTGTTTATGTACGTTAAGTTAAGCAAACGTGCAAGTTCAGAAAATCCATTGTACAATATGTGTAAAAAAATTTATTCTTAATGTATTTTCTACGTCAGTTCTTAAGATGCACACGAAATCTCCATTTCACCTTATGTTTTAAAACTGCACAATGTCATTTTGATTAAGAATAAAGATTATTTAAATATGAATTATTTTTAAAAATAAATTTGGAAAGATTACACAATTTTAATCCTTAGAACATCACTACAAATCATATATAAATAAAATGTATAGAAATAAAAACTTATTTAATTTTATAATTTAAATATTTTATTGCATATTATGTCGCACCAATAGCATCAGGAATGGAAGGTAACCTATTTTAATTTTTTTTTATAAAAGTGTATAAAACTAAATGAAAATATAAATGCCATTTATTTTAAAAGAATTAGGAAATAAAATATGATTAATTGTTGCTACTTTATATTATACATATTTTTAATGAATTTATAATTGAACTCAACATTTGTATGAAAACACGAACCAGATACACGTTGAAATAGTATAAAAGGAAATAAACTTTAAAATTTTTTATGTACGTCAAAGTAGGCAAACGTGGAAGTTGCTTATAATGCTCACGAAATCTGCACTAAACCATAAGTTTTAAAAATGCACAATGTAAATTTGATTAAGAATAAAGTAACATTTAAATTTGAGTAAATATAAAAAATAAATATGTGAAAATACAAAAAAAATTATAGTCCTTGGAACATCACTATAATTAACAAAAAAAGTAATGTTTAGACATATAAACTTAATTAATTCTGTGATTTTAATTATTCATTACATATTATGTCTCACTAACACTACCAGAAATGAGAGGTAACTTATTATAATTAATTTTTATAAAACTTAATATACATATATTTATAATTTGTGCCATTTTATATTACACACATTTTTAATGAATTTATAATGAAACCCACATTCGTATGAAAACAATGAAACAAACACACATGAAAATACTATAAAAGGATAAAAACAAAAAGGAGTTATTATTAACTAAACCAAATTAGGCAAAGGTGAAAATTCAATGAGTTCCTCGTATATTATGTGTAAAGAAAAATAAATCTTAATATGTTTTTCTGCGTCATTGCCTCTGAAGCTTACGAAGTCATCACTTGCACCTTAGTTATTAAAATACACAATGTCAATATGATTATGAATTAAGATACATTTAAATTTAAATTATTTTTAAAAATAATTATGTGAAAGATCACTTAAGTTATAATCCTTAGAATATCACTATCATTGACAAAAATGAAAAATATAGATTTATAAATAAATAAATTTTATATTTTCAATCTTACGTTATATATTATGTCACACCAACTGTACAAGGAATGAGACAAAACATCTTTTGATTTTTAATTATAAAACTAAATATACATATATATATATATATATATAATTTCTTTTAAAACATTAAGAAGAAAAAAAAAAAAATAATTGTTGCTACTTTATATTATACACATTTTTAATGAATTTATAATGAAACTTAACATTCGTATAAAAACTATGAAACAGACTAACGTAGAAATAGTAAAAATGGAAATAACTAATATAGAGATGATTATGTACGTCAAATTAGACAAACGTGCAAGTTCAGAAAATCTTTCGTACAATATATGTAAATAAATTATTCTTGATGTGTTTTCTACGTCTGTGATTAAGATACACACGAAATCTTCACTAGACCTTATGTTTTAAAACTGCACAATGCCAATTTGTTTAAGAATAAAGTAGCATTTAAATTTGAGTTATTTTTATAAATCAACCAACTCCATATCACACCCAGTATCTATCACAAAATTTACCTTTTTCACTACCGTCGACCTTTTCTTTTTCTTCTAATGATATTTTAACCACTCTTGAGACCCTTAAAAATAACAACTCTAATAGACCTGATGGCATTTCCGCTCGTTTGCTTTTTAACTGACGTCATTCTCTTACATTCCCACTCTTCCTTTTATATAGATACGCCTTTGATAATGGGGTATTTCCCGATGTCTGGAAAATTTCTTCAGCTACCCCCATTCTTAAATCTGGTGACCCGTCTTTAGTTATTAATTACCACCCCATTTCAATCTTGCCACATCTAGCTAAACTATTTGAATTAGTTGTTTATAATAATATTAAAAGGTATTTTAATCATATTATAATTGATAAACAACATGGATTCCGCCCTGGTAAATCTATTATTACTGGTAGTGTTATTTTTACAACGTACATTTTCGAAAGTCTCGAATCAGGCTATCAGGTCGATACTGTCACTAAAGATTTTAGAAAAGCCTTTGACACTGTCAGCTACAATATTTTATTAAGCGAATTTGAAAGCTTGGGTGTCGGTAACCCACTATTATTTTGGCTTAAATCTTATATAACCGGAAGTAAGCAATTCATAACGATCTTGGGCTGCTTTTCAAATACATATGAAATAACCTCCGGCGTTCGTCAGGGCGGCCACCTAAATCCCTTACTTTTTTTACTTTTTGTTAATTTTATTTCTACCAGGCTTAACCAAGTAAAATTTTTGTTGTATGCGGATGATTTAAAGATATTTCATGAAATTATATCTTCTACAGATTCCGTCCTACTCCAGAGTCAATTAGACATTTTTACTGACTGGGTTTCGCACTAAGGCCTATCCTTAAACCTCTCTAAGTGTAATGTAATTTCCTTCTCCAGATCCTTATCTCCAACTTTAATATCCTACTATATTAATAGAATTGTCCTTGAACGAGTCTTCTCCATTAACGATCTGGGTATTATCTACTCACCTAATCTATGCTTTAGCCCTCAAATAAATGCGATAGTTAATAGAGCACTTAAAGTACAAGGGTTCATCATGCGCAATACTAAGTTATTTAAGTCAGTTAGATGCCTTTATACTTTATACTATGCC
Source organism: Eriosoma lanigerum (assembly GCA_013282895.1). Lineage (NCBI taxonomy): Eukaryota > Metazoa > Arthropoda > Insecta > Hemiptera > Aphididae > Eriosoma > Eriosoma lanigerum. The sequence continues at coordinate 51,955,015 of CM023358.1, forward strand.
CTTACCCGTTCGCTTCTTGATTATGGATCTGTGGTTTGGCATCCGTACCTAGCCAAAGATCAACTGCGACTTGAACGTGTCCAAAACAAATTTTTAAACTTTATTGCTTTCAAACTGAATATCCATCACGAACCACATAATTACTCCAATATAAGACAAATTTTAAATATCCCTACTCTTGCCTCACGCCGTGACAGATCAAGACTTTTTAAATTCAATCCTAAATGGTTCTCTGGATGTTCCTGATCTTCTTGCTGCCATTCCTTTCAGAGTTCCTTCTCATTCTTCCAGAAACCAATCCCGTTTTTATGTACCAACCGTTTTTATGTGTCCTATGGACACAATCATTCCCTACATCGCATGCTCAGAGCTACTAATAACCAATAGTTCTTAAGTCACTATTTCTTCTTTTTACTACAACTAAAGTACCACTATCAATTTTATGTACATACTAACTAAATTATTTCTGTATTAATATCTTAATTTATTACATATTTAACTAAATAATTACGTATCTTATTACCTTACTTGTAACTATGCAAGATTGCCGTTTGGCGTTTAATAAACAATAATAATAATAATAATAATAATAATAATAAATAAATCTGTGAACGAATACAAAATTTTAATCCTTAGAACAACACTATAATTCATAAATAAATGTAATGTATAGAAACAAAATCCTAATAAATTTTATAATTAAAATTTTTTATTACATATTATGTTGCACTAAAAGCATTAGGATTGGAAGGTAACCTGTGTTATATTTTTTTTTATAAAAGTGTATAAAACTAAATGAAAATATATATATCATTTGTTTTAAAAGATTAATATAATATATGATTAAAATATGATAATTAATAATAGTAATATAATAAATATACAATATGAAAATATGATTAATTGTTGCTACTTTATATTGTAAACATTTTTAATGAATTTATAATTGAACCCAATATTCGTATAAAAACACTAATCAGACGTACATTGAAATAGTATAAAAGGAAATAAACTTTAAAATTTTTTATGTACGTCAAAGTAGGCAAACGTGGAAATTGCTTATAATGCTCACGAAATCTGCACTAAACCATAAGTTTTAAAAATACACAATGCCAATTTGATTAAGAATAAAGTAACATTTAAATTTGAGTTAATATCAAAAATAAATATGTGAAAGAACAAAAAAGTTATATTCCTTGGAACATCACTATAATTTACAAAAAACGTAATGTATAGACACATAAACTTAATTAATTCAGGGATTTTAATTATTCATTACATATTATGTCTCACCAACACTACAAGGATTCAGAGGTAACCTATTGTAGTTAATTTTTATAAAACTTAATATACATATAATTGTAATTTTTTTTTAAAACATTATGAAAAAAAATATTTATAATATGTGTCATTTAATATTATATGCATTTTTAATGAAATTATAATAAAACACATCATTTGTATAAAAACAATGAAACAGATACACATGTAAAGACTAAAAAAGGATATAAACAAAAAGGACTATTTATAAACTATATTAAATTAGGCAAAGGTGTAAATTCAATGAGTTTTTCGAATATTATGTGTAAAAAAAATTAATCTTAATGTGTTTTTCTGCGTCGGTACTTAAGATGCACACTAATTCATCACTTGGTCCTAAGTTATTGAAATACACAATGTCAATTGTGTATGAATAAATATACACTTAAAATTAAATTTTTTTTAAAATTAAATATGTGAAAGAGCAGTAAAAATATAATCCTTCGAACATCACTATTAATTACAAAAATGTAAAATATAGAATTATAAACTTAATTAATTTTATGTTTTCAATTTGACATTACATATTATATCACACTAACAGGACGAAGAATGGGAGGTAACATGTTTTAATTTTTTTTTTATAAAACTAAATATTCATATATATATATCATTTGTTTTAAAACATTAAGAAAAAAATAATTGTTACTACTTTATATTTTCCACATTTTTAATGAATTTATAATTAAACTTAACATTCGTATGCAAACTATTAAACAGATTAACGTAGAAATAGTATAAATGGAAATAACTAATGTAGAGTTGAGTATGTATGTCAAATTAGGCAAACGTGCAAGTTCAGAAAATCTTTCGTACAATGTATAAATAAATTAATCTTGATGTGTTGTTTACGTCAGTGATTAAGATACACATGAAATCTTCACTTGATTTTATGTTTAAAAACTGCACAATGTCAATTTGATTAAGAATAAAGTAACATTTAAATTTGAGTTATTTTTAAAAATACATTTGTGAAAGAACCCAAAATTTCCTTAGAACATCACTAGAGTTCATAAATAAATATAATGTATAGAAATATAAACCTAATTAATTCTATAATTAAAATTTTTTATTACATATTATGTCACACTAAAAGTATTAAGAATGGAAGGTAACCTATTTTAAATTTTTTTTATAAAAGTGTATAAAACCAAATGAAAATATAAATGTCATTTGTTTAAAAAAAATAGGGAAATAAAATATGATTAATTGTTTCTACTTTATATTATACATATTTTTAATGAATTTATAATTGAATTCAACATTCGTATGAAAAAACGAACCAAATGCACGTTGAAATAAACGTTTTTTATGTACGTCAAAATAGGCAAACATGCAAGTTTAGAAAATCCTTCGTACATTAAGTGTAAAAATAAGTAATCTTAATGTGTTTTCTACATCAGTACTTAAGATGTTCACGAAACCTTCATTACACCCTAAGTTTTAAAACTGCACAAATTAAATTTGATTAAGAATTATGTAACATTATAATTGGAATCATTTTAAAAAAAATTATGTGAAAGAAGACTAAAGTTAACCTTAGACATCACTATAAATTACAAAAATGTAATATATAGTCTTATAAACTTAATTAATTTTTTGATTTTAATTTAACTTTACATATTATGTAGAACCAACAACATCAGAAACTAGAGGTAACTCATTTTATTTTTTTGTATAAAAATGTATAAAACTAAATAATAATATATATAGACTTTGTTCTAAAAGAGTAAGAAAAAAAAATATAACTGGTGCTATTTTATATTATACATATTTTCAATAAATTTAATATTGAATCCAACATTCGTATGAAAACATAAACCAAGACGCACTTGGAAATATTTTAAAAGGAAATAAACAATAAAAGTTCATTATGTACGTCAAATTAAGTAAACGTGTAAGTTAAATAAATTCACATATTAGCTCACGAAATCTTCACTTGGTTATAAAAATAGAAAATAAAACCAAATTATAAAAATACACAATGTCAATTTGTTTATGAATAAAAGTGGGAAGGCCGATTGTGGACGTTCTTCCTTCGTCCCTTCGGTCCTCGGAGATATTAGTGGTTTATTATAATTATTAAGATTTAAATGCAATGATATTACATTAGAAAATACGATTCTGAGCGAATCTCAATATATTGCAATATATTATACTGATAATCCATTCCAAAATTTACCACGAATGTAAATTACATATGTAAATATGCAAAATAGATTTCAAATCCCTACAAATAATATTCAAGGAGTTATCATTTCATGATAAAAATTATCAGTCACGATTTTCAAAATATATTGTAAATAGATAAATAGTATAAAGTAGGCTTCTATGAAAAAATCATACCAAAAATTGCAGGTAATATTAAATATTTTTGGAAATAATTCAAAGCTTTATATTTATCCAAAAAACAAACCAATCCTTTTCAAAATTTTTCAATTACCAACAAGATGAAATTTGGTATAGAAAGGATACCTTATTTGTGGTAATCAGATCATTAGTTCTAGCCGAAACATGATTTTCATATATCAGAAAAAAGCATATAGAAATTGCCATTTTCCGCTTTTCAAGGAAAAACTTTTGTGAGATTCGAAAAATGAGCTAAATAAAGTACCAACTAGATGAAATTTGGTATAGAAAGGTTCCCTTTATGTGGTAATCGGACCATTATTTCTACCTAAAATAAGGTTTTTAGAGATCAGAAAAAAAAAATATTAAAAAGCCTATAAAAAAAATTTGATAACAGATAATCCCAAAATTGTTTTTTTTTTGGGAAAACGTTTAAGCTCTACATTTTTTCAAATAATTAACTATTCCGTTCCAAAATTGTACGACGTTTGTAAATAAACTATGTTAGTAATCAAAAAAATTTTCAAGTCTCTATTATTAAAACTTAATAAGAAATCACTAAAAAAAAATTGAAAAGTGCATAAAAAATTGCTAATTTTCCGCTTCTTAAGGAAAAACTTTTGGGAAATTCTGAAAACGAGTTTTATAGAGTACCAAGTAGATAACATTTGCAAGCGAAGCATATGCTATGCGTGATAATCGGACCATTATTTCTACCCAAAAAAAAGTTTTCATACATAAAAAAAAAAACATCTTTGTAGAATCATTCCTCGCTCCGCTCAGAATTTAAAAGATGTATTTAAATTTGAATTATTTTTGAAAAATAAACATATGAAAGAAAACTAATGTTATGGTTTTTAGAATATTACTATAATTCACAAAAAATGTAGTATAAAGACATATAACTTAATTAATTCTATGATTTTAATTTTTCGTTATATATTATGTCGCAGGAACATTACCAGAAACGAAAGGTAACTTATTAATATTTGTTTTTACTAAAATATTATATATTATATTATATATATATATAATTTGTTTTAATAGATTAAGAAAAAAAATATCTAAAATTGGTTCTACTTTATATAACAAAGTTTTTTAATGAATTTATAATTTATAATTGTTTGAAAACATTGAACCAGACGCTTATAGAAATAGTATAATAAGAAATAAATAATATCGATTTGTTAATGTACACCAATTTAGTCAAATGTGCAAGTTTAATGAGTTCATTGTACATTATGTGTAAATAATAATAATCTTAATGTTTTTTACTGTGTCTGTGTTTAAGAAGTTTTACGAAATCTTCACTTACCCCTAAGTTATAAAATACTTAAAGTTAATAAGATTATGAATAAAGTTACATTTCAATTTGAATTATTTTTAAAATTAAATATATAAAGACAGTGTCGGCTCTATTGTTTTCGGGGTCTGGTGCAGAATTATGGGTGGCCCTATACATATTTTATTACTGATTATTTATAAATATCTATATTTATTTATTTTTCTAAGGGATTTACTGTATTTGTATATTATTTTATAAACTTTAAGATATTGTTAGAAATCTAAATTTGTATGAATAAAATCCCATTTGTATTTTAATATTATACAAGACACAAAATGAGTTGGTACATTGTAAAAATAATATTTTATTATTTAATATTTTTATTTTATTGTACATTAATTATAATTATGATGCAATCACTTTTACTTAAAATAAAAAATAAACATAATACATTATTATCGTAACACTACTGATGATATTGCATATTACTTCAATATTATTTTTCGTTCTTTTTTTTATGCAAATAGATCAATTGTCTGATTGTACCTCAAAGGTTAGGTACGATAAGGACCAGGTCAGAAAACTTATGCTGTGAGAGATCGCTTCTTAAATAGTTTTTTACTAGCTTCAAATTAGTGAATGAACGCTCTGCACCAGCTGATGTAGTTCGTTTGGTGAGCATTATTCTAATTGTTACTTCTATATTAGGAAATGAGATAGATACATTTTTTTAAAAATGCTAATGCCTGCAGAGGTATTGCGTTTTTGTCTATTATATTTTGAAGAATAAGTAGTTTCATAAATAAATCCATTTATATCTCTAGAATTTCCTTAACTCAATACAATTTGCAAATCTTGGCAACAATTTTTAATAAAGCCATCATCTTGGTGATTACATTTTCCAATTCTGTACAAAAATCCAAAATTTGAGTTAAATGTGCTTTGGTACGTAAATCGTACTCTCAATGTTTCTGTAGCATGATCAATAGGAATCAAAAAGTAATCACGACGAAAATAATTTTCTGAACTCTTTATATATTCATCGTTACTTTCATAGTTGAATATTTTTTTTCTTTCTTGGTCTTTTTTCCTTGAAGTTAGCTTTTCCACCAATATATTTAACAATTTCCATTACTATTATGATATAAAACATAATTGGAACCCCTGAATGCAATACTCTTTTTAGCTAAAAAATAGATAACCGCTAGTATTCGTGTAATAACATCATACCAATGTTGTTTTCCGCGTTTGGTTAAGTCAAATTTAGTTTATCTATAGTATTAAGTTCTGATATTCTTTGTTTAAATTCAATCCAAAACTGTAAAGAAGTATAATGTGGAATCGTGATTTTATGAGACTTAAGTCTTTCCTCAATATGTCGCCAATCGTTTAATACATCCTTACTTAAATTACCAGTAGAATTAGAGTCAAGACTCTTTACTTAAATCATTATTTATTATTTTGGACCAACAACCAATATCCATCATATCGTAGTCATTTAATGTGTTTATAATAAATAAATAAATATATATTTTTAAATAAATTTTTTCTACCTTTTTGAATTTCCAGACCGGTAACTTCTAAACTTATCCCGATCTCTAGATGACATGATACAAAAGTATACTAAGACACAAAGTATAGTTTTGTAAATAAATGCCTGTGAAAAAAATATTATCTATCAGTACTTTTTTTTAAATTCAGATTATCTATATTCAAAAATATGCAACTAATTTAAGGCACCGGTGTAATAACGAGATACGTCCAAAATTAAGAAAATGCGTTTTCTACATCAAAATATTGGGAAAAAAATTTTCTATTAATTAACCCCCAGCATCCCCCGTAAATAAGAAATTACCTGTAACATATTCGGTGCAATAACCAGTTACGTTTTAGACGTATTTTGTTGTTGCGTCTAAAGAAAACCAATATATTATAAGCATTATGGTAATTATTATATTTATTTTATTAAATAATCAAAATTTCCTAATTATGTAATTATATAGCATAGATTATGTACCAACTCATATCATAAGACCTTAAAATTATAAAATGTACTGTAATATTAAAAAATAGGTTATTGTGTCTCCAGAAAAATTGTAAATTTGGACGTATCTTGTTATTGCACTGGCGCCTTCAATTAAAATAGACAATAATTAATACCTGATTATTAACGAAACGATGTACCTATGTTGAACAAAATAATATTCGTAAATTGAGCCGTATTTGTTAATTAACTTGTTGAGTGTCTCGTAAAAAGTGACGCACGTTGCCCATGTAACCTTATATAGGCTGTATTAAGATTATTTTTGTAGTTCACATTAATAATAAATTACGAAAGCAAAATATTATCATTATACTGTGTTATAGACAAATAGACATATAAATATCGATCGTCATCGACGATAAACAATTTAAAGTGATATTCGTATTACATAATTTGTGGGACCCCGATTGTTTCCCCATTGGGCCGGCACTGTATGAAGGAGTACTAAAGATATGATTCTTAAAACATTACTATAATTCACAAAAAATATTTTAATAATTAATACTATTTAGATATATAATCTTAATATTAATTCTATGATTGTAATTTTTCATTACATATTATTTCTCACCAACACTACCATGAATAGAAGGTAACCTAAGTTATTTAATTATTTATAAAAATGTATAAAATTTTATATACATATATATATATATAAAATTTGTTTTAAAAGATTAAGAAAAAAAAATATTTTTAATAAATTTCTTATTGAACTGAAAATGAGAAAAACACTTGACGAATTTCGGTGAATGTTGAAA
>CM023358.1:51977770-52002275 GCA_013282895.1 Eriosoma lanigerum
TAAGTATGTCCTCGATTCTTATATTATATTCTTTTAGTTTCATATAATAATTAAATTCTAATGTAGAAATAATTAAAAAAATTAGGCATTAAACCATAAATTTGTCTTTAAAACCATCATCATGATGTATTTGGATAACATGTTCAACTATTTTATATAGTTATTATAAATCTAAAATTATGTTTATTTCAATAAATAATGAAAAAAAAGTTCTTTTTTTGAAATGTATAAAGTTCTAAAGAAAGAATCTTCTATATTCAAATACCTATAACAATAAGAATAATTAAGATTTAATTGAAGTAATTTATAATAATTCAAAATCAAGTTTTATGTTATATTAATTCCATTAAATTTTTAAACAATTATTTATTTATTTTCATACAATACAGCCTTAATGATAAATAAAATTATAATTATTTAATTCGGGACAATTAGTATAATATTCACGTTATTTTTATCAATTAATTTATAAATCAGCATTCCGTTCCTGATGTCCAAAATATTTTTTTTTTAATAATGTACACCGTTTTATAATAATTCCTATTCAAGCCGCATATTATGTAGTATTAATATATGAGCTATTAGTATGCTAGTTAATAGTTAAAATATTTCAACTGTTTGATTAGTTTTTTAGTTGAGAATTTAAAAAGCCTAGAGTAAAAATACTATAAGCTAAGATAGTTTCTTATAGCTTGTAAGCAGTTTCACATTATAATAATATTTTGGGAATACTTTCAGTAGTAAATCGTATCACCTAGAAAAGTTTTTTCCTAGGAAAAGAAAAACTACCAAAAAAAAAAAAAAAAAAAAAAATAGCAAAAATTCGACAAAATTACGATTTCCATAATTCTTTTATTTTTATTTCGTGATAACTAATTGAGTTTTGATCGTAGGGAGTTGAAAATTTTTTGAGTACTAACATAGGTAATATACAAGTGTGGTAAAATTGGAACAGATTAGTTGATTATTTGGCCTAATGTAGTTTTAAAAACTTTTTTTACAAAAAAAATTAATATTATCTATAATTTTGGGTTTATCGGTGTGAAAATTTTATTGAAGTCTAGATATATACTACTTAATCTTTTTACAAAATATTTTGATGTTTAATATTTGGATCTTTGACCACGATAATCCGGTAGTGCGTTAAATAAAGTGTCCATGAACGTTCGCCAAGGTACTCGTGTGGTTTAAACGGAGTCGACGTTACTTCAAATGACATTGTGTCGTGTGTTCCGTTAAGCATCTAACTGGTTGTTGCCTTCGTGTTGCAGATGGCTTCAATAGTGTTCAGTCGATTACGTATTATAATATTAACTTTTTTAATCTTGTATATATTTATATATAAATTGCAACGAAATAAATGTTTAAAGATATATGTTTGTTATTTTGCACTTAGTGGGCGCCTACAATAAAGTATTATAAGAAAGATAATAACAATAACGGTACTAAAATACGTTATAATAAACTTAATAAATTTACGTATCATTCATTGCGGCACATTAAGATAACCCTTTGTTATTAAATGTCCATTTATATCCAACAATGTTCTTAATTGTATTTTTAATGCGAGTTATCGAACCAAATACTAGAAAATAGTTCGATAGTGAACAAAACTATTAGGATCATAATCAGAAATTAATTTAAAATATATTTTGTTTTTAAAAATAACAATATTATTTTATTTTGTATAATAACTTATATTTATCTGATTACAGTGCATTCACACTTTGACTTGGTTAGTGACGTGGTGCATATGAAAATATTGGTCAACCTTGTCAATAAATTCTACAGGAAGCACATTGAGAAATTTGCCGTCGTAAATAAGAATTCTCATATAGTCGAGTGTTATGCCAAATATACTGGAAAGATTATTTAAATTATGAGTGTCTGATTGTATGTTAATGAGTAAAGAGGTACTAATATTGGAAATATGAGTTAGAGAGGAATTCTTTTATTGAAGACGGTTTGATATAACAGTAAAAATTAGGCTGTTATTAAAAGAAGCTTGGGATAGTTGAGAAAATTTAATCAGAATAACCGGATGGAGAGGGAGGAACTTAAGAGTTTGATTATTTTTTATGTTTTCAAGAGTAGATAACGCACAGCCTGTACTTTGACAATGTAAAGTAAGTCAATGATCATTTGTAGGTTTTCATTAAAGTTGCGTTAAATATTATTGGCATACTTCATGCTTTCGTTAAAAATTGCCTTATGGGAGGATTGAATAATGAATATATTGTTGATATGTAGCAGGGTTGCTTTGAAGATTGATGTAATCCTTATGAACGGCAGTTTTTACTTGGGTCAAGGTTTTTTTGACATCAAAGTCAATCTCATCTGCATAGGTTATTTAACTTTTCATAAATTTTTGAAAATGTATGAGCAAAAGCATCTATTTTACGAATACAAATTAGTATAGCTATATTGGATTTTGAGAACGATGTCAGAGAAAGAGAGAGAGAGAGAGAGAGTGAGAGAGAGATAGAAAGGGGTTACTAATAAGAGGTTTGTATCATTGACGTCAGTCATAGATTGGTCAAAATCGGTTAATGAAATATAGATGGAGGGTCAATATCCTAAAGGGTGTGTCTTATGTCTACCAGGAATTCGGTCAGAATGTTTACCAGCACCGTACATGTGAACATATACTATTAATTAAGAGCAGAGTATGTTGAATGTAATAATATAAGAACACTTAAATATACCTTTTTTTTTAAACTAAATAAATGTCAAAGGACAAATTTATTATAGATGAAAAACAAAATATAGATATAGAAAGAAAATTAATCAAATAAAATACTAATGGATAGACGAGCAATGGTAATCCAAACAACAAAATTACAACTACACTTAAAATTCAACATCATAGCAGTAATCATTATAGGGGAGCGTTTGGTATATTATAGTACGAACATAATTCATGTGAAGGAACAAAATATAAAAAAGTGGGAAGGTCAATTGTGGACGTCCTTTCGGGCCTCGGAGAAATTAGTGGTTTATTTACTTAAGATTTGAATGCAATGATATTGCATTAGAAAATACGATTCTGAGCGAAATTCAATATATTACAATATGCTATACTGATAATCCATTCCAAAATTTTACCACGTGTGTAAATTACGAATGTAAATATTTAAAATAAATTTCAAGTTCATACGATCTAAAATTAATTAGTTTAGAATCTATAAATTTACCGATGTTCGGTTATTTAGCATTAAAACCTTAAAAAAAAAAGTTACTCACGATTTTGAAAATATTTTGTAAAAAGATTAAGTAGTATATGATTAAAATTTTCAATGCGATAAACTAAAAGTCACCGGAATATTAAACATTTTTAGAAAAAAGTTCAAAGTTCTATACTAGGCCAAATAATCCTAACTAATCCGTTCAAAAATTATTCCACACTTGTATATTATCTATGTTAAAATTTAAAAATAATTTCAAGTCCCTACAATCAAAACTCAATAAGTTATCACGAAATTTAAAATTTAAAATAACAGAAACCGCTATTTTGCCGATTTTTCACCAATTTTTAGTAGTTTTTCTTCTCCCAAGGAAAAGCTTTTGAGATATTCAAAAAATAAACGCAATAACATACCAACTAGACGCGATTTTCTACTGAAAGCATACCCTACTTCTGGTAATTGGACCATTATTTCTACCCGTAATAGTGTCTTAATACATAAAAAAAAAATCTTTGTAAAACCAATACATCCCTCGCTTCGCACAAAATCTAAAAAAATAAGTCAAATATTACGTTTTAATCTTTTTATCTATTTATCTAAAAGTATTATGATATAGTCATATAGGTATACTTAAACTTATGTATTTTATTTATTTATTTTTTTTATTATTAATAATGCAGCTATATTTAATTTATTTGTTTATCTTATTTCCAGAACATTGTTTAAAATTTAATTTTAATTAATAAAATATTTAAATTGTTTATACAATTTAACACTGAAATTTTAAAATAATATAATAACTAATCACAATTTAGTGATCCAATAATATACTGGTTATAATTTACTAATTATTCTAATCATTGTTATTATAAGAGCAGCTGCTGCCGTATTGATTTGGGTTGCCGTATGGAGATTGGTAGTCGTATGGATTTTGTTAGTTTTCACATTATTGTTATTATTGTTGGTGTTGATCATTATTTCCTTCACGCAAGATTCCCCGATTCCATTCTTCTAAATAATGGTTTGCGAAATAACTATTATAATTCTCACAAAATCCTTCTGGACCGTAGGGTAAATCTATAATTAAAACAATGTTTATAAATTAATAAAGTAATAAATAATAAATGATATTAAATATTACAATGTTAGTAAATAATATTACGTTATATTCATTTATAAACTCATTTGTGTTTTATCTACATAGAGAAGTCAATTTTATGAGATGGATGTAATCATACATATAATAAAATAACGTATTATATTTTGATATTTTAATATAAAGATATTAATAATAAATGTTCATATAGATGCGTATTTACGAGGGTGAGGGATCGAACCTCCCCATGACCAATAAAAAACAATATATCTATTAACATTGATTATAAATACCACCTATAATCAATGTTATTAATAATATTACTTTGCAACTTGTTTTAGATTTTGCATTATAATGTAATGTATCTATACAGGTACAGAACATGTTTAATTTCATTTTCCGTAATTTATTTTTATATTATATAATGATGAGGGGGTTGGATGGTTTCGACTTCAAGAACACTTCCAAGAAAAAAAACTGAATCCCGCCATTAATCATATACCTATCAACCTATAATAAATTGTTTTTGATTATATATATATTTATTTAAATAATATTGCGAATTATGACACATTATTTACTATTACACGATATATTATTTAATATAAATATAAAAGCACATCGTGTACAACCTAACTATACTTTTAATTTTAGCATATTATGTTTAACAGTCAAGACTCTCTCACTCAATATAGTTTTGACTTTGTGGATGCCCTGATCATCCATGCACATTATGACCAAAGGTATTAAATTTAGGTATATAAAAATAATTTCAATACATAGTAGACATATTCTCAACCGTTGTTTTTTGTAAAAGAATCGGAAAGAGAAAAACAATAGGTATTTGAATGTAATAATTTTACTGTATGTATTAACTCGTATTTGTAAGGGCATGTGAAATGATGACCTATCTGCACAGAGTGATCATAATGGTGATTTCATAGATAAGTTATGTTATTTTCAATATCGTTACCAATATTTATGTAACTTAATATGTTTTATTATCATTATGTATAATGTATAAATAAATATAATATTTCGATATTTGGTGTTGTATATTTATATGTTTAAACCCATCAGAAATGTATATGACATTACATAATACATGAGAAATATACTAAATAAAAAATGTTACACTATATGTATTTTATTAAAGATGGCAAAAAATATTATCTGTATATTTATTTATTGAAATATCGGTAGATGGTCCAACACTACAAATCATAATATACCTATATTAGTATATATAGCCCAGTTGGCAGTGGATCGCAATTAATGGTTCGTGGACTTATTTTTATTGGACTGTGAAGTCAAAATTTTACTTCAATTGTAATCAATAGTTTAATTTGGAAAAAAAATTATAACTTGAAAATTAAAATTAATGGAATAAAATGAGCGAAATTGTTTTCCATATTGTCTAAGCTACATACAAATTCTTCTCATTCATAAATAATCGAAAACAAATATACGGGAAACGAATAAAATATACTTAATACATTGCGTTTGCGAATCCTTATTGATAATGAACACTACAATATATTTTTTTTTTATAAGGACAATTTATAATATATGAACTATGTTACTTAAAATTTCTGAAAGAGGAATTTACCAGATACTTTCCAGAATATGGTACGAACTACTAACACTAGGGACACTCTCGTTGGTTGGCAGTCCAATGACAATGACACACAGCTCGTCATACACTCTCTGTCACCGGACGTGCCTGCGCATCATACCAGGAGACCGAATGCCGGACTATACACCATAGACCCCAACGGTCTACTGCGCATAACCGTAGGTACCGACCAACTCGTCATGGTATCCAAATCCAAGTCACAACACGTGATGTGGAAATACCATGACCACAACCTTTCCAGCCACTCGGGCGGTCAAACAGCGGTTCTACTAGAAGGGACAGAAAAACGATGTTCGTCAGTACATGGCATCGTGCCACGTATGCACGTGCACGAAGCCTCTGAACACATTTCCGGATGATCCCATGTGTGCAAGGGCCCCTCGACAGCCGTGGGAAGTTATTAGTATCGACCTCATGGGACCCAACCCCCGCACTAGCCGGTGAAGACCTTCATACTAGTAGCAACCAACTGCTTTAGCAGGTGGACCAAAGCATACCCCCTAGGCGTAGTAACCACTAAGACCATTACAGAGACTCTAGAACGCGAATTCTTTTCACGCTTCTGATACCGCGTATGTCCTAGCGACAACGGCCCGCAGTTCGTATCACGGGAGATGTTAGATAAGCGCGAAAAACATATATTAGACAAGGAAACAACAGAGACAGGGGGTAACAAGAAATCAAAGTTCGAGTTAGGCGATATAGTTTACTATAAAGCCCACCTGTCCAAAGCACGTCTGGGTTTTTATGTCGGATTCGCACCGAAATGGTAGGGACCGGCAACGTTGGTATCGCGTGTCGGCAAGAGAGTCTTCCTGACCGATCAGCAACCACCTAGAAAATTACATGTCTCCTGTCTGAAGCGCGCAGCGAAAAATAATTAATTTTTAAATTTATATTTAAACTTTTACTTATTCATTTATTGTGTGTCTGTTTTTTATTATGCATAATTTTGTTTTTTCTTTTCTCTCCCTCTCACAGAGAAATGGCACAGAATAAGGGTCAGGAAGATCAGCTAACGCAAGCGGACGCGCTGGTGGGACTTTGAACCCTTCTGGAGAGAGCGAGGACCGTTGCACGAAGCGTAACTACCATCTTGTCTCCAGAGGGGGTAAGGGTTATGCCAGAGCGTCAGCCCTTAGCTGACCCAGTCCTGGCGGCGGCATATGCGTGAGGGTGGAATGCTTAGGCCAGAGAAATGGAACGAGTTATCCAGCTCAGCAGCAACGCGCTGTCAGGAACCAGCCTGGCCGCCCACTACACTCCCATCCTACCCTTTTTCCACCCACCACACTTGAACATGCAACAACCACTATCGAAGCTGTGGAACAACAACCCAAAGAGTAGCAAGACGTCAACCACCACGCCATCAGCTTCTACACCGCCAACCAACACCCAACCTTCCCCATACACCCCATCGCCACACCTACACCCACGCCCGCTGCCTCAACACCTAAAAAAGAGGTGTCGGAGGCAGCCAAAGCGAGGAAAAAAGGAGCCTCGCGAAGCTGCAGGCGAAGAAGGTGGCGGCAAGCCAGCAACACTGGTTGGAGAAGCCGGTGTCTGCGGACGAGACGTCGCCATCCAAGCCGATGGAAGTCGACTCACGGTGACATCAGGTAGTGTCTGAAGAGGGGGTGCTGTACACACCGCCTCCAACACTGCCGGAGGTCCCCGGCCTCGACGACGATCCTCCCTTTTTCGCCCGAGACTCTCCCAACCCCACCACATGAACTAGGCCGCCCAAGGACTTCGGGACGCTCGTAAGAGCCACTTGAAGATCCGAGGGACGTACCAAGTTCATGAACCACCGAGTCCCAACCTTTCCAACACATACCTCAACCCACACGCCCATCAGCCGCGCAATCACACTCGTTTCGGTAGCACCACCGCGGTTGATTGTTTGGCAGGGGAGTATGACGCGGCCCGATATATCTCGAGCACAAATGTGCAAGCGATATATCCAACGTGATCTATTTTCTTGGTAAACCACCACCTAGGTGGCGCAATGACGTCCACCGGTAACTCTGACTCAGCAATGCGAAGGAGAAACAGGTGGGGTGGCGTACGGAACCAGTGCATGAACGCGCGGAAAAAACGTAAACGTTAACTTGCCTGTCGACCGACATAACGTGCAGACGTCGAAAATCAGTGTTTTTTGCCAATCGGTCCTGAATTACAACACCCATTGCCATTTTGGTAAAATATTTTTTTTTCCTTTCCTCTTTCGATATTATTGAGGTGAAACCAGCAGTTGACATTTTTTTTTTATACTTGAGTTTTTTTTTTATTTTTATCGTGTGGATAAAACCAGTGTATTTTGTTTTATTTCTCGACCGCGCAATAAACATGAAAATAATTAATAATTTAACGAGTCTTTTTTTTTTCGTGTTTCTCTCTTTATTTTATCACTCGTGCACTATATACCACGGTTCGGCCATACCTAGTCAGTGCCGTGATAATAATTTATTTGTGTTATGTGACACTGTATGTATGTTATGTATTTAAATTGTATATAAAAGAAAATAATATTAGTTTATTATTAGAAGATTGTGAATAATAATAAATATAACTATTTATGCATTAAACGATTAAACTAAATGTTAATAGTTAATATTTTTAAATTAGAACTATTATAAAATGTAGTTAATAATTAATAAAATAAAATAGTTGTTTTCTACCATTATCTTAATATGTTTTTCCCATTGAAATTGATTTTATAACATACATATGTTATAAAATCAATGCCATTGACCATAATATTAAAATTGTTATCAAGTATTATAAAGGTTTATATAAATCAAATCTCACAGCATTAATCAACACCTCGTGGTGGATCACTTGATTAGGCGTTAGGTTAGAATTAGGTAGGTCTCAAGTTCAAATCCCAAACTCGGGAAAATAATTGAATATAAAAATAATCATCTACGTTTTGAGAGAAAACACGATATCAACCAATACATTTTTTTTATGTATAATTTAAATTGGGTAAATACATCTCTATGAGACATCAAATAAATTATATTACTGACACACTGGGAGAAGTCCCATTGTTATATTGCATAGATTACCTTATTTTGATATCACATGCATTAACATCACGTGTCTGGACATTAAGCATCACATAGCAGTCCTTGAAACATCTATAAGCTCATTAATTTAATATCATACCTCTCAATGACATTACTATGTGACATCTCAGAGACTATATTTTGCACACAGGGATGGTTCTAACATATATATGCAAAATGGCTATGGGATATTCAAACATAGAACAAACATACTATGAACAAAATTGTTAACCATGAAAAGTAAGAATAAAAACTTTGAACCCAAGTAACGATATACAGCTTACTTCCAATATCAATTTTTTTTACAAAAATTCAACAACTGGTCAATGAAACCTATTTGTTCATTATATAGTCTAATATCAATTAATATGTTTTTAATATCTTAACTCAATAACTACTGTCAATTAATATTTAGATTAATTTATCTGATTCCAATT
This sequence comes from Eriosoma lanigerum, assembly GCA_013282895.1. Taxonomy (NCBI): domain Eukaryota; kingdom Metazoa; phylum Arthropoda; class Insecta; order Hemiptera; family Aphididae; genus Eriosoma; species Eriosoma lanigerum. Next base: position 51,987,196 of record CM023358.1, read on the forward strand.
ATTTTGAGCTAAATCGTCACTAATATACTCGTAGTTGGAATTCTCGTAGCATTTCAGAAGTCACGACACGTGTGTTTAGCTTTAAAAATCTAAATATTTAAAGTATAACAACAGGATATAGAAAAAGTAAGATGGTAAGGGTCACATAGTACTAAAGTTTCAACAATATGGTGAAATTATGTGGCTCTACTATATTGGTGTGAATAAAGTTAAGGAGGACTCAGTATTGTAAAAGTCATTATATAGTATGTCGATTCCATGTATGCGTATTCCAAGATAGAGTACTATAATGATTAACTTAAATTCACTAGAGCAGTATAATTATTAATTTATAAGAGCAACTAATTTTAATTAAGAACAAATAGGTCTATCAAAACCTTGAATTTAAGTGCCTTGTTATCGACCCACGTACCTTTACTTAGAATTATTATTATTATAACAAATAAAGGAAATAATGAAAACATAACCTAATGGGTCAACAAGAAGACTAAAAGCTTATATAAGTGTGAACGACACCAGAACAAGATAAAGAACTGATAACTTGGCGTACTGAGAAAACCACAGACGACTGAAAACCGACATGCTGAAACCATAGCTGACTACTCAAGAACAAGTCGCATAACACGTCAGATTATTGTATTTATTTGATACTTTTATTCTATAAGTTGATTTATTTAAGTAAACGAATTTTGTATTTAAATCGTTAAGTTCAACTTAAGACATTCCGATATGGATCCAAGTTGGTGTGGTTGGCACGCAACAGCCTCATATATCTAACGATTTTAATATATATATATTAAAATGTTTTATAAATTATTAACAATATCTTAACAATTATTTATTATATACATAATATTTTATTTAGATAATACTTACAAATACTTGTTGGTTCAAATATGGTAATCATAATATGCAGATAAAACTTGTATAAATATGAAAATTCTAAAAAAAAATATGAATGAGGATTATTATTAATATTATTGTTTATTAAACGCCAAACGGCAGTCTTACATAGTTACAAGTAAGGTAATAAGATACGTGATTGTTTAGTTAAATAAGTAATAAATTAAGATATTAATACAGAAATAATTTAGTTAGTATGTACATAAAATTGATAGTGGTACTATAATTGTAGTAAAAAGAAGTAGTGACTTAAGAACTATTGATTATTAGCAGCTCTGAGCATACGATGTAGGGAATGATTGTGTCCATGAAGGTTTTATGAGTTGGGACATAAGAATGGGATTGGTTTCTAGAAGAATGAAAAGGAACTCTGAAAGGAATGGCAGAGAGGAGATCAGGAACGTCCAGAGAACCATTTAGGATGAAATTTAAAAAGTCTAGGTCTGCTTTGTCAAGGCGAGAGGTAAGAGTAGGGATATTTAAAATTTGTCTTATATTGGAGTAATTATAAGGTTCGTGAGGGATATTCAATTTGAAGGCAATAAAGTTTAAAAATTTGTTTTGGACACGTTCAAGTCGCAGTTGGTCTTTGGCTAGGTACGGATGCCAAACCACAGATCCATATTCAAGAAGCGAACGGGTAAGGACATAGTATAAAGTACAAAGGCATCCAACTGACTTAAATAATTTAATATTGTACATGATGAACCCTAGTACTTTAATTGCTATATTAACTATTACATTAATGTGAGGGCTAAAGCGTAGATTAAGTGAGTAGATAATACCCAGATCGTTAATGAAGAAGACTCGTTCAAATTCAGTTCTATTAATATAGTAGGATGTTAAAGTTGGAGATAAGGATCTGGAGAAGGAAATTACATTACACTTAGAGAGGTTTAATGATAGGCCTTAGTGAGAAACCCAGTCAGTAAAAATGTCTAATTGACTCTGAAGTAGGACGGAATCTGTAGAAGATCTAATTTCATGAAATATATTTAAATCATCTGCATACAACAAAACTTTTACTTGGTTAAGACTTGTGGAGATAGAGTGAACAAAAAGTGAAAAAAGTAATGGATTTAAGTGATAGCCTACCTAGATTATTATTATTTATTAAATATTTCATTTTCTTAACATTTAAGGACATTATTAATATGTTTTTCAATAATGCTTTGTCCGTCGATTATCTAACAAATAAATAACAAAAAACTTTATATATTTTTATAACTTGTAATACAGAAGATATATTATTACTAACGGATATGATATTAGATTGACTTAGACAGTATTATAAATAGCAAACTATATAAGTAAAGCTCCTTCTTAGTACATAAATTCGTTTTGTCTTTTATCTAAAACTATAATATAGTTATCTTATTATTTTTGAATATATTATTGTTGTTTATGACACATACACTATTAAATTTTAAATAACTGGTGCACTAATGCACTATCAATCATAATTATTGATGCATACACTATTATTCATATTGTCTTGTATTATTATATATATATATGGTTGTACAATATAATCATATGAGCTTAAATTATAATTAAATTTAAATTTAAAGAGTGTCCCAGATCTATTTATAAACTGCAATATCTCCACAAAAAATTTAATTTTTTGAGTGCAGTTTTTTTTTCAAATTATTATTTAGGCAACGAAATTTAATATTACCTTTATAACTTGTTTTAAAAAAGATGTTTCATAAAAAAATTAAAATAAACTTTTTATTTATTTTATAAATTATGTAAAATTTGATGATAGCCATTTTAAAGAGTATATATATATAAGAATTTTGACATATCAATTTCATAATTTAAGAAGTTAAATTTATTTAGTTTAAATTTAAGAATTAATTTTGAGATTTTTTTTTTATGTATGAAAACATTTTTTCAGATAGAAATAATTATCCGATTATCACAAGTGGGGTATGCTTCCGGTAGCAAATCGTATCCTCTAGTTAGGTATCCTCGTATCCTCTATGGTACTTTATTAAGCTTATTTTTCAAATTTCTTTAAAGTTCTTCCCTAGGAGAAGAAAAACTACCAAAAAAAGGGAAAAAATTGGCAAAATTACAGTTTTTGTAATTTTCTATTTTTTATTTCATGATAACTAATTGAGTTTTGATTGTAGGAACTTAAAATATTTTGAGTACTAACATTGGTAAAATACAAGTGTAGTAAAATTTTGGAACATTAAAATTTTATAGATACCTACTCATATAATACTTTATCAATTTCCAAAATATTTAAGTTAGTTGCAACTTTATTTTATAAACTTCTAAAATTTGAATATATTTAGAAGAATTGAATATTATGAAATTTTTTTATGTATAAAGACACTTTTTTGGGTAAAAATAATGGTCCGATTACGACAAGTAGGGTATGTTTTCAGTAGCAAATTGCATCTTGTTAATACTTTTTTTGGCTCATTTTTCGAATTTCTCAAAAGATTTTCTTTGGGAGAAGAAAAATTACCAAAAAATGGCGGAAATCGGCAATATAACGGTTTCTAAAAATTACAATTTTTTAATTTCGTGATAACTAATTGAGTTTTGTCTTGAAAATTTTTTTGAATATTTATTCATGTATACTTTATTACATGGAAACATTTGAAACGATTGGTTGATTTTCTGACTAAGTAAAGAGTTTTATACTTATAATATTTCCTACAATTTTTAGTTTTTCAGTTTGAATATTTTATCAAAGTCTAATCATATACTATTTAATCTTTTTATAAAATATTTTGAAAATCGTTACTTGATATGAAATGATAACTTCTTGAATATTGATCATAGGGATTTTTAAATTTATTTTGCATATTTACATATGTAATTTACATTCGTGGTAAATTTTGGAATGGATTATAAGTATAATATATTGTAATATATTGAGATTCGCTCAGAATCGTATTTTCTTATACAATATCATTTTATTCAAATCTTAATAATTATAGTAAACTACTAATTTCTCCGAGGACTGTAGGGACTGAAAATCACGATCTTCATTAAATTAAAAGGTTGACTCGTCAGAATTTTTATATAAATATACTCTTTAAAATGGTTATCTTCAAATTTTACATAACTTAAAAAATAAAGAGTTTATTTTTTTATGAGACGAACTTTTTTAAAACAAGTAATAAATGTAATATTATAGTCAATTGCCTAAATAATAATTTGAATAAGCTTTCAAAAGTTTTAATTTTCGCGAAGATATTCCAATTAGGAAATAGATCTAAGACACCCTGTATATCAAAATAAATTAATATTATTAAAATAAACAATTAGCTGATATAAATTTTCAGTATTGTATATTTAGGACTGCTACCATAAATATATTAAATATTAAATATACAACAACGTAAGATAAAACAATTATATTATAAGTAATATTTTCCGATAGTGTTTTAAAAATAAATATTTTAATGTTACATTATATTTGATTTATTCATATTGAATATAAAGTACAGATTATATAAAATATATCAATATATATTTACAGTATGAAACATACAATTGATGTATTATGATGAAATTAAAAAAAAAATCGTTGCATAGCATTTCTTTTCATTTTCTAAATAGATATACTAAACAGAGTATTGTAAAGTTATGATAATATTAATATTGTGTTGGTACATAATTAAATTGATTTTGTTCTTTTTATCGTTAAACCAAATAATATAATAACTAAATATACGGGAATATTTATCTTATTTATCATTTAATTGACAATCATGATTTATTATTACTTTACCTGTTGGAATATGTGTTACACCAAAATTATTTCCAAATGCATCTAAAAAAGTACATTTTTTCTTATATTTTTTAAATACTAAATATGTATCTCGAAGAACTATTTTATTATATAACCTGTAACAATAATTGCTATCTTATGAAACGATATGTCGATATCCATAAATTATGAATTGCATTAATAACAGCTCATATTACATTTAGCATATGTACTTTTTTAATACTGTCGCGGAACTACTTCACATAAGAACATTATTGATTAGTTCAACTAATGGTTTTAAAGTAAAAAACAATGTATCATAAAACAACCCTTTTGTCAGTTTTCAACCCTCTTGAGACACAAGAAGGGGTGAGTTATCACCAAATTTAACGTGAATTAATATTTAATGTTATAGAATAACATTAAATATCTCCTACATGTATAATTAGCTGTAGATTAATTCTCCTCTCATAATATATATCTTCAATACTTCTATATAAAAAAGGATGCTTTCCTACAAAATCTATATATGAAAATAATGAAAATATAAGTATGTATCTCATCTTCAAAGAGGCAATAGATCCACAATCTCTAATTATCTCCAAATCTCAATAATTTCTTTCTCTCAAAAATATTTTCAAAAGTTATAATCTATTAAATTACCCCTGTTTCAGAAATATCCTTGTATTTCAACTAACCTATAATATAATTAATTAGAATCTAAAAAAAAACTATACTTACGAAAATTTAAATTAATAAATTTTTGAAGTACAATATTAATATCTTAAATAAATTAAAACAGTAAATTTCAAAATTATTTGATATAATTATATATATTATATATATTTATTATACATATATATATATATAAGGCAAATTAAAACAAGAAATATTAAAATTATAGTAAAATTTTCAATAAATACAAAATATTACTATTAAATATGAAAATAATATGCATTCTAAAATAATACCAAAGAATAAATGCATTAAAGTGATAAAAATAAAATGTAATACCCATAGACGTAGCCAGACTTCTATAGCTCAGGGTATACAATATTACTTTTTTTTAAAAAAGACTTACATGAGTTTATATTTAGTTTCACTTTTTAAATATTTAATTATGAAGGGACAAAGACACGATATAGAAGGTCACACAAAATAATTATAGGGAGTGCAACTGTCATCTCATGTATAAAACCAAAATGCAAAATATTTGAACAAAAATTACAAAATAGTAGTCAAAGAATTTTGCAACCATAAAATTTGCAACCGTCCGAACACAAAAGTTCAGTGTTGCATAGTATTTATTTTTAAAAATAAATTTGTTTTTTGTACAGTGGTTAACCTGCTGTAAGGTCGATTTTTGGTTTGCTCACATTGCTCTAATAGAAAGTATCAGAGATACTTTTAGGTTGTAAATCAAAGATCCTAGTTATATAAAAGGGAAAAGCAAACTCTGTCATAACTTTCTATTGATCAATTGTTATCATGCACTGGACACAAATTTTCGTCCAAACATAATTTTGTATTTTGTATGGCTTTTACATTTGTAATGTGTGTTAATTTCTTAAAAAAAAAAAAATTTATAAACATAAATCTATATTAAATTTTAAATCTCGCTTGAATATTATTGGACGAAAAATGGCTGTGTCGATCAAATAGGCCACTCTCCTATTATTTAATTAGATTCTACATAGAACCATTGTAGTGGGATAAAAGACATGGCTGGGATAAAAGACATGGTTGGGTGGTATAAGTAGTGTAAAATCTTACAGGTGTATATGGGGCGATATTTAGTAAGTTTAAGGATTACATATAGTTACGTGAGAAGTTGGTATGTTTTATGAACCTTTTGTAAATTATCCTACTACTGAATATTATGGTATGTGTACTCACGGTTTCCTCTGGTCCTCGCTGTTGATGATCTGGACTTGATTGTAAAAATATAAGTAATTACGGGGAGGTGTACGATGCTCGTCACTATCGTTCTGTTCTGATATATTTTATTTGTTAGGTTACTCTTAGATACGAGCACAAGCTCAGCGGGCAGTTCTAGAGTGTCCGCCAGAGCACGGCGACCGTGGTGAACGAGACTCTCGCCAACTGGTTACACTGAACTTGAACTTGGATACAAATAACGTGAGATTTTCGCCACTATCCTACCTCACTCAATGAGTAGACTGTGTTGCGAAAAATCATCACATTACGTTGTTACCCAGATCTGTAAATTACATAGGTCTTATGTTACTCTATGCGTGTTTAATAAAATGATTAACAAACGAATAAGTATCAATACAGAACAGCAAAGCGAACACGACTAAACCAATGGGATAAGAAATAAATTAAGTGAGAATATACAACTCCGAACACAGCCCGCGAATTCGTCTGCAACTGCATAAGGGAGTTGATATAAACTCATAAAAAGGGTATAAGTAAAAAGGATGACATGAAACAAATCTCTGTACAGCCCGCGAATTCGTCTGCAACCGTAACAGAGTTCTACATGAGTCCTTTGTGAAAAAGTGTAATTGTGATTTGGGATACGACTAGTGGACTGAGTGGTCAGTCGGGAAGTCGACTACCTACTGCGTGACTGTGTTACATAACTGTGTGATTGCTTAGAGAAGATGACTTCAAGAGTAGATGGCGCTTGACTAAAAAGGAAGAAAGACTGTGTGTTTTATATTTTGCAGACTCCTTTATAGGATATCGAAGTGTGATCCAATTATCCCCACTTATTTGCTTATAATTATTGCTAATAGAGGGCGCATTAAAGTATATCGCATAATTGTTTAAGATATAATTAGTAGTGGGGGTATATGGGTATATGATATAATTTGATTGGTTTAGTCTTATTGCGCTCTTCTTCTTCTGTCTCATTTATTGTTACAAATACCAATATTCCAATATATTACAAATTGCACACATGTTTTTTTGATACCGTGTCCCCACGGTATATTACATAAAATCAACATTTTGTTATATTAAAATAAATGATAGGTACAATTTTGGTATATCATAATAGGTACATCTGTATAAAATGAATTTGGTATTTGAATACAGTATAATTAAATGAGTGGTTATTTAATACGTTTATATAATATTAATGATATCGTAGTATAAAGCATTGAGTGGTATAAATATTATGCTTAAAATTAGTGTTAGTACAATGATTCACATTATATATTTTGTAACGAATATAATATAGGTAATATTATGTTTTTATGGGTGTTAGTGTTATATTTTGGTATAGTCATATGTGTTTATAATATAAATAGGTATTTGATTAAAATTAGTGTTAGTAAAATAATTCATATATTTGTTTTTTTTTTGTGGATATAATATAAATGATAATATAATTTTATATGTGTTAGTATTATAATAGTTGTATAGGAATGTGAGTGTTAATTTGATTATATAATATCAAGTGCGTGTCCTTATTCTATATAAATTTATGAACATAAGATTATAGATAGTTAAGTGCATATTATATAGATATATAATTTTGATAGTGTTTATGGTGTTCTGGATTATATAAAATAAGTGTATATAGAGTAGGTCAGTATTTTATAAATCATTACAATATTTTTTTTTATGTTTCATAAAGTATTTTAACATTTCTCTTATAATTCTTTGAAATCTAGCATTGTATTGTCTAATTATGAATTTAAAATTTGCATTGTTTAATTTGTAAAATTAGTGCGATCTTAATAAATATATTTTTTATATTTTTATGTGTTAGTGTATAATATTATAGTGTGCTTATATTACGTAAATATTGACGCAATTGATATACTTACATTTTGAATATTATAGGAAAGAAAAAAAAAATTACATAAATTGGATTTATGTTATGATCTTCATCTTCATCCTTTGTTTCAGCCTTTTGTTGTTTTTTCTTTGATGTCTATTTCTTAATCTTCTTTTTGTTTGTGTGCTTATGTCTCTTGTAGTTACGGAATCTGTGGTTTCTTGTAATATGTGTTTTGATTTTATCATATGATTATTTTTTATTTCTTCGAATTGTGATTTGCGTATGTGTTGCATATCATCTTGTGTAAAATTAAGTTCTTCGTTCAGGAGTAAGCATTTGGCAATTTGTAGTATCCAAGGTCCGCAATCATATCCGTTTGATTGTTTCGGTGTAAATGCCTGTATTATTTTCCAATGTGATGGTTCTAAATTACAATACACTTCCCAATCATTAAGAAATTTGTTTACGATGTTAACTTGGTTGTAGTCATATATATGTAAACTGTCATAATGATTGATGTGTTTTTTTGTTATGTTTACTGATACTAATGTCCAGTGATGTTTATTATTAAGTGGAAATAACAATAATTTTTTTAGAAATATTGGCATTTTGATCCAGCGCTTAATTCCTGATAAGCCATATTGTTTGTATTTGTGGATGAAGTCAGTGTTGAAAGAGTAGATCAAGTTTTTAGAATTTTGATCTATTATTTCAAGATATTTTTCTATTTGATTTCCATTGTACCACGTTAGATCCTTTTTGTTTGACGTCTGTGTCATTATGAGAATGTAAGCAGTCTGAGTTTCGAAGACAGTATGTGTTTGCATATTGAACTTGATTTGGTTTTGTGAATTTCAAGTACTTGATGTGTGGTTGTTATTATATTTATTTATGTATATCAATTGGTCTTACAAAATAAATATTGTGCGTCTTATTGCTAATGTTAGTGATTCGAAATAATTATACATATGTATATATTTTTATTTTAGTGTTAAATGAAATTTATTAATTTTTTATTTTTATTTTATTATTATTTTTTGTTGTTAGTTTTATATACTAGAATGTGTGTCTTATTTCTTATTGTTAGTAATTCGTAATAATTATATGTATTTTTTGTGTTAAATAAAATTAGTTATTTTTGTTTTAATATTATTATTTTCGTTATTATTAGTTTTATATACTATATTGTTTGTCTTATTTCTTAATGTTAGTAATTCGTAATAATTATATATATATTTTTTTATAATTAACAGTAATAATTTTTTTTTTTTTTTTTTTTTTTTTTTTAGTATTATGTTATCCTAGTGTTAATCTTTGTTCTTAGATTTAAGTAAATTTTATAAATATATTTATAATTTCCACGTGTGAAATATATGTTAATATGCATTATATTTCGTTCTCACATATCGATTTATATTATTTTATTTAGTATAGTATAATAGTATAGTGTATATTATAATGCACTTGAGATATTGAAACGAGTGGATCGCTGCGTTCCAGAGTTTATATGCATTTAGTCTTTTAGTTGCTGCGTGTAGTGTTGGTCTGTATTTTTGTGGTTAAAGAATTAATTTGATTTTGTATTTTATCAAAAAAAAAAAAAATGATGGCGAATAGGTGGCCATGCAAGTGAATTGCGTGTGAGTAAATTTATTTGTTTTATATTATTTATTCGTTATGTATTATTTTTATTAAGATCTCTGTTGTATATTATTTTATTGTTGTGTTATTTATAGTACACAGATGTTTCTTAATACAAATGTAAATTATTAATCTAATTTGATTTATATATTATAAAAAAATTAAGTATTATTAAGTAGAGAGTTTTGATTGTTAAATAGGTATTCATAAATGCATTTTGTAAATATTACGTCAGTTGTAGGGTCGTGCGCATACGTTGTGTCGTGTGTTTGTGTACAAATTTGTGTGTGTGTCTCTTCTAAGTTTAATAATCTACCATTTTTGATAATTTTTCCTATGCTTTTTCTTTTTATAGTGTAGTTGTTGTTGAAATTGTTTAATTTTAAGTAAAAAGTATTGTTATTATTTTCGTCGTAACAAGTTAGGTTATAGATGGTGCAATTGATTCCTAATGAATTTAATATTTTTTTGTCCGTATGTCCGTTCCAAGTTATTATCGTTGGTGCATTATTGTTTTTGTATATGTATGAATTTATAGTTTGTACTTTTAAATTGTTTATTACTGATTCAGTACTTGTTTGTAATTGTTTTAGTATTGGTTTTAACTTTTCGGGTTTGTTTTTGAATATATTGTTAATGCTTAAAATTAAAGATTTGATGGCATTTGGGTTTATTGGCGTTAACTTACCTGTTTCATCTAGGATAATCGGGTTTCCCTCGAGTTTTATTGGAGTGCGTTCTGTAGTTTGTATCATGGCTCCTGATATGATGACGGTGCTTGTTCTTCTGAATGTCGCGAACTCGAAATCCAAGATTATTGTATTTTCCATTTTTGTTGTGATTGTTGTTGATTTTGATGGTTGTAGTAGTTATGATAGTGGTATATTTATTATGGTGTTTCGTTGAGACGGAAAAAGATAACGACTGAGTCCAAAAATTCGTTTGCGTTGGGTATTTATACTATCGGATATTTAACTTAAGTGTTATAAAATCGGTTTTTATTATTGAATGTAAATTGTCTGTCGTGTATGGTTGTTGAGATTTTTATTAAAATGTCTTTCGTGGTACTTGATAGTGACTATATGGCATTGTGGGATAAATATTATGATCTGTTTTTTGAGTATTATTATTTATAGAGTTTAACCTGACTAGTGTGGGATAAATATTTGGGGTTTTATCGATTGCAGAGTTCCTTGACTCTTGTTTTATAGATATTTCTTTTGGTGGTGTTATGTTCATATTTTTATAATTATTTTGGTGCTTCTTATGCATTACGTATTGTGTTATACCTGACAGTATTCCTGCTAGTATTTTTATACTACAACCGAATGTTTGGTATAAGATAGTCATATTAAATATTGTGTTTAAACATATAGTTAATATTTTCCAGGCGCAAAATAGTCCTAGTAAGCCGGAAATTAAGTTTCCAAATCCTACAAACCATCCCCACATTTTTTGGAGTTTATCTTCTACTAACTTACTTATGATGTTCTCATCTATTAGTGGTCGTATTTTGAGGCCTTGGTCTATTGTATTATATCCCATTATGTTCCTCGCAATATTACTCTGAGCTGCGTTAACTTCTTGGGGAAATAATAAATGTCTTTGCAATGCGTCTATTTGGTTTTTAGAGTAGAGTCCTGCGTTCATTAAATGTTCGGGACTTTTGTATGACCATGTCCAAGTCGTTTCCGGTTTTAATGTTTGTGGTGATCTGGGTAATTCTCGTGGATTTGGTGACATACTTATCCATTCCCCTTCCATGAAGTATGCGGATGGTAAAATGTCATTACAGTCTATTTCTGTGCCAATATAATTGCATTTAAATCTTAATAATTATAATAAACCACTAATTTTTCCGATGACCAAAGGGATGAAGGAGTAATATCCTAAATTGACGTTCCCCTTTTTTTTAATAATGGTGACAAAAAAATACTTAAAAAAAATTACCTTACAAAATATAAGATAACATGTAACACATGGGTATAATATATTACTTTGTTGGATTTTTAATTCAAAATTAAATATAAATGATGTTAATTATAAATTAATGAATTTGTGACTGTAGAGAATAATTATATATATTAAAAAATATTTTTGCATATTTACCATCTTCAATATTATTTGCTCTAATATTATAATTATTTTATTCTATATTACTAATTTTTCGTCAATAACGCATACAATATGGTCTTTTAACTGGCATAGGTATAATCATTTAATATATTTAAATTCATTTTTGACAAATTTAACGAGTTCAACAAAATTATAGTTATTTATGTACAGTTAATCTATATTAGTTAAGTAAAAATTTTAAAAAATAAAATAATATTCATTTTATCAATATTAATTATTATTATAATATCTATATATATTTAATTTTATTTGTTTTTAAATGTATCTTATATTCATATGATAAAATGATAAAACATTAATATTATACTTTAGTTTATAATATTATAGTTAGGTTACACTTACCAGGACCACAATTCAAATTACTATTTCCATCTAAATCTAAAAATTAAAAATACAATATAACAACAACCTATTATATAGGTACATAATTAATTGTACACAATATAATTAATGTTGAATTAATTTAATTATAAAGCTATTATTTTATTTTTATTAAATATATAATTATATATATATATATTTAATTATTATATTATAAATACATAATTATTTATCATTTTTATAATATGTTATAATTAGATGTTTAATAATTATTACAAATTATAAATTAACATATTATACCGTTAGGAACGCTATAAGGATAATAAAAATAGAGTAAGGAAAAAGAAGTATCCCGATTAGTACCTAATCAAAAAGAAGTTATAATGCAAAGAAAAGTCAAAATTATAATTGAAACATATAATATTATTATAGATAAGTTTACTTCAGAAATTAAAAATCGAATTACTGTGTATGATTACATTATCAAACATTTTTTACTTAAACTAAATTAATTTATATTTCTGACAAAGACTTACAAGAGAGTATCAACAATTTTATTTCTACTTATAATAATGGTGTTGACTATTCATTTAAAAATGAAATTGTGCAATTTAATTAATTTTAGAATTTAAGTAAAATACTATTTGATGAGACTATGAGAGTTTTGTACCTAGTTTGTTAAAATGTTATGAAAAATCACTACAAGATGTTTTTCAAAATATTTTATTAATTATGCTAGTTGCAAATTGCTCAGTTGAACGAACATTTTTTAAGTAAACACATATAAAAAATTAATATAACACGAACCAAGCACAAGATAACCTAACGTCTTTAATGATACTGCATTCAGAGAATGATATCTTGCAAACGAATGTTATCAATGAAAGTTTACAAAAATTCGGTATTTGCAAAAACTAAAGCTAGATAAATCCTATGTTAAAAATTAATTAATAATTAAAATAATTAAAATTTAAATATTATATAGCATTTAATCATTATAATATGTTGTATTATAATTTGAATGTGAAAAAAATGTTTTAAAGGGACCCACCGAGTGATATATGCCTCAGTGCAGTGTAGCATATACAGTACACATGGATATATAGCGTATAACGACGTTTCGGTTTTTATTTTTAGATTCTAAGCGAATGATTGGTTTTACAGAGATGTTTTATTTTTTATGTATGAAGACACTTTTACGGGTAGAAATAAGCATCCAATTACCACAAGTAAGGTATGCTTTTGGTAGTAAATCTCGTCTAGTTGGTACTTTATTTAGTTCATTTTTCGAATTTCTAAAAAGCTTTTCCTTAAGAGAAGAAAAAATACTAAAAAATTGTGAATAATCGACAAAATTACGTTTTCTGTTATATTTTTTTCCTTAATTTCATGATGACTAATTGAGTTTTATTCATAATGTCTTGAAAATTGTTTTCAGTATTTATTTAGGTACGCCTCATTACAAGAAAAAATTTAAAAACGAATAGTTAATTTTCTGACTAAGTATAGAGTTTTGGCTTTTTTCCAAAAATATTTAATATTTCCTGCGAATTTTGGTTTATTGTTTTGAAAATTTTATCGAAATTGAGATATATACTACTTAATCTTTTTACAAAATATTTTCAAAACCGTGACTGACTTTTTTTTAAGGTTTAAATGCTAAACAACCGAACATCGGTAAATTTATTGATTCTGAACTAATTAATTTTAGATCGTAGGAACTTGAAATTTATTTTAAATATTTACATTCGTAATTTACACATGTGGTGAAATTTTGAAATAAATTATCAGTATAGCATATTGTAATATATTGAATTTCGCTCAGAATAGTATTTTCTAATGCAATATCATTGCATTCAAATCTTAAGTATAATAAACCACTTATTTCTCTGAGGATGAAGGGATGAAAAAGGAACGTTCACAATCGACCTACCCAAAACTAGTTTTACGACTACACTGATTACACCACTGGTTACAATTACCAAAGGAAAATTTATTTATATTAAATTTACATCTCATCTGTATACTACTAACAGTACTTGAACTATGAGGTGTCGTGGGGAGACGGAGTGTCTCTTCTTTAGTAAAAAAAATGTATGATACCCCTTCTAATATTTCGAAGTCCCCATGAATTTTTTTTTTTCAGAGTGCATTATTGTTATATTTGATTTTTAAAATGATATAAAAATAACAACTCACTAAAATCGAAACCATCATTCTTTAATTGTTCTAAAAATTATAAATTATAGTGTTATATTATGTAAAATATATAATAATATATATAAATTATGATAAGTAATGTGAAAATGTGTTATAATCTTAAATCAGATGAAAAATATTATATTTTTATTTTCTGTAGTAAACTGTGACTATAATTATTGATTAAGTAGGTATCACAAAATTGTGATTAATATTACCAATTTGAACACAAATTTATAAATATAATAATATTATCACCAAGACAATATTATACAAGAACAAAGCAACAGGATAAGGGATCGAATATACTAGCTTACACTTAAACTATATTAAAGTATGAAAAATACAGCATTAGGCAATTGATATGTTTCGTGTAGGTTGGATTGAAAA
>CM023358.1:52008581-52021009 GCA_013282895.1 Eriosoma lanigerum
ATGGGCGCCCTTACATACAAGGCACGAAATAAAAATATCAGAAATTTAACAATGTTGATATAAAATTTACAATTAATTGAATTGCACTATAAAATTGTATTAATAATTTATACAATCTTTAGAGTTTTGACAGACAACACACAGAAGAAATTAAAAAAAAGGAGCATCCTTTACAATAAATTAATTTAACCTAACCCGTGGAGACTTCGAAATATTAGAAAAGATACAATAAACACTTTTTAAAAAAGAAAGGAACCTCCGTTCCATCAATTCTCCCCCCCCCCCCCACCATAATTTAAGCAATGTGTATATTATTATGAAATCAATACACATATTAGAAACGTGTAATGTGGAAATACGAAAAAGGTACCCTATTTGTGGTAATTGGACCATAATTTCTACCATAAAATGTTTTCATACATCATAAAAAAAAAAAAAAATTAAAAAAAATTGTCAATCACGATTTTCAAAATATTTTATAAAAAAATAAAGTAGTATATTATTAGGCCTCTATAAAATTTTCTAACCGATAAACCCGAAATTGTAGGTAATATTAATTTTTTGGAAAAAAGTTCAAAACTATAGTTTTAACCAAAATATTAACTAATCCGTTCCAAAATCATATCATACTTGTACATTACCATGATAATACAGAAAGCTACAAAAAGCATACCGTTTTTGTGGTAATCGAAGCCATTATTTCTAACCAAAAAATGTTTTCATATACATAAAAAAAAATTATTTTTGTAAAAACAATACATTCCTCGCTACGCACAAAATCTAATATAAAATAAAATATATATTTTAAATGTAACAAATTATACTCTGTTCTCTTGTGTAAAATAATTACTGTCTGACAGTGTAAGGATTTCGGATATAATAATCAATTGATTGTTTGCGCCATTATTAACTTATAAACTCAATTTACGTTGTGCTTGAGTAATAATTGTAGAGCATTTCAATTTAGTGATTTTACGTCAAAAAATGGAAAATAATAAATAAGGCTAAATAAGCGAAATAATACGAGAATATACAAATTCATTATTTATAAACGATTTAATTTTAAATGTATCCAATAACATAAAATTATATCATTCATTAGTTTATTTAGCGGTCATTTAAAATATATAAGTAGAAAATTTTAAATCAAATGCATGTATCAAAATATTTAAAAAATAAATGTTAATTAAAATTAAATTATTTTTTATGTTAGAAAAAAAATATAATAATATTGAATATTGATAGTGTTCTATTGATTTTATCGTATTAATCATCCATTATTATATTTTAATATTATAATAATAAGTAAATTTAAATTTTTTAATTGTGATTAGGCCATTATTACTATTATTATTATTATTATTATTATTATTATTATTATTATTACTATTATTACCATTATGTTGCATTAAACTTCCACTGATGTAACAAATATTTATTTTAAATAGTAAAAATAATCTCAAACATATGTTATTGTTACAATCAATTTTCAATCAAGAACTTTTTTTTCAATAAAAAAAACATTTTTATACATACATATGTATTTTCTTTCTTTTTCTTTTTTATCATATTGTAATTCACTCATTTGACGAGATTCCCTATTCAATCAATATTGGTATTTATATATGTACCTATATTATTTATATGTATATAAAATTCTATCGGTATCTAATTTTTTTAAACAATTGTATTCTATAAAAGGTGTAATTTAAAAAGAATCAGACAGACCACTTATAACGTCTTACTAGTTTTAACAAATAAATTATCTTACGACTACTATTTCAGTCAAAATCGATTTATAATATATTTATATTTATTATATATATACATACGATGATCATCCATAAAGTAAGGTTACAATATTTATATCTATATATAATAGAAAAATTTATTTATTTAAATGAAACTTACAGCATATATTAATAACATAATGTACTATTTTTCTATGTAATATCCATCAAGTTCAATGCATTTTTGTAACCGGGAGACCAACTTTTCGTAGATCTCCTGACCTCTCCCACCAACCCCTTCAGCCATTTATCCACTAGTCTGCTTTTTTTGAACGGAGTTGACCGTTTTGAATTTCTTGGTGGACGGTGAAGACGTATGTCTCCACTGAAGCGATTGTCTTTTGGACTCTGGGATATAGTGGCAAATCTATGTTTCGTCCCCAGTCACAATTGAATTAAGAAACTTTTCCCCTTCGAGTTCAAAACGATCCAAAAACTGACCGCCCGGATCTCGCACGTGCCGGGAGCGAGTGTCGACCTATGCATCATAAAAGTTCACCTTAACTAATAAAAACATCCGATAAACACGTGTATGCTCTTAAACAAATCGATATGAACTCACTAATACGTCACGTGTGCTAATTTCGAAAAAAATCATTTTCCTTGGCCTACAGAATCCACGTAACCTTACTTTCTGGATGACCCTCGTAACATGAACATTTTGATTAGACTACCTACTGTTGCAGCCTCTTAGGATATTATTATATAAATAATAATGATCACTACAATAATCATGCAAACTGACGTTGATAAACATTCGTACTACTCACGTGACCTATCATCTTATATATATATATACCTAATACATATGAGAAGACGTAATTTATATATTATAAACTGTAATTTTTTTAAATTTTTTTTTATTAAATTCCATAGAATTTTCTTATTATATTCCAATCGATATTATCATAATGTGACACACGGTTAAATATAATTGTATTAATTCGTTATTAATTTAGGTATCGTTTGTCGTTTGATCAGTATATAATATAAGGGAATTTATAAGACGTTGATGTTCTTCAACCAAATTCCTCAGTCTTTATTAAATCATACGCATAGAAAATTATAATACAGCAATACTATGTATACAATAAATTGCGTAATAATTACAGTTTGTTTATAATTAATATATTAGAGTAAATTTACATATTATCACATTTTTAAAGACTTAAAGGAGAAAATAAACTATACTTTTTTTAATATACATTTAAATAGAAAATAAAAACTATAAATAGCAGGGCTTAAATCATAAAAAAAAATATTGTTTAACGTTATATAGAATTTAAACGTTATTCAAATGTTATGTTTAACGTTATATAAATTTTATATTGAGTGTTATTTTGTTGATTCTTTACTTATTTATATACATCAGTGGCATATTTATTATAAGTTGTGTGTGTGTGTGTGTGGGGAGAGGGGGGGTGATATAGCGGATAGATTCTCTTGTTCTATTTTTTTTAGTAATATTAAGAATTTAAGAATAACAATATCGTAAATTGTTGTTTATTACACTTAAACGCGCATTATTAACAATAATGAGAATATTCAAGTCCCTTCTAAAATGTAGCCATCACATATACTCCCCCGTCGACATAATCTTAAATATGACACTGTAGACATATGGTATGTAATATATATTTATACTTATATATTATGTGTTTAATACTTTAATAGCTTATTAATTAAAATCTAACTTTAGATAGAACATTATAGTGAGATAGTAGGTAGAAGTATATACAAAATAAATACATATTTTAACTTAGTTAAACAAACATTTAATAAATTTTAATTATTTCCTTTTATTATTAAGGTATTTTCTTACATACAGTTAGATAACGATGATCTCTTGTCTGATAAAATGAATTTTAACCCGGAAAAACTTCGCTCCACACTCGCCCATAAATTATAATAAATATTAACGATAATTATTTTCTCTTTATCACAGATTTTGTTTTATAATCAGTTGAAAACTTATATAAAATTATTTTAACACTTGATCTAAAACAGTCGAAATATCATTATTAAATGAAGCAGTGTGTTATACCGATTTGGACTAGTGATGTAAAATACTTTCACCGTACCATTTACAAGTTAAATATAAAAAAAATATTAGTATTATTAACTTGAGTAGCTGGTACTACCATCACTATTTGTGCAAGCTCAAACAATTCCGGCATGACGTTTTTCTTAATAGACCAATACTTAATAATGTTTTCTTTATAACTTATCCTATCTATATAAGAAAAATTGTTTAGTTTCTTCTTCATTTCTATAAATGTTAAATTTGTACTCATTGGATTGTTTATTGATATTACTGAGTTTGAGTTTGCTATAATGTATTCTTCAAAATCATCACTAACTACATAATCATCTGTTACTTCTATATTAGGGCATAATTAAACTATTTAATAAATAACTTAATAATGCATAAAAAAAAGATAAAATACTAATAAATTCACGACTAAAAATACTTTAGAATGAAAAACGACCTCTAACATGACACTAATTTGGGTCGCGACATAAGATTAGGAAGCACTCGAAGCTAGACTAATTTTATAATGGATTAAATTACTCTAATAGTAATTATAAAATATAAACTGTAAAAACAATTTGGAATACACATTTATACATTATGTTATACGTATGTAAGACAGCTCTAACTCAATTTATAACTTAGGCGAAACTAAAGATTGAAAAACTTATTTATCTGGACATTTTCCATGTGAAAATTAAAATTAAAATTTTGTCGAAATATATTATGATTGCAAAAAAAACCTACATTTTTTCACCATAAACTATGCCTCACTAAATATATAAAACAATAATCCATATAGATTATTATGACTGAAATGAAAAAGTAAAAAAATCTATACAACAAATATTTTTTTTAATGACTGACGGAAGTTTCTCCTTCACATCCCTTCAGTCTTCGTAGAGTAAAATATTTGTACCACGGTAGTGATTAGTAAGATGTTTTTGACAATAATAAGTTGTCATTTCGAGACAATTAATATTTTTATCTCAGCTGGACGACGACATTAACAGCAACTGTATACTCACTTAGAGCTCAGAACGTGTCAATCAACATTTCATATCCGCTTAAAGGTAAATCCATTTCATATTTAATGTTTCTAATATTTGACGTTGAATTATAACGAGATATTATTTTTTAATTAATTTATATTTTAAATTGTGATTATATCATAGTCGTCTTTGTTTAAAATTATTTATTTATTTGTATTAATTTGGACCATTAAATGAGTTAGCTAACAGTTTGTAAATTAATATTGGTGTTATAAGTATATAATATATATTTTTTTTCATTTAGCATATATAAAAAAAATAATAATATATTTAATATTACAATTTTATTTATTGTTATGTTTAATTATTTAATTATATAATTTTGAACATTAATTATTAAAAACATTTGTGTTAGGTAAAAAAAAAATGGACACAGGAAATACATTTGAACGTACTCAAAATCCAAGAGCTAATGCAAATATCTTCGAAATCGTCACATTTAGGTAAAACGTAATTAAAATGATTTATATAGTTTTAGTAAACTAGTTTAGGTATACCTAATAGTAAAATATAAACAACAAAGTTATGTGATATTATAATTCTAAATTTATGCGAGTAGTTATAAAAAACAAATTAATGACATTCGGATAAAATAAAGTTTAACAATATCATAGACATTTAAATTGTATTTAATTTTACGTGTTTTACTTTACTTCGTTTAGTTGGATGTCAGATCTCTTCAAAACAGGTCGTAAAAGAGATTTAGGAGTAAATGATATGTACACAGTTTTAAACGAGCACAAGTCTTCGTCATTAGGCAATGATTTAGAAAAGTAAAACAATTTAAAGTAGAATTATATGAATGTTGCTTTTTTATATTTTTATTATTTTTTTTTTTTTATATATCCTCTATTTAAGGAAATGGAAAATAGAGGTAACCAAGGCTTCAAAAATGAATAAAAATCCAAGTTTATTACGAGTTTTATTACAATTATTTGGAGCTAAAATGATGTTTTGTGGATTTCTACTATTTCTGAGTGAAGTTGTAATTAAGTAAGTATTTTTTTTAAGAACTATTGATATATTATTTCCATAGTACCTATGTTATTTCGAATATATAATATTATTTACCTATTCGAATTATTTTATGATATTTTGTAATGGGGTAACTCGTATAGGTTGGTTTTTTATTATATAATAATCTAAAAAGGTTTGTTACTTTTATGTACCTATATATATATATCCTCATATTATATCTATAATCTATTATAAATAAATATTTGGAGAAATGAGTTTAAAATTAAAAAAAGTGGGAAGGTCTATAGTGGATGTTCCTCTTCCGTTTCTTCGGTCTTCGGAGAAATTAGTGGTTTATTATACTTAAGATTGGAATGCAATGATATTGCATTGGAAAATACGATTTTGAGCGAAACTCAATATATTAAAATATGCTATACTGATAATCCATTCCAAATTTTACCACCAGTGTAAATTACGAATGTAAATATTTAAAATAAATTTCCATTTTTAACGATCTAAACTTATTTAGTTATCAAGAAATTAAATAATGAAACCGTAATTTTGCCAATTTTCAAAAACTCTTACTTTAAAAAATTACGAAAAAAAATTGTGAGTCACGATTTTTAAAATATTTTGTAAAAACATTAAGTCGTATATGTCTAGACTTCGCTAAAATTTTCAAGCCAATAAAATAAAAACTGCAGGAAATATTTAACATTATTAAAAAAAGGCCAAAATTCTATACCTAGTCAGAAAATCAATCAATCGTTTCTAAATTATTTCTTGTAATGAAGTTCACCTAAGTAAATACTCAAAAAAATTTTCAAGACACTATGGTTAAAACTCAATTAGTTATCACGAAATTAAAACATTTAAATTTCAGAAATGTTATTTTGCCGATTTTCCGCCATTTTTTAGTAGTTTTTCTTCTCCCAAGAAAAAGCTTTTGAGAATTTGGAAAAATTAGCTAAATAAAGTACCAACTAGATGCAATTTGCTACCGAAAACATAATCTACTTGTGGTAATCGTACTATTATTTCTACCCGAAAAAGTGTCTTCATACATAAAAAAAAATATAATATTCATTTCTACTAAAATTATTCAACTTTTAGAAGTTTATAAATAAAAGTTGCAACTTACGATTTTTAAAATATTTTGTTAAAAGATTAAGTAGTATATGATTAAACTTCGATAAAATTTTCAAGTCAAAAAATAAAGAATCAAAAAATAAAACAATGAAACCATAATTTTGCCGATTTTCGCGAACTTTTAATTTAAAACCTTATAAAAAAAAAATTGTCAGTCACGATTATCAAAATATTTTGTAAAATATTAAGTTGTATATGATTAGACAAGAATAAAATTTTCAAATCGAAAAACCAAAAATTGAAGGAAATATTAAACATTTTTGGAAAAAGTTAAAAGCTTAATACTTAGTCAAAAATTCAACCAATCGTTTTAAAAAAAAAATTTATAATGTAAAACACTTATGTTGATACTCAAAAAAAGTTTCAAGTCCTTAAAATCAAAAATAAATTAGTTATCACGAAATTAAAAAAATTAAAATAATGAAACCGTTATTTTGCCGATTTTCGGGAATTTTAACTTTAAAAGCCTATAAAAAAAAATTGTTAGTCACAATTTTCAAAAATTATGTAAAAAGATTAAGTAGTATATGATTAGACTTCGATAAAATTTTCAAAGCGATAAACCAAAAATTACCAGAAATATTAAACATTTTTGGAAAAAAGTTCAAAGTTCTATACTGGGCCAAATAATCAACCAATCCGTTCCAAAATTGTTACACACTTGTATATTATCTAAATTAATCCCCAAATAAAATTTCAAGTCCCTACGTTTAAAACTCAATTAGTTATCATGAAATTAAAAAATTTTAAATAACAGAACCGTAATTTTGTTGATTTTCCGCCATTTTTTGGTAGTTTTTCCCCTCCTAAGGAATAACTTTTGAGAAATTCGAAAAATAAGCTAAATAAAGTACCAACCAGACACAATTTGCTACCGAAAGTATACCCTACTTATGGTAATCGAACCATTATTTCTACCCGGAAAAGTGTCTTCATACATAAAAAAAAAAAAAAAAAATCTTTGTAAAACCAATACATTCTTCGCTTCGCTCAGAATCTAACATTTCTAATACAATTTAGAATAAACGATATTTTCAAGTGCCTACATTTTATTTAATCGATTTAAATATTATTACAATATGTTTATTGTCATTATTAAGTATTATTAAATTAAATCATGTAATTTTTTAGATATTTTAATAATCACTTATAAATAATTGTTTAATTTTCTTTATCAACTTGACTAGCAACATTAATTATAAATAAAGATAACTGAATGATATCATGTACAATTAATTATCCAATGGTATAATATTAATAACATACTTACATAAAACAAATATGTTTTTTTTATGTGTACCTATATATCAATAATTATTATATTTTTAATATTATAAAACTAATTAAATTTACTTTTTAAACATTATACACTTAAATTATATTAAAATTACGACAAAAACAAAATAACACAAGACTTTAAAAAAAAAAAATGTTTTATTATTTAACTATTTTAGATTCTTAATCGTATTATATTCATCATCCGAATAGAATTATATTTGAATATAAAATCATAAAAATATGAATACCAAAATATCCCAATGATAAAAGAAAAAAGAAAAAAAGTGGAAGGTCGATTTTGGACATTCCACCTTCGTCCCTTCGGTCCTCGGAGAAATTAGTGGTTTATTATACTTAAGATTTGAATGCAATAATATTACATTAGAAAGTACGATTCTGAGCGAAACTCAATATATTAAAATATACTATATTGATAATCCATTCTAAAATATTACCACGTGTGTAAATTACCAATGTAAATATTTTTAAACAATTTCAAGTATCTACGATCAAAATTCAAGGAGTTATGAAATAAAAGAATTCAGAATAACGAAAACCATAAATTTTGCCGATTTTCAATCATTTTTTGGTAGTTTTTCTTCTCTTAAAGAAGAACTTTTGAGAAATTCTAAAAATGAGCTAAATAAAGTACCAATACTAGATGCAATTTTTTGCTGAAAGTATACCCTATTCGTGATAATCCAACCATTATTTATACCCAAAAAAATAATTTCATACATCAAAAAAAATAATAAAATAACATCATTGTAAAACCAATACATTCCTTGCTTCGCTCAGTATCTACAAAAAATTATTAAATTTGGTTAATTATAAAATAATTATAAGCATTCAGTGTAGGTCTTGTCCATGAAAATAAACCTATATTGTCTTTTTATAAAATGTTGTATGTACCTATAGTGTCCTAGTACCTACCTAATACAAGATATGAGGAAATTTCCATTTATAAATTATAAGTTATAACTTAAATAATATAGCAAGTAATTTAAATTGATAAAAATTCAAAGTAAAAACTAGTCTAAACTTTGATTTTTACAATGTATATACAGTAATTAAACTAACAAAAAAAATATGCAAAATGAAAATGGTTTTTATTATTAACTTAATATTTGTTAGAGTATATCAAACTTTAATGCTCGGCGGACTATTAATGTATTTCAATCCCGAAGGGACAAACGAAACAGACTTAAAACACGCTTACATGTACGCATCCGGTTTGGTGATAAGTATGTTGGTGTCAATGGTATTATTTCACTCCTCACAAATGCAAATGAAACATTTCGCAATGAAGATTCGAATTTCTTGTTGTTCAGCAGTGTTCCGAAAGGTAATGAATTTATAAACGAAAAAATACAATACATACTATGTATTTTTTTACAATTAATAATTATTATTATTATTATTTTTTTCCAGACCTTGCGATTAAGTCAGACGTTTTACAGCGAAATAACAGTCGGTCAAATCGTAAACTTATTATCAAACGACGTGAATAGGTTCGATTTAGCTTCAGCATTTTTACATTACTTGTGGATTGGTCCTTTGCATACGATTGTGGCCACATACTTCATATGGCAAGAAATTGGTGCCGTGTCCATATTAGGAGTTGGTACAATGGTTATATTCATTCCGTTACAAGGTCTGTAACACCTAATTGTTTGATTTATATCAAATATAATATTTAAATGATAAATAATAATTAGTTTTTGAATATTAATTCACTAAAACATCAATAAATATAATTTTGCATCGAGGGCATCTGTAGAGGGGAAAGTATAAGCAGTTGTCCCACTTAGAATTTTTCAGGGTAAATCCACAAACTATAATTTAGTATTATTTGGAGAGTTAAACTAAAAATTAAAAAATTAAAATAGTTTGTTTTCCTCTTGACAAATTCCTGCAAACGCTCTTGGATTGTACTTGAACTTGAACACAAACTACCTATATATAATTATAATATTCAATAAATATTATAAAGCAACCAATTTCTTTATAAATACTAAAAAAAAAATAATATCAATAATTACAATATTATATAGAGTAATATAGATACTTATATTATTATGATATAACAATGTATATACATATATATTATATTATTATAATTTAAATATTTTAAGATTAAGACATCGGGTTAACAAATCTATCGAACATTAAATTTAAGTTAATGTATTGATATACAATATTCTAAATAAAATTGTGAAACTTTAAATATATTTCATACTATATACATGCAATAAAATACAAACAATAAGCAAAATAATAAACATCTCTAAATCAATTATATTAAACAAGGTTCTACTCGTAATCTCTTGGACCTTTGGTGAAATATTAACTAAACATACATGTATTATGTTAAACACATACGGTACACAATAGTTATCTTTTTTTTTTAAAAAAGATTACACTGTTACAGTGGAGCAACTAGTGCTACAATTTAGGGTAGCTATAGCCACATTATAATATCTTTAAAAAATAAGTTGAAAACTGTCATGTTATTATAAATGACTTTGAGTAATTTGGGGAGGCTGAGAACCTCCAGCCGCGCCTCTGGTTGCGCTTATGGGTATAATTATTTAATTATCATTTATTTGAGATTAACCATTTAGAATAAAATAAATATAATATTGTTTGTATGACTTTAGGTTGGTTGGGGAAAAAAACATCTGAATATCGACACAAGATAGCTTTTAGTACCGACGAGAGAGTGCGTTTAATGAAGGAAATAATTTTGGGCATTCAAGTTATCAAATTGTATACGTGGGAAAAACCGTTCGCGAACTTTGTACAATGCGCAAGAAAGTATGAATTATGTTTTATAAATTTTAAATTTCAAAATGTATAATAAACCACATAAAATATTTTGTTTATAACAGGATGGAAATCAAACACATCAGAGGAACGTCCATCATCAGGGCTATATTAGTGTCTTTTTCAGTATTTAACACCAAGGTCGCACTGTTTGCCAGTATATTACTATACGTGGTTCTAGGAAACTACATAACCGCCAAAAAAGTAATACAAATATTACAAACAAATGTTAAATCAAATATACTTTTAAAAAGTATCGACAATATTATATTATTTTTTAGGTTTTTGTCGTTACATCGTATTACAATCAATTGCAAATGACGATGTCGACTTTTTTCCCTCGAGGTATTGGGCATATAGCTGAAGTTATGATAACTCTTAAACGACTCCAGGTGTATATAGATGAGCATAATAATAACATCTAAAATATAAAATATACCTGTATAAATAATTTTTTTTTAAAGAATTTTCTAATTTATGAAGAAAAAACCGATCAAATATCAAATATTTCCAAAGCTAATCAGGTCACAACTAACGGCGATGACAATAATTATACATTGAATAATATTACAATTAATCACGATGAAAAGCTACATTTCAAAGACTATCGAATTATCATTTCCAACGCTACAGCAAAGTGGACTAAAGTTCAAACTGAAAACTCGTTAGTAAACATTAATCTTTCCGTGAGACCCGGTCGGTTGGTTGCGATAATTGGACCTATAGGAGCAGGAAAAGTACGAAAATTTAAATGTTATTTTAGACAATTTAAAAATACTATAAATTATAATCTATAAAAACTAATGCATTATTATCACTTATTGTGCGTTTCGGAAAAATACATTTTGTTATTAAACAGAGTTCGTTGATCCAAGCCATTTTACGAGAATTACCGCTTACCGAAGGCACGATTTCTGTAAACGGCGTGGTATCTTATGCGTCCCAAGAACCATGGTTGTTTGCCGGTTCCGTTCAACAAAATATTTTATTCGGTTTGCCGATGGACAAAAAACGATATGAAAAAGTAATACAACGCAGTTAGTTTATGATTATTATTTTTATAATATTATAAAATATCGTATTATATCCAGTCGTGAATTATAGATTATTAGCGTATGTGCGTTGACGGCGGACATTCAACAATTACCGTACGGCGATAAGACTGTTGTTGGTGAAAGGGGACTGTCCCTTAGCGGTGGACAAAGGTCAAGAGTAAATTTAGCAAGGTCAAGTACATAAATTTCCTTTATATGAGTAATATTTTATAATATTTATCTTTCAAATCCTAATATTCAATTTCAAATAATTAAAACAATATTTTAGAGCCATTTATAAAGAAGC
>CM023358.1:52036860-52049232 GCA_013282895.1 Eriosoma lanigerum
ATGGGCGCCCTTACATACAAGGCACGAAATAAAAATATCAGAAATTTAACAATGTTGATATAAAATTTACAATTAATTGAATTGCACTATAAAATTGTATTAATAATTTATACAATCTTTAGAGTTTTGACAGACAACACACAGAAGAAATTAAAAAAAAGGAGCATCCTTTACAATAAATTAATTTAACCTAACCCGTGGAGACTTCGAAATATTAGAAAAGATACAATAAACACTTTTTAAAAAAGAAAGGAACCTCCGTTCCATCAATTCTCCCCCCCCCCCCCACCATAATTTAAGCAATGTGTATATTATTATGAAATCAATACACATATTAGAAACGTGTAATGTGGAAATACGAAAAAGGTACCCTATTTGTGGTAATTGGACCATAATTTCTACCATAAAATGTTTTCATACATCATAAAAAAAAAAAAAAATTAAAAAAAATTGTCAATCACGATTTTCAAAATATTTTATAAAAAAATAAAGTAGTATATTATTAGGCCTCTATAAAATTTTCAAACCGATAAACCCGAAATTGTAGGTAATATTAATTTTTTGGAAAAAAGTTCAAAACTATAGTTTTAACCAAAATATTAACTAATCCGTTCCAAAATCATATCATACTTGTACATTACCATGATAATACAGAAAGCTACAGAAAGCATACCCTTTTTGTGGTAATCGGAACCATTATTTCTAACCAAAAAATGTTTTCATATACATAAAAAAAAATTATTTTTGTAAAAACAATACATTCCTCGCTACGCACAAAATCTAATATAAAATAAAATATATATTTTAAATGTAACAAATTATACTCTGTTCTCTTGTGTAAAATAATTACTGTCTGACAGTGTAAGGATTTCGGATATAATAATCAATTGATTGTTTGCGCCATTATTAACTTATAAACTCAATTTACGTTGTGCTTGAGTAATAATTGTAGAGCATTTCAATTTAGTGATTTTACGTCAAAAAATGGAAAATAATAAATAAGGCTAAATAAGCGAAATAATACGAGAATATACAAATTATTATTTATAAACGATTTAATTTTAAATGTATCCAATAACATAAAATTATATCATTCATTAGTTTATTTAGCGGTCATTTAAAATATATAAGTAGAAAATTTTAAATCAAATGCATGTATCAAAACATTTAAAAAATAAATGTTAATTAAAATTAAATTATTTTTTATATTAGAAAAAAAATATAATAATATTGAATATTGATAGTGTTCTATTGATTTTATCGTATTAATCATCCATTATTATATTTTAATATTATAATAATAAGTAAATTTAAATTTTTTAATTGTGGTTAGGCCATTATTACTATGTTGCATTAAACTTCCACTGATGTAACAAATATTTATTTTAAATAGTAAAAATAATCTCAAACATATGTTATTGTTACAATCAATTTTCAATCAAGAACTTTTTTTTCAATAAAAAAAACATTTTTATACATACATATGTATTTTCTTTCTTTTTCTTTTTTATCATATTGTAATTCACTCATTTGACGAGATTCCCTATTCAATCAATATTGGTATTTATATATGTACCTATATTATTTATATGTATATAAAATTCTATCGGTATCTAATTTTTTTAAACAATTGTATTCTATAAAAGGTGTAATTTAAAAAGAATCAGACAGACCACTTATAACGTCTTACTGGTTTTAACAAATAAATTATCTTACGACTACTATTTCAGTCAAAATCGATTTATAATATATTTATATTTATTATATATATACATACGATGATCATCCATAAAGTAAGGTTACAATATTTATATCTATATATAATAGAAAAATTTATTTATTTAAATGAAACTTACAGCATATATTAATAACATAATGTACTATTTTTCTATGTAATATCCATCAAGTTCAATGCATTTTTGTAACCGGGAGACCAACTTTTCGTAGACCTCCTGACCTCTCCCACCAACCCCTTCAGCCATTTATCCACTAGTCTGCTTTTTTTGAACGGAGTTGACCGTTTTGAATTTCTTGGTGGACGGTGAAGACGTATGTCTCCACTGAAGCGATTGTCTTTTGGACTCTGGGATATAGTGGCAAATCTATGTTTCGTCCCCAGTCACAATTGAATTAAGAAACTTTTCCCCCTCGAGTTCAAAACGATCCAAAAACTGACCGCCCGGATCTCGCACGTGCCGGGAGCGAGTGTCGACCTATGCATCATAAAAGTTCACCTTAACTAATAAAAACATCCGATAAACACGTGTATGCTCTCAAACAAATCGATATGAACTCACTAATACGTCACGTGTGCTAATTTCGAAAAAAATCATTTTCCTTGGCCTACAGAATCCACGTAACCTTACTTTCTGGATGACCCTCGTAACATGAACATTTTGATTAGACTACCTACTGTTGCAGCCTCTTAGGATATTATTATATAAATAATAATGATCACTACAATAATCATGCAAACTGACGTTGATAAACATTCGTACTACTCACGTGACCTATCATCTTATATATATATATACCTAATACATATGAGAAGACGTAATTTATATATTATAAACTGTAATTTTTTTAAATTTTTTTTTATTAAATTCCATAGAATTTTCTTATTATATTCCAATCGATATTATCATAATGTGACACACGGTTAAATATAATTGTATTAATTCGTTATTAATTTAGGTATCGTTTGTCGTTTGATCAGTATATAATATAAGGGAATTTATAAGACGTTGATGTTCTTCAACCAAATTCCTCAGTCTTTATTAAATCATACGCATAGAAAATTATAATACAGCAATACTATGTATACAATAAATTGCGTAATAATTACAGTTTGTTTATAATTAATATATTAGAGTAAATTTACATATTATCACATTTTTAAAGACTTAAAGGAGAAAATAAACTATACTTTTTTTAATATACATTTAAATAGAAAATAAAAACTATAAATAGCAGGGCTTAAATCATAAAAAAAAATATTGTTTAACGTTATATAGAATTTAAACGTTATTCAAATGTTATGTTTAACGTTATATAAATTTTATATTGAGTGTTATTTTGTTGATTCTTTACTTATTTATATACATCAGTGGCATATTTATTATAAGTTGTGTGTGTGTGTGTGGGGAGAGGGGGGGTGATATAGCGGATAGATTCTCTTGTTCTATTTTTTTTAGTAATATTAAGAATTTAAGAATAACAATATCGTAAATTGTTGTTTATTACACTTAAACGCGCATTATTAACAATAATGAGAATATTCAAGTCCCTTCTAAAATGTAACCATCACATATACTCCCCCGTCGACATAATCTTAAATATGACACTGTAGACATATGGTATGTAATATATATTTATACTTATATATTATGTGTTTAATACTTTAATAGCTTATTAATTAAAATCTAACTTTAGATAGAACATTATAGTGAGATAGTAGGTAGAAGTATATACAAAATAAATACATATTTTAACTTAGTTAAACAAACATTTAATAAATTTTAATTATTTCCTTTTATTATTAAGGTATTTTCTTACATACAGTTAGATAACGATGATCTCTTGTCTGATAAAATGAATTTTAACCCGGAAAAACTTCGCTCCACACTCGCCCATAAATTATAATAAATATTAACGATAATTATTTTCTCTTTATCACAGATTTTGTTTTATAATCAGTTGAAAACTTATATAAAATTATTTTAACACTTGATCTAAAACAGTCGAAATATCATTATTAAATGAAGCAGTGTGTTATACCGATTTGGACTAGTGATGTAAAATACTTTCACCGTACCATTTACAAGTTAAATATAAAAAAAATATTAGTATTATTAACTTGAGTAGCTGGTACTACCATCACTATTTGTGCAAGCTCAAACAATTCCGGCATGACGTTTTTCTTAATAGACCAATACTTAATAATGTTTTCTTTATAACTTATCCTATCTATATAAGAAAAATTGTTTAGTTTCTTCTTCATTTCTATAAATGTTAAATTTGTACTCATTGGATTGTTTATTGATATTACTGAGTTTGAGTTTGCTATAATGTATTCTTCAAAATCATCACTAACTACATAATCATCTGTTACTTCTATATTAAGGCATAATTAAACTATTTAATAAATAACTTAATAATGCATAAAAAAAAGATAAAATACTAATAAATTCACGACTAAAAATACTTTAGAATGAAAAACGACCTCTAACATGACACTAATTTGGGTCGCGACATAAGATTAAGAAGCACTCGAATCTAGACTAATTTTATAATGGATTAAATTACTCTAATAGTAATTATAAAATATAAACTGTAAAAACAATTTGGAATACACATTTATACATTATGTTATACGTATGTAAGACAGCTCTAACTCAATTTATAACTTAGGCGAAACTAAAGATTGAAAAACTTATTTACCTGGACATTTTCCATGTGAAAATTAAAATTAAAATTTTGTCGAAATATATTATGATTGCAAAAAAAACCTACATTTTTTCACCATAAACTATGCCTCACTAAATATATAAAACAATAATCCATATAGATTATTATGACTGAAATGAAAAAGTAAAAAAATCTATACAACAAATATTTTTTTTAATGACTGACGGAAGTTTCTCCTTCACATCCCTTCAGTCTTCGTAGAGTAAAATATTTGTACCACGGTAGTGATTAGTAAGATGTTTTTGACAATAATAAGTTGTCATTTCGAGACAATTAATATTTTTATCTCAGCTGGACGACGACATTAACAGCAACTGTATACTCACTTAGAGCTCAGAACGTGTCAATCAACATTTCATATCCGCTTAAAGGTAAATCCATTTCATATTTAATGTTTCTAATATTTGACGTTGAATTATAACGAGATATTATTTTTTAATTAATTTATATTTTAAATTGTGATTATATCATAGTCGTCTTTGTTTAAAATTATTTATTTATTTGTATTAATTTGGACCATTAAATGAGTTAGCTAACAGTTTGTAAATTAATATTGGTGTTATAAGTATATAATATATATTTTTTTTCATTTAGCATATATAATAATATAATAATAATATATTTAATATTACAATTTTATTTATTGTTATGTTTAATTATTTAATTATATAATTTTGAACATTAATTATTAAAAACATTTGTGTTAGGTAAAAAAAAAATGGACACAGGAAATACATTTGAACGTACTCAAAATCCAAGAGCTAATGCAAATATCTTCGAAATCGTCACATTTAGGTAAAACGTAATTAAAATGATTTATATAGTTTTAGTAAACTAGTTTAGGTATACCTAATAGTAAAATATAAACAACAAAGTTATGTGATATTATAATTCTAAATTTATGCGAGTAGTTATAAAAAACAAATTAATGACATTCGGATAAAATAAAGTTTAACAATATCATAGACATTTAAATTGTATTTAATTTTACGTGTTTTACTTTACTTCGTTTAGTTGGATGTCAGATCTCTTCAAAACAGGTCGTAAAAGAGATTTAGGAGTAAATGATATGTACACAGTTTTAAACGAGCACAAGTCTTCGTCATTAGGCAATGATTTAGAAAAGTAAAACAATTTAAAGTAGAATTATATGAATGTTGCTTTTTTATATTTTTATTATTATTTTTTTTTTATATATCCTCTATTTAAGGAAATGGAAAATAGAGGTAACCAAGGCTTCAAAAATGAATAAAAATCCAAGTTTATTACGAGTTTTATTACAATTATTTGGAGCTAAAATGATGTTTTGTGGATTTCTACTATTTCTGAGTGAAGTTGTAATTAAGTAAGTATTTTTTTTAAGAACTATTGATATATTATTTCCATAGTACCTATATTATTTCGAATATATAATATTATATACCCATTCGAATTATTTTATGATATTTTGTAATGGGGTAACTCGTATAGGTTGGTTTTTTATTATATAATAATCTAAAAAGGTTTGTTACTTTTATGTACCTATATATATATATCCTCATATTATATCTATAATCTATTATAAATAAATATTTGGAGAAATGAGTTTAAAATTAAAAAAAGTGGGAAGGTCTATAGTGGATGTTCCTCTTCCGTTTCTTCGGTCTTCGGAGAAATTAGTGGTTTATTATACTTAAGATTGGAATGCAATGATATTGCATTGGAAAATACGATTTTGAGCGAAACTCAATATATTAAAATATGCTATACTGATAATCCATTCCAAATTTTACCACCAGTGTAAATTACGAATGTAAATATTTAAAATAAATTTCCATTTTTAACGATCTAAACTTATTTAGTTATCAAGAAATTAAATAATGAAACCGTAATTTTGCCAATTTTCAAGAACTCTTACTTTAAAAAATTACGAAAAAAAATTGTGAGTCACGATTTTTAAAATATTTTGTAAAAACATTAAGTCGTATATGTCTAGACTTTGCTAAAATTTTCAAGCCAATAAAATAAAAACTGCAGGAAATATTTAACATTATTAAAAAAAGGCCAAAATTCTATACCTAGTCAGAAAATCAATCAATCGTTTCTAAATTATTTCTTGTAATGAAGTTCACCTAAGTAAATACTCAAAAAAATTTTCAAGACACTATGGTTAAAACTCAATTAGTTATCACGAAATTAAAACATTTAAATTTCAGAAATGTTATTTTGCCGATTTTCCGCCATTTTTTAGTAGTTTTTCTTCTCCCAAGAAAAAGCTTTTGAGAATTTGGAAAAATTAGCTAAATAAAGTACCAACTAGATGCAATTTGCTACCGAAAACATAATCTACTTGTGGTAATCGTACTATTATTTCTACCCGAAAAAGTGTCTTCATACATAAAAAAAAATATAATATTCATTTCTACTAAAATTATTCAACTTTTAGAAGTTTATAAATAAAAGTTGCAACTTACGATTTTTAAAATATTTTGTTAAAAGATTAAGTAGTATATGATTAGACTTCGATAAAATTTTCAAGTCAAAAAATAAAGAATCAAAAAATAAAACAATGAAACCATAATTTTGCCGATTTTCGCGAACTTTTAATTTAAAACCTTATAAAAAAAAAATTGTCAGTCACGATTATCAAAATATTTTGTAAAATATTAAGTTGTATATGATTAGACAAGAATAAAATTTTCAAATCGAAAAACCAAAAATTGAAGGAAATATTAAACATTTTTGGAAAAAGTTAAAAGCTTAATACTTAATCAAAAATTCAACCAATCATTTTAAAAAAAAAATTTATAATGTAAAACACTTATGTTGATACTCAAAAAAAGTTTCAAGTCCTTAAAATCAAAAATAAATTAGTTATCACGAAATTAAAAAAATTAAAATAATGAAACCGTTATTTTGCCGATTTTCGGGAATTTTAACTTTAAAAGCCTATAAAAAAAAATTGTTAGTCACAATTTTCAAAAATTATGTAAAAAGATTAAGTAGTATATGATTAGACTTCGATAAAATTTTCAAAGCGATAAACCAAAAATTACTGGAAATATTAAACATTTTTGGAAAAAAGTTCAAAGTTCTATACTGGGCCAAATAATCAACCAATCCGTTCCAAAATTGTTACACACTTGTATATTATCTAAATTAATCCCCAAATAAAATTTCAAGTCCCTACGTTTAAAACTCAATTAGTTATCATGAAATTAAAAAATTTTAAATAACAGAACCGTAATTTTGTTGATTTTCCGCCATTTTTTGGTAGTTTTTCCCCTCCTAAGGAATAACTTTTGAGAAATTCGAAAAATAAGCTAAATAAAGTACCAACCAGACACAATTTGCTACCGAAAGTATACCCTACTTATGGTAATCGAACCATTATTTCTACCCGGAAAAGTGTCTTCATACATAAAAAAAAAAAAAAAAAATCTTTGTAAAACCAATACATTCTTCGCTTCGCTCAGAATCTAACATTTCTAATACAATTTAGAATAAACGATATTTTCAAGTGCCTACATTTTATTTAATCGATTTAAATATTATTACAATATGTTTATTGTCATTATTAAGTATTATTAAATTAAATCATGTAATTTTTTAGATATTTTAATAATCACTTATAAATAATTGTTTAATTTTCTTT
Organism: Eriosoma lanigerum; assembly: GCA_013282895.1. Taxonomy (NCBI): domain Eukaryota; kingdom Metazoa; phylum Arthropoda; class Insecta; order Hemiptera; family Aphididae; genus Eriosoma; species Eriosoma lanigerum. The sequence continues at coordinate 52,044,962 of CM023358.1, forward strand.
ATCAACTTGACTAGCAACATTAATTATAAATAAAGATAACTGAATGATATCATGTACAATTAATTATCCAATGGTATAATATTAATAACATACTTACATAAAACAAATATGTTTTTTTTATGTGTACCTATATATCAATAATTATTATATTTTTAATATTATAAAACTAATTAAATTTACTTTTTAAACATTATACACTTAAATTATATTAAAATTACGACAAAAACAAAATAACACAAGACTTTAAAAAAAAAAAATGTTTTATTATTTAACTATTTTAGATTCTTAATCGTATTATATTCATCATCCGAATAGAATTATATTTGAATATAAAATCATAAAAATATGAATACCAAAATATCCCAATGATAAAAGAAAAAAGAAAAAAAGTGGAAGGTCGATTTTGGACATTCCACCTTCGTCCCTTCGGTCCTCGGAGAAATTAGTGGTTTATTATACTTAAGATTTGAATGCAATAATATTACATTAGAAAGTACGATTCTGAGCGAAACTCAATATATTAAAATATACTATATTGATAATCCATTCTAAAATATTACCACGTGTGTAAATTACCAATGTAAATATTTTTAAACAATTTCAAGTATCTACGATCAAAATTCAAGGAGTTATGAAATAAAAGAATTCAGAATAACGAAAACCATAAATTTTGCCGATTTTCAATCATTTTTTGGTAGTTTTTCTTCTCTTAAAGAAGAACTTTTGAGAAATTCTAAAAATGAGCTAAATAAAGTACCAATACTAGATGCAATTTTTTGCTGAAAGTATACCCTATTCGTGATAATCCAACCATTATTTATACCCAAAAAAATAATTTCATACATCAAAAAAAATAATAAAATAACATCATTGTAAAACCAATACATTCCTTGCTTCGCTCAGTATCTAAAAAAAATTATTAAATTTGGTTAATTATAAAATAATTATAAGCATTCAGTGTAGGTCTTGTCCATGAAAATAAACCTATATTGTCTTTTTATAAAATGTTGTATGTACCTATAGTGTCCTAGTACCTACCTAATACAAGATATGAGGAAATTTCCATTTATAAATTATAAGTTATAACTTAAATAATATAGCAAGTAATTTAAATTGATAAAAATTCAAAGTAAAAACTAGTCTAAACTTTGATTTTTACAATGTATATACAGTAATTAAACTAACAAAAAAAATATGCAAAATGAAAATGGTTTTTATTATTAACTTAATATTTGTTAGAGTATATCAAACTTTAATGCTCGGCGGACTATTAATGTATTTCAATCCCGAAGGGACAAACGAAACAGACTTAAAACACGCTTACATGTACGCATCCGGTTTGGTGATAAGTATGTTGGTGTCAATGGTATTATTTCACTCCTCACAAATGCAAATGAAACATTTCGCAATGAAGATTCGAATTTCTTGTTGTTCAGCAGTGTTCCGAAAGGTAATGAATTTATAAACGAAAAAATACAATACATACTATGTATTTTTTTACAATTAAAAATTATTATTATTATTTTTTTTTCCAGACCTTGCGATTAAGTCAGACGTTTTACAGTGAAATAACAGTCGGTCAAATCGTAAACTTATTATCAAACGACGTGAATAGGTTCGATTTAGCTTCAGCATTTTTACATTACTTGTGGATTGGTCCTTTGCATATGATTGTGGCCACATACTTCATATGGCAAGAAATTGGTGCCGTGTCCATATTAGGAGTTGGTACAATGGTTATATTCATTCCGTTACAAGGTCTGTAACACCTAATTGTTTGATTTATATCAAATATAATATTTAAATGATAAATAATAATTAGTTTTTGAATATTAATTCACTAAAACATCAATAAATATAATTTTGCATCGAGGGCATCTGTAGAGGGGAAAGTATAAGCAGTTGTCCCACTTAGAATTTTTCAGGGTAAATCCACAAACTATAATTTAGTATTATTTGGAGAGTTAAACTAAAAATTAAAAAATTAAAATAGTTTGTTTTCCTCTTGACAAATTCCTGCAAACACTCTTGGATTGTACTTGAACTTGAACACAAACTACCTATATATAATTATAATATTCAATAAATATTATAAAGCAACCAATTTCTTTATAAATACTAAAAAAAAAATAATATCAATAATTACAATATTATATAGAGTAATATAGATACTTATATTATTATGATATAACAATGTATATACATATATATTATATTATTATAATTTAAATATTTTAAGATTAAGACATCGGGTTAACAAATCTATCGAACATTAAATTTAAGTTAATGTATTGATATACAATATTCTAAATAAAATTGTGAAACTTTGAATATATTTCATACTATATACATGCAATAAAATACAAACAATAAGCAAAATAATAAACATCTCTAAATCAATTATATTAAACAAGGTTCTACTCGTAATCTCTTGGACCTTTGGTGAAATATTAACTAAACATACATGTATTATGTTAAACACATACGGTACACAATAGTTATCTTTTTTTTTTAAAAAAGATTACACTGTTACAGTGGAGCAACTAGTGCTACAATTTAGGGTAGCTATAGCCACATTATAATATCTTTAAAAAATAAGTTGAAAACTGTCATGTTATTATAAATGACTTTGAGTAATTTGGGGAGGCTGAGAACCTCCAGCCGCGCCTCTGGTTGTGCTTATGGGTATAATTATTTAATTATCATTTATTTGAGATTAACCATTTAGAATAAAATAAATATAATATTGTTTGTATGACTTTAGGTTGGTTGGGGAAAAAAACATCTGAATATCGACACAAGATAGCTTTTAGTACCGACGAGAGAGTGCGTTTAGTGAAGGAAATAATTTTGGGCATTCAAGTTATTAAATTGTATACGTGGGAAAAACCGTTCGCGAACTTTGTACAATGCGCAAGAAAGTATGAATTATGTTTTATAAATTTTAAATTTCAAAATGTATAATAAACCACATAAAATATTTTGTTTATAACAGGATGGAAATCAAACACATCAGAGGAACGTCCATCATCAGGGCTATATTAGTGTCTTTTTCAGTATTTAACACCAAGGTCGCACTGTTTGCCAGTATATTACTATACGTGGTTCTAGGAAACTACATAACCGCCAAAAAAGTAATACAAATATTACAAACAAATGTTAAATCAAATATACTTTTAAAAAGTATCGACAATATTATATTATTTTTTAGGTTTTTGTCGTTACATCGTATTACAATCAATTGCAAATGACGATGTCGACTTTTTTCCCTCGAGGTATTGGGCATATAGCTGAAGTTATGATAACTCTTAAACGACTCCAGGTGTATATAGATGAGCATAATAATAACATCTAAAATATAAAATATACCTGTATAAATAATTTTTTTTTAAAGAATTTTCTAATTTATGAAGAAAAAACCGATCAAATATCAAATATTTCCAAAGCTAATCAGGTCACAACTAACGGCGATGACAATAATTATACATTGAATAATATTACAATTAATCACGATGAAAAGCTACATTTCAAAGACTATCGAATTATCATTTCCAACGCTACAGCAAAGTGGACTAAAGTTCAAACTGAAAACTCGTTAGTAAACATTAATCTTTCCGTGAGACCCGGTCGGTTGGTTGCGATAATTGGACCTATAGGAGCAGGAAAAGTACGAAAATTTAAATGTTATTTTAGACAATTTAAAAATACTATAAATTATAATCTATAAAAACTAATGCATTATTATCACTTATTGTGCGTTTCGGAAAAATACATTTTGTTATTAAACAGAGTTCGTTGATCCAAGCCATTTTACGAGAATTACCGCTTACCGAAGGCACGATTTCTGTAAACGGCGTGGTATCTTATGCGTCCCAAGAACCATGGTTGTTTGCCGGTTCCGTTCAACAAAATATTTTATTCGGTTTGCCGATGGACAAAAAACGATATGAAAAAGTAATACAACGCAGTTAGTTTATGATTATTATTTTTATAATATTATAAAATATCGTATTATATCCAGTCGTGAATTATAGATTATTAGCGTATGTGCGTTGACGGCGGACATTCAACAATTACCGGACGGCGATAAGACTGTTGTTGGTGAAAGGGGACTATCCCTTAGCGGTGGACAAAGGTCAAGAGTAAATTTAGCAAGGTCAAGTACATAAATTTCCTTTATATGAGTAATATTTTATAATATTTATCTTTCAAATCCTAATATTCAATTTCAAATAATTAAAACAATATTTTAGAGCCATTTATAAAGAAGC
>CM023358.1:52049732-52062570 GCA_013282895.1 Eriosoma lanigerum
AGGATAAGTAAAAAAAATATATTTACAAGTGTATAAAAAGATAATGCATTAGTAATGGTTTATTATTTATTGTACAATTATAATAACAACTATAATGATCGTTAATTAAATGAATTAGTGAATTAAAACAACTTCATCATAATATCTAATGTTGGTTTAGGATATTTCTGCCGATAATCTTGAATGGTCTGGAAAATAAAAATAAATATTATAACATATAAGTTTGTACATAAATATTTTAACTGATTTACCTGTAATAGAAATTGTTTTTGTTCTTCGTTTTTTGTTATTTTTTTATCAAGTTCTTCAATAAGTTTAATTCCTCTTTCTGCAGGATCGTTTACAACTTTTAATTTCTGTATTATTTCTTCACCTTTTTTGTAGTCAGTCGAAATATTCCAAGTGTCCGGATGAGTTTCTAAAAAATCGCTATTTATTTTGAATCTTTTAAATAATTTTCGTGACTTTCTTTCAATAAGTTTTACCAAAATTGTATTATTATCATCATTTAAAAACAACGGAACGTCAGATTTTTTTAATATTAATTTTTTGGGAATTTCGTTACTCATTTCTTCATTTTCATCTTCTTCTTCTTCGTCTTTTAGTATGTTGTTAACCATTAATAATTTTGTTGTGCTGTCTACTCATTTATCGAACAATGCAAAAGTTAAATATTCTTCATTTAAATAGTACAAACAATTCACAAATTTTCCAATTGTGGCTTCAGCTATAGTTTTGTTAATTTCAGAATACTCATATAACTTTCTTAAAAATTGAATATCGTTCAAAGGAGCCATTTCACAGTTTGAGGCAGTAAACCAATTCATGGCATAACATTTTATAATAAAGCAGTTAAGTTCTATTAATGAGGTTTCCTCGTGTTTATTTAATTTGAATTGATTTCTAAATAAGAATATTTTGAGACCATAAATTCCTTTAGTCATCCACCTTGCTAAATGATATGAGCCCGGTTTTTTAAATGTGATTCCTCCCGGTGAAACTCCACCCAAAAAAATAATGATTAAAACAAGAAATTCTTTATAATCATCACGGAAAAAAGCTATATTAATCCTATTACAACAAAATTGAAGTATAACATCAATATCATCTTTTAAAATTTGCCGAACTCTAACGTGAGATATTCCTGTAGAGAAATCAGATTTTTTTAACGAGTCCCACTGAGTTTTAAATCTTTTAAACAGTGGAATATTTGGTCCAGACATGGGGCTTACTTTACAAATTGTAAAAACTGTTGATAATATTATTTCATAAATATGATGACGACAACCAAAAAATAAAATGTCGCGTTTAATTTTTCTCTCTAATAATGAACAAGCACCATTAAATTTTCCTGTATTCGAAGCTGTTGTGTCAAAAACAAATGCTTGAATATTATTTATCAACCCCCAGTTGTCAATAATTTCAAAAACAGCAGAAGAAATTTCAACACCAGTACTTACAGATATTTCTGGTACACCTAAAAGTTTATCGCAAACATGGGATGTGGCAATTATTGCCAATCTATCAACTTTGTTTCCGGTAATATTTTCCAATAATTTTGTGTCCCAATGTAATGTTATTGTATCTAGTCCAAGATTTACATAATTGTTTCTTACTTTTTCATTATAAGCTTTCCGATATTTTGCTCTAGATTTTCGAATAGACGTACGATTAATTAAATACTCAGCTGGATCCAACGAAGCTGCATCTAAAAAAGCTGTTAATAAATGTACCGAATCTCTCTCGCTAATTTTGCATTTATCAAATGCTGCAGCCAATCGTGGTGTCAAAATGTTTTTCCGAGCCCGTTTAGGTTTTAAATCAATTTGATCTTCAACGTTTGAATTCGTACTCTCTTTTTCAAATTCTATTTCCATATCAGAATTAGAATCATCAAAATCTGAACAATGCATGACACCTAAAAATTAATGTATACAAATTATTTCGTTGTATTATTAAATTGAACTTTTATTATTAAATTATTCTAAATTTATATTATAAATAAAAGTTTTATCTCTTGACCTGATAATGTAGATGGTGTTTTTAAATAATCTTCATATCTAGTTTTCATTTTTTCATCGCGAGACAATTTTCGTTTTTCAATTCCAGCTAGATTTCTGTCAACTCCCAACATTGATCCTGGACGTCCTTTTTGTCTTTGAATGTTTAAAAACTGTCTATCTTCTTCGATTTTCATAAGATTTAATGCATTTTGGTGTGCAATATCAAATAAATCGTTCATTTTATCGGTAAATTCATTTTTTTTTTTTTTAATGTCTCTGAACTCTGTTTCATATTTTTTGTTAGTGATCTCCATTCTTCATATAATTTTTTTAATTTTTCTTTGCATTTATGAGTTTCTTGAGTCGGTATTCGTGCTTTTTGCCAAAATACCAAACACTCATCTATAACAAGAGCAGCACTTTCATTTAAGTTCAGTTTTGTTATTCTCATATTGTACATTAATACTTTTAAGTAATCTCCTCTTGATGGTAATTTACTACCCATGATCTGGTGTTTCATATAACCAATAAGAAAAATATTTTCACGTAAAGACATTTTAAATTAATAATATTTTAACAACTATTAGCCACAAAAAAACACCGAACACTTATACACACTTTATAATACTATAAAGTAATTTCTTTTAGCACGAAACTAAAACACACTAAATGGTACTAAATAGTGTACAGTGATTGTCATAAATGTGAGCTTCAATAGTTTATACTGTAAATATAATTAAACTTTAGATAACGTTGTGCTCGTATAGTATAAATAAAAATACCAGAAAATAGCACATATACAACTATTATCGTAACTGGACAATTAAACGTTTCCGTGATTACCGTTTCACTAATAATAATTATTATATTATCTTATGGACATCGAATATACCTGTTAATCTAGTTTTACTTATCGAGCTAACAATTATATAAAATTATTGCACAATTATTTTTTGACTATCATTCATCATACTACTAAACATATTAAATGGGTAAAATAACTTGTCAAATTATGATTTTTCGTTATAGACAAAATTTTAAGTTCAAATCGGCACGTGTTTAAGTTTAAAAATGAGTTAAAACTTTACATGGTTTATATTTGAACCATGTTGAACATTATTTTAAGTGGCGTTCGTACAAAAAAAAAAAAAATCATCGCTTACAAATAAGTGGCACCCTAATATATATATATAACCGTATTTTACACTATGCAATTAGTATTATATTGCTATTCTCCAGTCGTTCACCATCATGGTTCTATGTAGAGTGTTGTATGGGAAGGAAGACTCGGTTGAACCGAGACAAAAAAAAAAAAAAAAACAAGAAATTAATACCGAAAATAATAAAAATAAAAAATATGAAGTGTTGCCACACGGTGTACTTATCGGGTGGCGGCGAGTACTGTGTCGCAGATGCAGGCGGCGGCGGCGACTAAGAGCGGGATCAAGTTATACACTGGAAAATAGGACGTAGAATTTAGTTATATCAGAGGGATGTCACTGTGATCCGATAAACAAAGTGCAATGACCACAGAGCGCACAAAAGTTGGGCAAAAGCTTAATCCGAAACGATAAACACATAAATTACGTACTAACTTAAAAACTACGACAGTGATTGGTTAGTGGTGATGACTAGATTCGATCCGGTTCTTTGGGTGGCCGTGGATCTCGTGGACCTGAGGCGGCCTCTCACACACCTCCGGGTGCTGGCGGACTTACGCAAACATGACACAAGACGTCATAGCAAACACAGAATTTGGGAAAATGGTATAATATATTATAGTGAATGTGAGAATGTAGGTAGTTTTTTATAATAAATATTAAAACACTATTTGTAACTTTTCAATGCTTTTGGTTTATTATATTGTATCTTACGAAAATGTGTTGCCGCACTGGCAGACGACAAAAATAACATGGCCGCAATGGCGTACGATGACAAAACGAGAAAAAACTAGTATTTAATGTTGCCGCAATGGCGAACAGAACAAAAAGAAAAATTATACACGAAAGATAGAGCGTTGGCCGAAATAATAATAATTTACATATGATAGCGAAAACAAAGATAATATATAATAATGACAAACAATAATAACAATAATAATACTTATAATTATACACGACATTTAGGTAATCAAAACTCACAATAAATGGACGGTAATGAGGAAAAGATAAGGAACATCGTCACGGTAGTGGCGGCAATCGCAACGGTCGTACACGCTGTCTGTTCTGTGCGCAAACAAGTGTAATTAAATAATATGAGAGTGGCATACTCGATCGAAATAGTTATTTTTCGTCCAATAATATTCAGCGAGATTTCAAATTTAATATAGATTTATGTTTACAATTTTTTTTTTTTTTTTAAGAAATTAACACACATTACAAATGTAAAAGTCATACATAATACAAAATTATATTTGGACGAAAATTCAGTGTTCAGTGCATGATAACAATTGATCAATAGAAAGTTATGACAGAGTTTGCTTTTCTCTCTTATATAACTAGGATCTTTTGTTTACAACCTAATAGTATCTCTGATAGTTTCTATTAGAGCAATGTGAGCAAATCAAAAATCGACCTCATAGCAGGTTAACCACTGTACAAAAATCAAATTTATTTTTAAAAATAAATGCTATGCAACACTGAACTTTGTGTTCTGACGGTTGCAAATTCTGTGGTTGCAAGATTCTTTGATTGCTATTTTGTAATTTTTGTGCAAATATTTTGCATTTTGGTTTTGTACATGAGATGGCAGTTGCACTCCCTAGAATTATTTTGTGGGACTTTCTATTTGGTACTTCTTTCCGCTCATAATTAAATATTTAAAAAGTGAAACTAAATATAAACTCATGTAACTCTTTTTCTAAAAAAAGTAATGTTGTATACCCTGAGCTATAGAAGTCTGGCTACGTTTATGGATATTACATTTTATTTTCATCACTTTTATGCATTTATTCTTTGGTATTATTTTAGAATGCATGTTATTTTCATATTTAATAGTAATATTTTGTATTTATTGCAAATTTTAATATACTTTTAATAATTCTTATTTTAACTTGCCTTATATATATATATTTTAATAATTATATCAAATAATTTTGAATTTTACTGTTTTAATTTATTTAAAGATTCACGAACTACGTATAATAAATTTGTTGGTTTAAATTTAGGTAAGTATAGTTTTTTTTGGATTCTAATTAATTATAATATTAATTGAAATACACGGATATTTCTAAAGAAGGGGTAATTTTAGAGGTTATAAGTTTTGAAAATATTTTTAAGAGAATAGAAATTATTGAAATTTGGAGATAATTAGAGACTGTGGATTTATTGCCTTTTTGAAGATGAGATACATAATTAGATTTCCAATATTTTCATACATAGATTTTGTAGGGAAGAATTTTTTTTTTTTATAGAAATATGGAGGATATATTTTATGAGAAAAGAATTAATCTACAGTTAAATATACATGTAGGAGAAAGGCTGTCTGGTCAGATGGCCATTTTATAATTTAGGTTCTGTTATTCATGGAAAATATCGAGAAGATCAAAATGAAGTTCATTTAGATCATAAAATGGGAATTACTATTGGAATAAACTCTTTCTTTATAAACTGAGGAAGAATAATTATTGAATAAATTAACAATATCTTCACAATTATTGGCTATTTGATGGTTAAATGACATAGTGTTAGGTAATCCATAATGCCATCGCGTAGATGAGAATTTTAAATAATCCTTTCAAGAGTTGGAAATCTTGAAGTATGATAAGTAATTTTTTGTTTAATTAATTGTATTGGATCATTAAAAAACCACGTAGAAAACTTAGATTAAAGTTATATTTTTAAGGAATATAAGCCTCTATAGTAAAATATAAAAGTGAGTGAAATTCCTCAATAAGAATGGAAATGACGTTACCTAGTTTAAAAATTTCAGTCCAATTAATTAAACCAAAGGTTAGTTAGGTTTGCATTGCAATTGCTTTTTGTTATGCAATTTCCGATTACAGGAGATAAGGGGGATATAATTATGTTTCTATGAAATATTTAGAGGAGGGTGAATAGAAACGATGAAATCATTATTTAAAGTTATATATTAAATGGGTTGAATAATAATATTAGAAGAGGTCCAGTATACAACCATAGCGTTTTGGTATTGTATTTATATGGAAAAAATCAAAAAATCTAGGTTTTCATGAAAAATAAATTCATGAGATTATAGGTATAAATTAGCATTAAATGCCAAATTATTTAAGTTGGAAAGGATAAAATAACCGAAAAACAGAAAATCGTCATAAGAATGAGAAGAAGTTTAATAATAAAGATTTATAAAAAAAAATCGGTATCAGAGGAAGAGACAGAATAAGAAGGTTAATAGACATAACCTATGATTAAATTTTAGATTTTGAGCAAAGTGAAAAATGTATTGGTTTAGCAATGATATAGTTTTTTTTTGTGCCTGAACACATTTTTTTCGGATAAAAAATAATGGTCTGACTACCACGTATTTTTCGGGAAAAAACTTCATCTGGATTGTATTTTATTTAGCTTATTTTTCTAATTTCTCAAAAGTTTTCCTTTAGGAGAAGAAATACTACCAAAAAATGGCAGAATCGGCAAAATTACGGTTGCAGTTTTTTGATATTTTATTTTTCGTGATTACTAATTGAGTTTTGATCCTTTTAATATTGATGCAATATTATTGCATTCATTTTATATTATAATAAAGCACTAATTTCTCCGAGGACCAAAGGGACGAATGCGTATCGTCCAAAATTGACCTTGCCGCTTTTTTATATTATTAATTTTATGACACCAATTCTAAGAAATTGACATTTACATCAAACACGGTAGAAATATATTTGTTGTTGATGGCTAATAAAACCCCACCACTCTGGTTAATGATTTTGTTGAAGGTAACAAATCACATCTAAAAACTGAGAAATTAGACAAATCAAGTTTAGAAGAATTAATGTTGTTATTTAGCCATGTTTTTGTTAGAGATATGACATCAAAATTAAGGGACGGATAGGCCTATCGGGAAATCGGGACTTTCCCGATGGGCCTTCGTCATGTGGGGCCTCCAATCAAAACAACACATTTTATTTTAAGAAAAATTAATATTTTATTATAATTTATAACAAAAGTGAACTGTAAAAAACGGGAAGGTCGACTTTAGACATTTCTCCTTCGTCTTTTCGGCCCTCGAAGAAATTAGTGATTTTTATAATTAATCAATGGTATAGCATTCGAAAACACGATTCTGAGCGACACTCAAAATATTATATTGATAATCAATTCCAAAAGTTTACGACGTGTGTAAATTACCTATGGGAATACTAAAAAAAATTTAGTTTTCATGATCATCTAAAATCAATTTTACAAAATTAAGATTTCAATGAATTTTGTCGTCTTTCCATCCTTTCTTGGTAGTTTTTCTTCTCTGAAGGAAAACATTTTAAGAAAAAATTAACTAATTATAAAATACCTATATCTATATCTATATCTATATAAAATAGATGAAATTTTCAACCGAAAGCATACCCTACTTGAGATAATCGAATCATTATTTATATCCAAAAATGTGTCTTAAGGTAAAAAAAAAAAAAACATTCTAAAAACAAAATATTTTTCGCTTCGCTCATAATCTAAAATCTTTAATATTTTGGTTTTAAAATAGTAAAATTAAAATTAACTGTACAACAATATCAACCAAAGTTGAATCTTATTATTTTTATTGAAAATAACAAATTGTCATTAACAATACATTAATTATAAGTAAATTTATTTGTATTTTTATTTACAAAAAAATGATAAATTGTACAAACTAGATATTAGCATTAGTTATAGAATAGATTCTATTCTATAATCAATGATATTAGTAAGAAAGTGTAGAATGGCAATAAATGAAATTTATTGAGAGCGAAGTGATTACTTATATTTTGGTGACCTTTTCATTGATGGGCCCTTTAATTCAGTTCCCGGTAATATTTAACAGTCCTATCCGCTCCTTCTAAAATTAAAAGAAGGTATATTCGTTTTAGTGGATTGTGTATAGTATAAGATCTTTTAAATTAAAGTCCTTTTTTTAAAGAGAAGGGGATGAAGACAATCTTTTATTAGAGAATTTGACTTCAATTTACTTTGAGATAAAAATATATTAAATATAGCTTTCTGGCTCTGGAAGAAAAGTTTTAAAGATCTAGGTTTTTTTTTGTAATAGACAAATGCTTACCAACGCGAAATATTTAAATTAGGGAAGTTTTTATATTAATAAATTTAAGTACATTTAAAAAGAAGCATAATTTCCAAGCGATTTTGTCTCTTTATAATTTTAGATATTAATTCATTACTTATAATGTCTTTCGAATCAAGTGCAATGGCATTTGTTGATTGAAGTTTGATTCCGATATTATCTACTATAATTGTTACGGGCTCAATTTCTGCTATCAGATTGAATAATTGACTTTTCTGGTGAGTGATGAAAAATTCTCAGATAGAGTTAATTTACATATGAAACAATTTTAACAAAATTCAACAATTTTGAGAGGAATTATTTTCATTTACAGTTTTGATTTGAGCATCGATTTGGCCATACATTATATAGTTTAGTTAGTTAAAAGGTTTTAAATAGATGATAGATAGACGTATACATATGTACTAATGCATCTTGAAAATTGTTTAACAAAGAGTTGCAACCAAAACTGTAGATAAGAAATCTTGTAAAATGAAAAAGTAAGCCGAGTGCCAAATTTATTACGTCAGAGATAATGAGATGTAGAACGTATATGAAAGTTATGATAACTTATGATCCATATTAATAGAAAAAAAACCCTATTTCCGTAAAACGGAAAATAAATTATAGAAAATTATTCTACATATGGTAGAAATCTCAAAACTATTAAAATAATTGAAAAGAGAGTGAGAAAGAAAATAAGAAAAAGAGAAAGAGAGAGAGAGAGAGAAAATTACATAGAAAAACATCAAATAACTCAATTCTAACCTTTCTGTTCTTTCATTGTAATCTCATGCGATCTCGTGTGTACTGCCAAATTTGTGGTGTTATACAGTGTGTTCATAATTTATACATATCGACATATCGTTTCTTAAGATGGCAATTATTATTATAAGTTATTAAATAAAATAGTTCTTCAAAATACATATTTAGTATTTATAAAATATAAGAAAAAATGTATTTTATTAGAATCAACATCAGTTAATGATTATGGTGTAGAGGGTTTTCCAACAGGTAAAGTAATAATAAATCATGATTGTCAATTAAATGATAAATAAGATTAATACTCTAGTATGCTTAGTTATGATATTATTTACTTTCACAATAAAAAGAGCAAAATCACTTTAATACTGTATCAGCACAATATTAATATTATCACAACTCTACAATACTCTAGCTAGTATATCCGTATAGAAAATGAAAAGAAATGCAATGAAATGCTATGCAACGATTTTTTTTAAAATTCTGAACAGTGCAAGGAACGTATTGTTTTTACAAAATTTTTTTTTTTTTTATGTATGAAAACAATTTTTTGGGTAGAAATAATGGTCCGGTTATTGTCCATAGCATGTGCTTCGCTTGAAAATGTTGACTACTTGGCACTTTATTAAGCTTATTTTTCAAATTTCCCAAAAGTTTTTCCTTTAAAAGCATAAAATTGGCAATTTTTTATACGTTTTTTATTATACTTTTTTTTCGTGATTCCTTATTAAATTTTATTAGTGTGGACTTGAAATTTTTTTTGAGTACTTACATAGGTTATTTACAAGTGTGGTATAATTTTGAAACGGAATAGTTAATTATTTGGAAAATATAGAGCTTTGAACGTTTTCCCAAAAAAAATTAATATTACCTACAATTTTGGGATTATTTTAAAAATCTAAACAGGCTAATTTTTTTATAGGGTTTTTATTTATCTTTTTCTGATCTATGAAAATATTTTTTCGGGTAGAAATAATGTTCCGATTACCACAAATAAAGTACCCTTTTTATACCAAATTTCATCTAGTTGGTACTTTAATTAGCACATTTTTCGAATTTTCCAAAAGTTTTACCATATTTGTATATTACCTATATTAGTACTCAAAAAAATATTTCTACAATCAAAACTCAATTAGTCATCATTAAATTAAAAATTACGGAAATTGTAATTTTGCCCATTTATTACATTTTTTTTTTTTAGTTTTTCTTCTCCTAGAAAAAACTTTGGAAAATTCAAAAAATGAGCTTTATAAAGTGCTAAGAGGATATAATTTGTTACTGAAAGCATATTCCACTTGTCGGATAATAATCGGATAATTATTTTTATGCGGAAAAAGGTTTCATACATAAAAAAAAAAATCATCTTTGTAGAAACAATATATTCCTTACTCCGCTCAGAATCTAAAAATTCCTAAAAATCAAAATGTTGATTAAATTAAGAAATCAATACGTTAAAATTTTTATATAAATAAACTCTTTAAAATGGCTATCGTAAAATTTTACATAATTTATAAAATAAATAAAGAGTTTATTTTTTATTTTTTTATAAAACTTCTTTTTTTAAACAAGTTATAAAGGAACATTATAGTTCGTTGCATAAATAATAATTTGAAAAAAAAAACTGCAATCAAAAAATTAAATTTTTTGTGATGATATTGCAGTTCTTAAATAGATCTGGGACTAGCTCTGTATTTAAATTTAAATTTAATTATAATTTAAGTTCATACGATTATATGATACAACCATATAAATAATAATGCATGCATCAATTATGCTTGATAGTGCATTAGTTATTTAAAGTTTAATAGCGTATGTGCCATAAACAACAATAATATAGTCAAAATAATAACATAACAATATTATAGTTTTAGACAAACAGTGGCGTAGCCAGGGTGGAGTTTTGGATGTTGCAACCGCCTCCCCCTCTTCCCCTCATTGGTTTTTATTTAATCATTTTTTTAATAATTAATTCCCTGTATGCATGGCGTCGTCGATAGTTAACCACGATAAACAACAGATGGTGACCAATCATAGAACAATAAATATTACTCATATTGTATTGTACCTCCGTGGCTGATAACGATGCATACATGTATGGAAATTATTTGAAATTTGCGACTAAACCAAGAAGACTACTGTTGATGTAAATTGTAATGTAATTAAATTATGTTTTGCCTTTAAATACTTTAAGTAAAGTGCAATACAATTCAAAATAATAGGTTTTATGTATACCTATTGTATGGACCTAACCTTAACCCCCCCCCACCATTGAAAAACCCTGGCTACGTCACTGTTGACAAAACTAATTTATGTACTAAGAAGGAGCTTTACTCACATATTTTGCTATAATACTGTCTCTGTCAATTTAATATCATATCCTTTTTGTAATAATATATCTTCTGTATTACAAGTTATACAAATATATAAAGTTTTTTGTTTTTTATTTGTTAGATAATAGATGGACACAGCATTATTAGAAAACATATACATAATATCCTCATAATGTTAAGAAAATGAAATATTTAATAAATAATAATAATCCTCATTCATATTTTTTTTTTTTAGAAATGAAATATTTTTACAAGTTTTACTTGTGTCTTATGAATTTAAATGTAGCTGATTCAAGTAAAAGTAAGTGTTATTTAAATAAAATATTATGTACATAATAAATAATTATTAATATATTGTTAATAATTTATAAAATATTATATATTAAAATCATTATATATATATGAGGCTATTGCGTGCCAACATGACCAACTCGAATCAATATCGAAATGTCTTAAGTTGAACTTAATAATTTAAAAATAAAATGTGTTTATTTAAATAAATCGACTTATAGAATAAAAGTATCAAATAAATACAATAATCTAACATGTTAAGCAACATATTCTTGAGTAGTCGGCTGTGTTGTTCTTAGCACGTCGGTTTTCAGTCGTCTGTAGTCTTCTCAGTACACTAGTTACCAGTCGTCTATCTTGTTCTGATGTCTTTTACACTTATATAAGCTTTTAGTTTTCCTGTTGACCCCTTGGGTTGTATTTTTATCATTTCCTCCATCCGTTATAATTATAATAATTTTAAGTAAACATGAAGCTATATGTGTGTGTCATATTGGCATGTATACATTATTTATATAAGTGTCAATAATTCATGTAATTTACAATATCAATTGGGTTAGCCTATTCGTGGTATTTTATAGATATTATAATCATACATGTTAAAATTCTAGTCCTACGATATCACGGATATCGTTATCGGATATCGGTTGTCGTATTCCTAGTAATCAAAAGCTAATCTACAATTTAATATTATAATATAGAATAATTCACTGTGATATACTATTTTTTAAGTACGATGGTTCATCAAGGTACCTGGGTCCGTAACAAGGTACTAAAATTCAAGGTTTTGATAGACCTATTTGTTCTTAATTAAAATTATTTTCAATTAAAAATTATACTTCTCTAGTTTCTCTACATTCAAGTTAATCATTATAGTGCTCTACCTTGGTATACGAATACATAGAATCGAAATACTATATAATGACATTTACAATACTGAACTCTCCTTAACTTTATTCACACTAACATAGTAGAGCCACATAAGTTCTCCATATTGTTGAAACATTAGTTAATTTAGACCATTACCATCCTACTTTTTCTATATCCTGTTGTTATCTTTCAAATATTTAGATTTTTAAAGCTAAACACACGTATTGTAACTTCTAAAATGCTACGAGAATTCCAACTACCGGTAGATTAGTAACGATTAAGCTCACAATAATTGGAATTAGATCAACTAATCTAACTATTAATTGACAGTAGTTATTGAGAAAAGATATTAAA
>CM023358.1:52062580-52072721 GCA_013282895.1 Eriosoma lanigerum
AACTTATCTATGAAATCACCATTATGATCACTCTGTGCAGATAGGTCATCATTTCACATGCCCTTACAAATACAAGTTAATCCATACAGTAAAATTATTACATTCAAATACCTATTGTTTTTCTCTTTCCGATTCTTTTACAAAAAATCAACGGTTGAGAATATGTCTACTATGTATTGAAATTTTTTTTATATACCTAATTTTAATACCTTTGGTCATAATGTGCATGGATGATCAGGGCATCCACAAAGTCAAAACTATATTGAGTGAGAGAGTCTTGACTGTTGAACATAATATGCTAAAATTAAAAGTATAGTTAGGTTATACACGATGTGCTTTTATCAATAAATAATATATTGTATAATAATTAATAATGTTTCATAATTCACAATAATGTTTAAATAAATAAATATAATCAAAAACAATTTATTATATGTTGGTAGGTATATATGGTAAATGGGGGATTCAGTTTTTTTTCTTGGAAGTGTTCTAGAAGCCGAAACCATCCAACCCCTTCATCATTTTATAATATGAAATATAAATTGCGGATAAATTAAATTAAACATGTTCTGTATCTGTATTGGTATATTATAATGCAAAATCTAAAACAAGTTGCAAAGTAATATTATTACCACGTAAATACGCATCTATATGAACATTTATTATTAATATCTTTATATTAAAATATCAAAATATAATACGTTATTTTCCTACATAAATGGATACATCCACCTCATAAAATTGACTTCTCTATGTAGATACAACACAAACGAGTTTATAAATAAATATAATGTAATATTATTTATTAATATTGTAATATTTAATATCATGTATTATTTATTACTTTATTAGTTAGTAAATATTGTTTTAATTATAGTTTTACCCTACGATCCAAGAAGATTTTGTGAGAATTTTAATAGTGAATTCTCAAATTCTGATTTACGGTGTTGGAATGTGGGAATCGACCAACAATATATTTTAGAATACCATCCATATCAAGACTACTGTCCAGATCCAAACAGAGACCAAATTCCATACAATTATCAAAGTCAATACGGCGTCCAAACTCCATACGACTATCAAAATCAACACGGCGTCCAAACTCCATACGACTATCAAAATCAACACGGCGTCCAAACTCCATACGACTATCAAAATCAATACGGCGTCCAAACTCCAAACGACGAGCAAAATTCATACTACAATCCTTCATCGAACTACCAATATCAACCCAGACCCTAAAATCATTACGGCAGTAGCAGCTCTTATATAAACAATAATTGAAATATTTAGTAAATTATAACAAGTATATTATTGGATCACTAAATTGTGATTGGTTATTATATTATTTTATAATTTCAGTGTTAAATTATATTTTAAACATTGTTCTGGAAATACGATAAACAAATAAATTACCTTTTACCTTGATAAAGCTAAATATAGCTGCATTATCAATAATAATAAAAATAAATAAAATACATAAGTTTAAATTTACCTAAATGGCTATATCATAATACTCTTAGATAAATAGATAAAGTGATTAAAACGTATTATTAGACTTATTTTTTTAGATTTTGTGAGGAATATATTGGTTTTACAAAAATTTTTTTTTTATGTATGAAGACACTCTTACGGGTAGAAATAATAGTCCGATTACCAGAAATAAGGTATGCTTTCGGTAGAAAATCGCGTCTAGTTATTATGTTATTGCGCTCATTTTTCGAATATCTCAAAAGCTTTTCCTTGGGAGAAGAAAAACTACTAAAAAATTGCAGAAAATAGGTAAAATAGCGGTTTCTGTTATTTAAATTTTTTTAATTTCGTGACAACTAATTGAGTTTTGTTTCTAGGGTCTTGACAATTTTTTTTAGTTTTAACATTGGTAATATATAAGTATAGTAAAATTTTGGAACGGATTGGTTAATTATTTGGCTCAGTATAAAACTTTGAACTTTTTTCCAAAAATGTTTAATATTTCCGGCAATTTTTAGTTTATCACTTTAAAAATTTTATCGAAGTCTAATCATATACTATTTAATCTTTTTATAAAATATTTTCAAAATCTTAAGTAACCTTTTTTTTTTTTAAGTTTAAAATGCTAAACAACCGAACATCACATAATTTACAGATTCTAAACTAATTAATTTTAGATCGTATGAACTTGAAATTTATTTTAAATATTTACATTCGTAATTTACAGACGTGGTAAAATTTTGGAATGGATTATCAATATAGTATATTGTAATATATTGAATTTCGCTCAAAATCGAATTTAATGTAATATCATTGAATTCAAATCTTAAGTAAATTAATCACAAATTTCTCCGAGGACCGAAGGGACGTCCACAATCGACCTTCCCACTTTTTTATATTTTGTTCCTTCACATAAATTATGTTTGCACTATAATATACCAAATACTCCCCTATAACGATTATTACTATGATGTTGAATTTTAAGTGTAGTTGTAATTTTGTTGTTTGGATTAGGTTCAACCGTGTACGGTGCTGGTAAACATTCTGACCGAATCCCTAAAAGACACAAGACACACCCCTAAGGATATTTACCCTCTATCTATATTTCATTAACCGATTTTGACTGACGTCAATGATACAAACCTCTTATTAGTAACCCCTTTTTATCTCCCTCACTCTCTCTCACTCTTTCTCTGACATCGTTCTCAAAATTCAATATAGCTAAAATTTTTTGTATTCGTAAAATAGATGCTTTAGCTCATACATTTTCAAAAATTTATGCAACCTATGCAGATGAGATTGACTCTGATGTTAGAAAAAACTATCCCAAGCTTTTTTTAATAACATCCTAACTTTTACTGCTATATCAAACCCTCCTCAACAAATGAATTCCTCTCCGGTTCATATTTCCAATATTAGTACCTCTTTACTCATAAATGTACAATCAGACACTCATAATTTAAATAATCTTTCCAGTATATTTGGCATAACACTCGACTATATAAGAATTCCTATTTACGACGGCAAATTTCCCAATGTGCTTCCTATAGAATTTATTGACAAGGTTGATTGATTTTTCCTCATGCACCACGTCACTAACTAAGTCAAAATGTGAATGCACCTTAATCAGATAAATATAGGTTATTATACAAAATAAATTAATATTCTTTTTTTTTAAAACAAAATATGTTTTAAATTAAGTTCTGATCATGATCCTAATAGTTTTGTTCGCTATCGAACTATTTTCTAGCATTTGGTTCGATAACTCGCATTAAAAAAACAATTACGAAAATTGTTGGGATTTTTTTGTTATTAATGGACATTTAATAACAAAGGCTCATCTTAATGTGCCGCAATGGCTGACACGTAAATTTATTAAGTTTATTATAACGTATTTTAGTACCGTTACTATTATTATCTTTTTTATAATAATTTATTTATTCAATAATTCTTTTTTTGTGTATTAACACAAGTGTTTCATTAGAGAAAAAATTTGGAATCGTTTTGTTAATTTTCTGACTAAGTATTGAGCTTTGAATTTTTTTTTAAAAAATGTTTATTATTTCCTGCAACTTTTGGTTTATCGGTTTAAATATTTTATCGAAGTCTAATCAAATACTACTTAATTTAATTCCAAAATATTTTTAAAACAATAGTTGATAAATTTTTTTTTATAAGCTCCTAAAATTTGAATATTTTTATATGATTGAATATTATATATATTTTTTTTATATCTGAAGGCACTTTTTCGGGTAGAAATAATAGTCCGATTACCACAAATAAATTAAGCTTTCGGTAGCAAATTTCATCTTGTTTATATTTTATTTAGCTCATTTTTCGAATTTCTCCAATGTTTTTCCCTAGAAGAAGAAAAACTATCAAAAAATGGCAAAATTACGATTTTTGTCATTTTTTATTTTTTATTTTGTGATAATTAATTGAGTTTTGATCGTTGGGGCTTGAAAATTGTTTTGAGTACTAAAATTGGTAATATACAAGTGCTAAAATTCTGTAAGGAACTGTTTGATTCTTTGGCCAAATATAGAACTTTGAATTTTTTTAAAAAAAAATTAATTTTACTTACAATTTTGGAACCATCGACTTGAAAATTTTACAGAAGCCTAATAATATACTACTTAATGTTTTACAAAATATTTTGAAAATTGTGACTGACAATTTTTTTTTATAGGTTTTTTATTTTTTTTTTTCTGATATATTAAAATAGTTTTTCGGATTCTTCAGTATCATTAACTACTTTTAGTGCCTGAATTTTATTTCTGAGTTGTTTGTGTTCATCGTCATTTTCCCATGTATTAGGATGATGTTTTAAAAAATTATGAGATAAGTTAAGGGCTGTAAAATGTTTGTTAAAATTACTTGTAACAAAATCAGATAATTTCATACACGGAATAAGACGTTCGTCCAACTTGATACGCTTTGGAGGATCTTCATCTCCTTCTTTTAATAATGCTGCTACTATTGCTTCTTTTTCTACTATTGTTACTTGATTATTAAAGAACGCTAACCCAATCAACGTTTCGCTGAAGTTCTAAAAGTGATTCGAAAAACTTTTTATGGCCATTTCTGATACTTTCATGTTTATATTTTTATATTTTATAAGTTCTTTTATTAAATTTAAATCATTTCTAGGGGTTGATATTGTAGACTGGGTATTAAACCAATATTTTACATACACACATAACACAAAAATATTGAAGTGATACAAACCGTTTTTTTCTCGAGATGTTAAATCGAACTACGATCGAAAGATGTATATTTTTAAAGAATAAATACGTTTGGCCATCCATCTAGCCCTGTGATATGCGCCTGGAGTTAAAATATTTGTTTTATTATATGGAAGATACCCTAAAAAAAGAAGTGATAATTGAAGTAGTTCTTTATAATCGTCTCTTGGCTGAAACTCGTTTAATTGTTTACGCAATAATAAAATCAAGTTATTTTTTTGTGGTAATAATGTTAAATTAATATATTCTTCTGTAACTCCACTTTCAAATTTGAATTTGTCGATATTTATCCAGGATGCAAAAAATCTTTGAAATAATAAAATATTTGGACCACTTGATGCACCCATTAAGGCGTTATAAACATTTTATACAATAAGTTCCATAATATGATGTCTACAAGCTATGCTTAATATATCTTTATTAAGTTTTTGCTCTAATAGTGTGCAACATCTTGTATAGTTGCATACTGTATTATACCTGTATGGCTAGCTGTGGTATCAAACGACATAAACTGTACATAATCTATTAAATTCCAGTCTTGAAGTATATTATATAATGCTTCAGCTTGTGCTTCGCCTTTACCACTAAGTATTTTAGGAACTCCCAAAAGTTAAGTTATATTTTCTCCAAAAACAAGAACAGCTTAACGGTTATGGATAGAAGTATTTTTTTCATTCCAATGCACCGTTAACGGAACAGAAGAAGAAAATGAATTTTTGATTTTTTTTGAGTTTTGTTCACGTTAAACTAAACATTGTTTTTGAATAGATTCCTTATTTAAAGTTAACTGCTTAGCATCAATTCCTAATGATAATGCTGCTGATGCCAAGACATATGTGGCATTTCTATCACTGATTTTGGCTCTATCTAATGCAGAAGATAGTTCAGGACCAATAAAATTTTTAAGCCTAGAAGATAATTTTTGTTTTTTAGGCTGGTTTTCTATATACTCTTCATCAGACTGAAAACTGGTTTCATTTTCACTCACATTGTCCTCTTCTACTTTACTTAGTTATAACTTTACTTAGTTATTATTCATTTTCAAGGAAAATCTTATGGGAAGTTTAAAAACTGAGCTAAATAAAGTACCAATTAGATAAAATTTGGTTTAGAAAGGGTATCCTATTTATTGTAATCGAAACATTTTTTCATACATCAGAAATAAGGTTTTCATACATCAGAAAAAAATAATAATAAAAAGCCAATAAAAATTGCCGACTTTCCGCTTTTTAAAGAATAACTTTAGGAAAATTCGAAAAATAAGCTAATTAAAGTACCAACTAAATGAAATTTGGTATAGAAAGGTTCCCTTTGTGTGATAATCGGACCATTATTTCTACCCGAAAAAAGGTTTTTATAGATTAAAAAAAAAAATAAAATAAAGCCTATAAAAAAAATTGTCTGTTTAGATTTTCAAAATATTTTGTAAAAAGATTAAGTAATATAGTGTTGACTACTTTAAAATTTTCAAACAGATAATCCCAAAATTAAAACAACGGTTTCTGAAATTTAAAATTTTTTAATTTCGTTATAACAAATTGAGTTATAATAAGTATCTTGAAAATTTTTTTGAGTATTTATTTAGGTGAACTTTATTACAAGAACAAATTTAGAAATAAATGGTTGATTTTTTAACTAAGTATAGAGTTTTGATGTTTTTTCTAAAAATGTTTATTATTTCTTGCAATTTTTGTTTTATTGGTTTGAAAATTTTATCGAAGTTTAGACATATTTACACTACTTAATCTTTTTACAAACTATTTTGATAATCGTGACTGACAATTTTTTTTGTAAGCATTTAAAGTAAAAGTTCTTGAAAGTCGGCAAAATTATGGTTTTATTTTATCATTTTATTTCTTGATAACTAATTAAGTGTAGATCGTAGGAACTTGGAATATATTTTAAATATTTACATTTGTAATTTACACGTGTGGAAAAATTTTGGAATGAATAATCAGTATAGCATATTGTGATGTATTAAATTTCGCTCTGAATCGTATTTTATAATGCAATATTATTGCATTCAAATCTTAAGTAAATAAACCACTAATTTCTTCATACTCTGCTCTTAATTAATTAGTCTATGTTCACATGTACGGTGCTGGTAAACATTCTAACCAAATCCCTGTTAGACACAAGACACAACTCTTAGGATATCGACCCTCCATCTATATTTCATTAACTGATTTTGACCAAACCATGACTGACGTCGATGATACAAACCTATCTCTGATTAGTAACATATTTCTATCTCTATCTCTCTCTCACTCTCTCTCTCTCCTTCTCTTATATCATTCAATAAAAAAAATCCAAGATAGCTATAATGATAATTTTTAATCATAAATTATAAAAATCATAATGGATGCTTTAGCCCATACATTTTCAAAAATTGATGATATTTAGATAAAAAAAACGGATAATTAATATTTAATATTGTTGGTCTAACGTTCGTACTCGGCGTAAATCATAGTTGTTATTATAATAATTATTTTGTAAATATTATTATTATTAATTATAAACTATCTGATGTTCCAGTTAAAACTATAAATAATGTTTACAGAGCGCGGTTTAAAATAATTTTGTGTCAAAATTTTTTTAAATCATTGATTGAATAATTATCAATATGATTTTTCTCAGATAGCCTATTTATTTATCTAAATAAAATAAAAAGATAACTGTATTTTATCTAGATAATGCATAACACTGCGTCTCATCTATAATTAATTTTAACAAGATTATGGTATTTATAATTATTATTATTATTATTATCGTCCGTTAGCACACTATGGTAGGTGCGTTACCCTGGCACCTGCACTTTGGAAATTGTAAAAAAAAATTATTCAGTATAATGTACTTTATTTTGTACATTTCTGTACAACTAAAAATTAATTTTCTACTACGTCCAAAAATCCTCAAAATTCGTTTTTTGATTTCGGGTGCTGCGGTAACGTTACCCTAGCACCCACAAATTAAAATTATTATATGAAGATAAAAAAAATTATACAGTATTATGTACTCCACCTCCTTACCCAGTTCACCTCATCACCACCATACAAAATTAAAAATATATAACATAGTATATTATATAATATATGTATATAATACATCGATAATCAATATAATAATATTATCGACATTTAACAACATTTTAGATTCTGAGCGAAGCGAGGAATGTATTGTTTCTACAATAATGTTTTTTTTTTTGTATTAAAACATTTTTTCGGATAGAAATAATTATCCAATTATCACAAGTGAGGTATGCTTTCGGCAGCAAATCATGTCTAGTTGGTATTTTATTTATTTATTTTATGGTAGCTCATTTATCGAATTTCTTAAAAGTTTTTTTTTAAAAATATTTTTAAAACAGTAGTTGATAATTTTTTTTATAAGCTCCAAAAATTTGAATATTTTTATATAATTAAATATTATATATATTTTTTTTATATCTGAATAATGGTCCGATTACCACAAATAAATTAAACTTTCGGTAGCAAATTTCATCTAGTTTGTACTTTATTTAACTCATTTTTCGAATTTCTCCAAAGTTTTTCTCTAGAAGAAGAAAAACTACCAAAAAATCGTCAAAATTACGATTTCCGTAATTTTTTATTTCTTATATCGTAATAAATAGTTGAGTTTTAATTTTAGGGATTTGAAAATTTTTTTGAGTACAAATATTGGTAAAATACAAGTGTTGTAAAATTTTGGTTTTAGTATAATAATATACTACTTAATAATTTTACAAAATATTTTGAAAATCGTGACTGACAATTTTTTTTATAGGCTTTTTATTATTATTTTTTCTGATATATGAAAACATTTTTTCGGGTAAAAATGATGGTCCGATTACCACAAATAGGGTACCTTTTCCGTACCAAATTTTATCTAATTGGTACTTTATTTAGCTCATTTTTTTGAATTTCACAAAAGTTTATCCTTGAAAAGCGGAAAATCGGTAAAATTACGGTTTCCGTTATTTAAATTTTTTAAATTTTTTGATTATTAATTGAGTTTTGATCGTAGGAATTGAAAATGTTTTTGAGTACTATAAATATAGGTCATATTTACTTTTAGTAAAACTTTGAAAAGGATTAGTTTTTTTTTGGCTAAATATAGAGCTTTGAATTTTTTCTAAAAATATTTAATATTACCTGCAATTTTCGATTTTACGGTATGAGTAGTATAGAAATGTATGTTCTGGAACAGCTGTGCCGATGTCGGTGCCGGTGCCGCTATTTGTAATAGACCGTTCTTCCCCCCTCCCATCAACACCCCCTTGCACCACCGTTATCACCATCCTTGAGTGGTGGTGTGGTGGCGGTGGCGATGACGGTGCCGGTGTCGGTGCCGGTGCCGCATTTTGTAATTGACCGTTAAATTCCTACCCGTCCCCTCAATTTCCCCCTGGCGATGCCTGTGTCGCTATTCATCATTGCCGCGTAAGTAGTAAAAAAAACCGTTAAAAATTTAAAAACAATAACCACTACTCTTCCGCCATATCATAAGTGTCATATCACAAACGATTCTTTTTATTATATATCAAATAACCGCTTAATTTAAATCGATTCATCGTTTTCGGTTATTTAGTTTCACACCTCCCACCGATAACACTGGTAGACAATTTTTTATAACCGAGGACGAGCGTCTGAAAATTAATCAGTATTCGTTTACTAGTCCGAGTGTCTTAGTGTTTTATTAATATTCTTAAATCTAGTGTCATTACAAAAGTTTTTAAAAATGAAAGTAGCCACGTATAACAAGAAAAAATATACGTACGTAGCGCCTGCACCGCCCAGTGAACTGATCGATTGTACGTCGTTCGTCCTAAACTTTCGGGATCGGAAATTTATAAATATCGGAATTGACCCCGTAAATAATTTCAAAGTCGTAATTCATATTATTACTCAAACGCGTCACATCGTTATTTCGTTGAACGAATTGAATAAAATATTTAACGCGATGGGTGAAATTTGTACGCATTTACTGAATGTTCTACAAACAAAATCTCAAGAATACGACACTTTCGAAAACAATATATCGAGGTGAGAATACCTTCGTCGTTAAATTTAAAACGCAAGACTAGTGTCGCGTCTTGTTAGATTTTAAAGACGTTGAAAATTTACAGACTTTGGAGTATGCGAAAAATCAATCGTCGGAGTACAAATCCACGTTAGTTCGCCCGCTGGTATTACTTCAACTCGACGAATTTTCCGATTTATTTAAAGAGAAGTTTAGTTATTCAAACGCGAAAGATATGTTATCGGCGGTCAGGAACACTTTGGGTATTACGATATCTAAATGTGAGCCCAGTTTCTCGTGGCAGATACGTACACTCGCGTCAAAACAGATGGTCAAGCGCTGGATGTTAAAATTGAGCGATGAAAAGGTAAATAGTTATGCAAATTTATTATTATTATTATTAT